>CM076686.1:138777469-139039969 GCA_038501925.1 Xenopus petersii | reverse complement strand
CGGCTGATCTGTTCTTTAACTACTTTATTTGGTTGGAATGGTAAGACTTTGATCTGAATGGTTAGTGGCAGGTCGGGAGATGGGAAAGTCCGATCGTACATTGATTTGTACAATCGGATCTTTGCGTCTGTGGCCAGCTTTAGGCAGGACAGTAGAGCAATATGGAGACTGAAGGGTAATATGGAAGCAATGAGTCATGGTGGAGATAGTAGGGCAAAATGGAGACTGTAGGGCAAGATGTCAATAATATGGGAAGAAGGATACAGTAGGACAAGGTGGTAACAGCATGAGCTGGAAGTATTACTTCTAAGGGACCTTGGGTTGGAGAGGCCCGTCTTATAAATAATGGGGCATTGCAATATCTGCTTCACCCTGGGCTCCAGTCTCCAGTACAAATAAATAAGGGACACTCCATTACTTTAAGGGAGGGAGGGTGAACGAAAATAAAATTTTGATACCAAACATAAAAACACTTGTTATCGTAAAGGGGGCCACCTCCGATTGCAAAGTCCTGACCCAAGTTCCACAACTCATGAGGCAACTTCGGAACGACTTCGGAAATCCGTCGGCGATTAGTATTCTTGCCGGTGGCAAGGGATTTCGGTGAGATTAGTCGCCGGAGTAGAGAAGATTTGCCACTACCCTTGGGCACATACACTCCCCCCCCCCTCCTTGTCTATTTTGTATGGTTAAAAGCTGTAAAACTTCTCACTGCCCCAACCCCTGCGCCCATTTCCCAAGTACTTTAAATATTCATGACAATTAATAGAGCCGCACAGTATATTGGGGTATTGTTAGGAGGTATATATCTCCCTTGCTTTGTCAATGGCCTAAGTTCCTCCTCCTGATTCTCCCCATTCTTCTCGCCTTTTCCAGGGTTGATGGGGCAAGAAGAAAATGCACCTCTTTCTCTCCATCTCTTCAACCCTCCCCTTTCAGAAAACGTCTCTATTTAGTGCCTATAGACTCTCCGTTTTCATTCAAACCCTCCTCTCTCCTTTCCACAATGTCAGGCCGAAGAATTGTGAGAGAAATCAATCTCCCGGGGTCTTTTTGAGTCCCAGTTGACATGTAAGGATTGAGACTCTTTGAGAGCCTACAAGGGGATGGACAAAGTTGGATGGCTGGCCGATGGCACCCAGTCCTGCAGGGAGCTAGAAGAAAAGCCTGTCCCACCACCACCGATATTTGCCTCGCAAGTGTGAATGACAGAAGAAGAAAGGGGATTAGTATTTACAGCTGCTTTTTTTCTTCTCCTCTCCAAGAGGACCGGGTTGGGGGGGGGGAGCCTTGAGCCCTATTTCTCTAGCACGGGGGGGGGGCTTTCAGTCTTCCCACATGAATAGGATTTGAACAGCCTGGCGCTGATTTATATGTATTGCGGTTAAACATTTATTGCTGTCAGTGAAAGAGTGGGAAAAGGGACTGGCACAAAGGCTTCTTTCTGTATGAAATGGTGACTGGGGCAGGTAGCAGACAATAATGGAGAGCAGATGAGTGCCATTTCATTAGCTTGACATTTTAACCATTTGGTGGCACAGGGTAGCGGCTGGCAGACTAGTTTCTACAGGGGCCACTGACTCACAATTCAGATATCACCCACTCAACTACAACTCTCAGACCTATCAGTGACTCACAGCCCTCACGCAACCCAACTGTCTGTTCCCAAAACTCAGGCCACACTCTGCTGCATGTGAGTAACGGACTTCACCAGAGCTCGGCCACGACATAATGGCGCCCAAGGCAAGTACCTGCCACCAGCTCCTGCTTGCTGCCCCTCTTATTCGCTCAACACAATAATGCCCCCGGCTTGCTCACCCGCAGGCTGCTTCTGAACTCCCTTTCAGGATCTCTGAGTAAGCCAGGGTGCACTCAGGTCCGGATTTATGGAAAGGCCACGTAGCCCCGGGCAGGATTTTAGGGGGGCGGCATGTTGCCCAACCACACCCACATTGGTTCAAAAACACATGTGACAGGGGGCGAAGAGCGGCAGTGGGCATAGGGGCGCCCAGTATGTAAATCCAGCCCTGGGTGCACTCAGGACAGTTAGTGGAGAGTATCACTATTCAATAAGTAGAATTTTGGAATTGCGCTACAAAATCCCTCGAGCACCTTAGGCACATGCCTATTTAGCCTATCCCCAATTCCGGCCCTGAAGTTCACTTGCTTCCACACTCACATACTTTAGTCTGCTCATTCTCACTCCATGTCAATCATACTCCACCACATAGGTCTGTCTGTCTATCTATCGATCTAAATACAGTGCCAATTCCATGGATAATACCCCGGAACACACAGTAGTATAAAAACAGTACCAATTCCATGTATAATACCCCAGAACACACAGCAGGATAAATACAGTACAAATTCCATGTATAATACCCCAGAACACACAGCAGGATAAATACAGTGCCAATTCCATGTATAATACCCCAGAACACACAGCAGGATAAATACAGTGCCAATTCCATGTATAATACCCAGAACACACAGCAGGATAAATACAGTGCCAATTCCATGTATAATACCCCAGAACACACAGCAGGATAAATACAGAGCCAATTCCATGTATAATACCCCAGAACACACAGCAGGATAAATACAGTGCCAATTCCATGTATAATACCCCAGAACACACAGCAGGATAAATACAGTGCCAATTCCATGTATAATACCCCAGAACACACGGCAGGATAAATACAGTGGCAATTCCATGTATAATACCCAGAACACACAGGATAAATACAGTGCCAATTCCATGTATAATACCCCAGAACACACAGCAGGATAAATACAGTGGCAATTCCATGTATAATACCCCAGAACACACGGCAGGATAAATACTGTGCCAATTCCATGTATAATACCCAGAACACACAGCAGGATAAATACAGTGCCAATTCCATGTATGATACCCAGAACACACAGGATAAATACAGTGCAAATTCCATGTTTAATACCCCAGAACACACGGCAGGATAAATACAGTGGCAATTCCATGTATAATACCCCAGAACACACGGCAGGATAAATACTGTGCCAATTCCATGTATAATACCCAGAACACACAGCAGGATAAATACAGTGCCAATTCCATGTATAATACCCCAGAACACACAGCAGATAAATACAGTGCCAATTCCATGTATAATACCCCAGAACACACGGCAGGATAAATACAGTGCCAATTCCATGTATAATACCCCAGAACACACGGCAGGATAAATACTGTGCCAATTCCATGTATAATACCCAGAACACACAGCAGGATAAATACAGTGCCAATTCCATGTATAATACCCCAGAACACACAGCAGATAAATACAGTGCCAATTCCATGTATAATACCCCAGAACACACGGCAGGATAAATACAGTGCCAATTCCATGTATAATACCCCAGAACACACAGCAGGATAAATACAGGGACAATTCCATGTATAATACCCCAGAACACACAGCAGGATAAATACAGTGCCAATTCCATGTATAATACCCCAGAACACACAGCAGGATAAATACAGTGCCAATTCCATGTTTAATACCCCAGAACACACAGCAGGATAAATACAGAGCCAATTCCATGTATAATACCCCAGAACACACAGCAGGATAAATACAGTACGAATTCCATGTATAATACCCCAGAACACACAGCAGGATAAATACAGTGCCAATTCCATGTATAATACCCCAGAACACACAGCAGGATAAATACAGTGGCAATTCCATGTATAATACCCCAGAACACACAGCAGGATAAATACAGTGGCAATTCCATGTATAATACCCCAGAACACATGGCAGGATAAATACAGTGCCAATTCCATGTATAATACCCCAGAACACACAGCAGGATAAATACAGTGCCAATTCCATGTATAATACCCCAGAACACACAGCAGGATAAATACAGTGCCAATTCCATGTATAATACCCCAGAACACACAGCAGGATAAATACAGTGCCAATTCCATGTATAATACCCCAGAACACACAGCAGGATAAATACAGTGCCAATTCCATGTATAATACCCCAGAACACACGGCAGGATAAATACTGTGCCAATTCCATGTATAATACCCAGAACACACAGCAGGATAAATACAGTGCCAATTCCATGTATGATACCCAGAACACACAGGATAAATACAGTGCCAATTCCATGTATAATACCCCAGAACACACGGCAGGATAAATACAGGGGCAATTCCATGTGTAATACCCAGAACACACAGCAGGATAAATACAGTGCCAATTCCATGTATAATACCCAGAACACACAGCAGGATAAATACAGTGCCAATTCCATGTATGATACCCAGAACACACAGGATAAATACAGTGCCAATTCCATGTATAATACCCCAGAACACACTGCAGGATAAATACAGGGGCAATTCCATGTATAATACCCAGAACACACAGCAGGATAAATACAGTGCCAATTCCATGTATAATACCCAGAACACACAGCAGATAAATACAGGGCCAATTCCATGTATAATACCCCAGAACACACAGCAGATAAATACAGTGCCAATTCCATGTATAATACCCCAGAACACACTGCAGGATAAATACAGTGCCAATTCCATGTATAATACCCCAGAACACACAGTAGATAAATACAGTGCCAATTCCATGTATAATACCCCAGAACACACAGTAGATAAATACAGTGCCAATTCCATGTATAATACCCCAGAACACACGGCAGGATAAATACAGGGGCAATTCCATGTATAATACCCAGAACACACAGCAGGATAAATACAGTGCCAATTCCATGTATAATACCCCAGAACACACAGCAGGATAAATACAGTGCCAATTCCATGTATAATACCCCAGAACACACAGCAGGATAAATACAGGGGCAATTCCATGTATAATACCCCAGAACACACAGCAGGATAAATACAGTACCAATTCCATGTATAATACCCCAGAACACACAGCAGGATAAATACAGGGGCAATTCCATGTATAATACCCCAGAACACACAGCAGGATAAATACAGTACCAATTCCATGTATAATACCCCAGAACACACGGCAGGATAAATACTGTGCCAATTCCATGTATAATACCCAGAACACACAGCAGGATAAATACAATCAAAAACGAATTAACATCCTCCAAAGCTTTAACAGCTAAAAAGTTTTTTAATACCGGTCATGATGTTGGGGAAAGGGGGTTAACACATTTTGCCCAACAAAGGTGAGTCCAATATCACAAAGACTGACTTGCCTGTCATATGGGTTTCAATGAACACGCAGTACTGTAGAACATTAAAGAGTATATATACGTACATTCTCTTTGCAACCATTTGTTCATCTATACTGGGAACAAGTGACAGAGGGAAAGTGACAGGGGTCCGTTGTACTCTCTAATACATAAAGGGGCTAGCGCTGGGAACCACTTCATATGACTTAAGAAGCATGACATTAAAATGATTCCTAATGGAGCTGCGTAAGTCAGGCCTGCTGTGTATAATTCTCCCTCATGCCCCGTTCTGTCACATCCCAGGCTGAGCTCCCCCCCCCCCGTAGCAGAATAAGGCCTTTTGTTAATCCTAGAAAATACAATTTTAGTAGAGATGGGTCTCTCTCTCCCTTCTCTTTGAACTTTGAAAGAAAGTCTCCAATATCCACACCCCATGTAAGAAGAAGGGCTTCGCTTCCCCTCTCCGCTCGCCCTTTAAACATCTGCTTAGGAAATCCACCCTCCAGGGCAAATTCTGTAAACACAGCAAGTCATTAAAAAGATATTAGTTGAACTGGGAAGGTCCATCAGACTGTATTGATCAGGGCTAGGCAGAGAGAGAGTCTGTGCAGGACAACGCAGAAGAAGATTTGGGACCGGCGCAGTTTAGTGCTAATTAAATAGAAAACGCAGCAATTTATTCAAATGATGATGGATTTGGAAGGCCGACAATCCAAACAAGGGCAACTATTGTGTTTGTTTTTAAAAATAGATTTGCGTGTGCTGTTTATGGACACGCATCAACAATTGTGGAAAGAGGCCGCGGATGGGCAATTTATAAGAATGATTTGGAGTCTATAAATAATGAATCGCCAATGCTGTCCTCTCTAGTTGGGATCCATAAAACTAGCGTATGCTCTATTTTGGATCCTTCATGAAAAGATTCAGCCAAATACTGAATCCGGATGGGAAGGGAAAAGGGGAAAAAAACATTTTTTATTTCCTTTTTTTGATTTTGCTTCCCATCCCTAATTTGCATATGTAAATTAGGATTCCGATTTGGTTCAGCTGAATCCGAATCCTGCTGGAAAAGTCTAAATCCCAAACCGGATCCTGGATTCGGTGAATCCCTACATAAAACATACATTTATTAGGAACCCCTATTTCACCTTGTTCAGAGAGGAGATCTGAGAACAAATTATACAAAATGAATCTGTAACCCAACTTATGGTCCTGCATGGTATAGGACAGGGCAGAGAACCTTTTTTTTTTTTTTTTTTTACCCGTGAGTAACATTCAAATAGGAATAAAAGTTGGAGCGCAACACAAGCTGTAATTAATTACTGGTAGCCCCTATATGGACAGCCAGTGTACAAGAGGCTCTGTTTAGCAGTACAGCTGTTTTTTTTATGTAACCAAACTTGACCTCAAACCAGGAATTCAAATTTAAGCACCTGCTTTGAAGCCATCAAAGGTGTTGGTGAATCTTTGGTTAGGGACCACTGCATCTACATGGGATCCATCAAAAATGTATTTATCTTGAAGAAATGACATAGGGATCCATAAAAAAACTCATTTTAGGAACGTCATGCAAGTCAGACACAGGTTTAGGCTGGCAAAACACCTTTTCCCAGTGGGTGGTGAGCCAGACCCTGCCTATGGCCATTCCCACCCTTCACATCAACTTCTATATTCCTCTGGCCACCTGCCGCCATTCATTTACTTACACTTTCTCTCTGTTGACATCAAACATGGCGGGTCAGGCAATGCTATACACGTAATGATCGAAGAATTTGGCGGAACACTAGCAGTCGCAATCAAGGTGAAAAATTTATTTAGCCCTCCAAAATGTAAGGCAGGCAATGTTTGGGACCCCTTTTTTAATACACGTAACGATGACGCAGCGGATTAGGCTTGAGGGTCTTCTTGTTGACCAGTGCCTCACTACTACTACATCGTTCTGTTCGGTGAACATATAGAGTCCATAAAAAAATGAATACAGCATCCTGATATTGTCCAGTTTGGTGGAAGATGCATCGAGTTGGGATCCATCAAATCTATTTTAATCAGGTACCCCTATATTGCTATGTTCATTGAGGGATCCATCTATTAGACAGGAAACCACAAAGTGTCCAGTTTAGAGTTAGATCCATCTAGAAAAAATTAGACAGCAATCTAAACAAGATCAAAAAACGAATTAAAAACGAGATCCCTAGAAGTATCCAATATACCGTTGGATCCATCTAGAACAAATTAGATCCCTAGAAACTAGATTCCAAATGTTGTTTGGTAAAGGATCTTTGCTAGGTTGAAATTCAAGCTTCAACTATTTTACTTATATTTAAAAAACAACAACAAAAAGTCTTTCTTGCATTAGTAGAAGCATATTAGTGTAGTGTTAAATGTTTAGCCCCAATGTGTCTATTTCGAGCTCCAGCATTGGCTCACTAGTACAAAAGGAAAAAGGTAATGTTGATGAGGCTTTTCTAATGGAAAAAAGGGACTTAGGAGCCCCCCCCAACCCATCCGAGACAAAAGATCTGCAAATGTTTTCAATGGATTTACTCAATGAAGGGTACATTTTCCAAAGTCTTTTTAAATAAAAGAAAATCTAAGAGTAAATGCTGAATGTTTGGCTGAAAAGCGGAGCTGGGGAAAATGAGGGTTTGTTTGCTAGGATCAAATTTAATTAGCTTAGTACAACCCTTAGAAGACAAAGGAGTCTCAATCTGTACCCAATCTAAAGCTCATTTTGTAAGGCAGGCCTTCTGCAAAAAGTCAAAAGAGGGACATGGAAAGAAAGGGGAAAAAAAAGATACTCAGGATCCATGGGAGAAGGGCGGGGGGCTGCAGGTGACTGGCACGCGTGAAAACAAGAGGCTCCTATTTGGCACAAGGCTCTATTGAAAGAAAAATTGAAACAAATGGAGTTTCCCTCAGGTTCTCCCTATTTAAAGCATCTGATGGAGAATGGGTTGAAGAGGCTGAAAAGGGGGAAAGGCTCTCATAAAGCAAACAGAAGCCATTAAGAAGGCACGGGAGCAAAAGGCTAGAACACTGCTGGGGCAGGATTTGCTTATGGGATTGTGCCCAAATGGTACCTGAAAAAGCAAGGGAGATAGCATATATTGTTATAGAGGCTCCAGAATGCTCTAAATATGATGTAGAGCTTCTAATTGCTACACTGATCACACTATAATCTTAAATCGAATATCCTGCTAAATAAGCTTTCATATTGCAGACATACAGATGGACGGAAATGCTTATCAAGCGAGAGACGGGGCTGTTTCTTCTTCTTACAGATGCTGCCACCAGACCAAAGGGAATTTTCTAACTATATATGTATGAAATCTATTTGTTTCCCCCCCAACGACATGACAATTAGGCATTATTACGCCGTCTTTAGACACAGTTCATTATGCCTTTATAGTACATTGCAAGGCTATGCATATCAATGAAAGGGAAACTCTTTCATCCCAGGGCTAAAGTCCCTGCTAATGATTAGTTCACCATCTGAAAGCACAAGCAAAAGATTTAATGGGCCATAAACGATAAATTAGCTCCGTACAATAGAGCATATTGCATCATACTGTTCTTTCCTCATCTCTACAGCTGTTACAGTAGCTCTACTGACAACTGTTTCCACGAAGGCCACAAAAAGTTGAACCAAAAAAACAAAACAACTCCCTCTGCTATGAAAATATCACCAGACCTATGTAATGATATAAGATGCTATTTCCGCATGTAGTTTGTGACCAGCCTTGCTGTCCAAACTATATACAATGTAGTGTTGCTAGCTGGTAGCCACCACATCTTTTTTTTAATTTTGACCATTTATGGAGCCTTGGCCTCATCGAACTACTATCATGGGCTCTACTATGATCCCATTTGCTTGGACAGAACCATTGGGCCATGAAACATTTTTGATATGGCTTCACTAAACTGGGGAATGAGCAACGTTTCTCTTAATTAATAAATTTATATAGGAACTTGACCATTGAGACGTTAGAGGTTGAGGAGCAAAACACCCATAAGAACACCAAAGAGAAGAAACTCAACCATATTCTCCTGGGTTTTGGTTTCAAACAGACAGTCCAAGACATATTGTAACTGGTCTGATGGAGTGAAATCTAAACTATGGTTCCCTTCCAAAGGGTGATCTCATAACAGCCCGACTTTGGGTCACTCCCTGTAGGGTTTAGGCATTGTTTTGGTGATTATGATGACGACGATGATGATGATGATACACTCACGTGTGCACAGTCCCCACATGTCCTGGCTCTGGTGCACAGAAGCTTAATATCTCTAAATGAATGGGAGCTACAAGGAACCCTGCAGATCCCAGTGTATCCAGCAGTGCCCCTGACAAGTGACTTGACAATTAGGACAAAAGGAAGGGACGAAATAATCTTCTGAGGGCAGACACCTGCAGTATGGCACAGCTTGGATTAAACAGAGAGTTCGACAATGGACCAATCACGAGAGCTCCTCTAATGAGAGTGCAATAGGATTTCCATCCAGGGTCTTAGAGGGAAAACGACAGCTAAGATTCAAGTAGAATCTACATGAAAGAGCTTGAAAGGGAACCCAACCCTGTGTCAACAAGCAAGCTTTGTGGGGTGTAACTAGAGGTCAATGTCCTAGGCCGTACGGTGGAGTTGCAGCAGGTATTATGGGGAAAGAAGCAACATCAGCCGTCAGGGGTGTTGGATGTAATTATAAAGAGTAAACATGATCGTGTGTATTGCCCAACTAAAGACAACCATGTCATTATAAAATAATGAAAAAACATATATAAGATTGTACAACACTTTACGATGGCAACATCGTGACGCCTTTTCCCTTCACGTTAGGCACAACGGCTCTGGGAAGCATCTAATGCTAGCGCCACGGAAGCGCCAAATGCCATTCTAATGGCTGCAAGTAGATGTAAGTAAAGCATACTGGGGTTTAGTAACATCCAGTCTCAACCCCCCCCCGCCCTTTGATAAAAGCTCGAGTCCTAATAAGTGATTTCTATAATTCATAGTATGGGAATACCACAGGGGAAACATTGCTTAACTGTACTTACAGATATATTTAAGAGATTGCATCCGCCTGCATATTCTTAGGCATTTATGACTTTGGCACAATTTGCAATACTCAGTCTTCAATTACAGGACACCTCAGAGTTCATTATCGCTCAATTACTCCCTCTCAACCATGCCAAATGTGATTCTGGCACAGAGCTTGGAAGATAAATTAGAAGCAAAAGCTTGCTGTAATTCTCCACTCTCAATTCCCATTCCAATACTCCGCATTAAAGGCCTGTCTCAGCAACTCCAGTCTGTCAGGGGGTTGTAAGGCTCTCTCGTCATCCAGCACTCGCCTGAGAGACGGATATCGCCTATGTTGTTTTTATTCTTTAATATCCAGATATCAATCAGAGTCTGGTCCTACAACCTGCAAGATAATGATATGATTAGATAATGTCTAAATATCGCGCTGAAATTGATTTCCGATAATAAAGATAATGGACAGTAATGAAGGCCTCGTGTCCGGCCTTTTTCCCCGAATAAGCTTTGGAAGGTGCTTTTTAAAGACAAGAAAACCCAAACAAGAGGAGGGGAGGGGGTTTTGGCTTATTGTATAAGTGATTCAAAGGACGTAGACTTCTGCAAGAAATAAATACAAGTGAAAGAGTTGGCTTAGAAGAATAAGTGGTCAACTCTTGGCTTGCTTAGAGTGGTCTCAAATGCTTACACCAACAAGTCATGTTTTCTCAATATCGACAAAGCAACACATGAAGTTAATGATAATATTAGGACATTGCTATTAATCAACTTACTCACCGACTGTTGGCGAGGAACCACTACGTTGACTCTTGTAGTCCGTAGAACATTCCCGAGCCTATAGAGCTCAAACTGAAACGTAGAACTACTGAAAATCTCCCCAGAGTCTACCGACTAATGACAAGCCATGGATCCCAAATGATTAATGAATTAAAAAGGTGACATCATAGCTGCGGTCTATGATCTCATTCCTATTACTAAAAATTAAAGTCATTAGCAAACACAGGCCAAGAGATTAAGTAGATCCTTTGCACCGGCAGCTTTTTTTACGTTTCAAAGCTCAACGTTTTCAACGTCAAAGAGGCCAACGACTGCAGGCGGGGGGACCAGTACATGTGAAGTGACACCAATCAAGCAGGGTAAGGGTTAGAAAGCATATGTGGCCAGCTTTAATGGCGGACGTAGAGTCCACCTTTACTTACCTGGAGTCCTGGTACATGGAATACAGGACGACCCACAACCAACCGCCGAAGGTGGCAAAATATGCTGCTAACATGGGTCCTTGCTGGATTAAAGTGGACCCGTCACCCAGACATAAAAAGCTGTATAATAAAAATCCTTTTCAAATTGAACATGAAATCCACATTATTTTTTTCACTAAAACATCTATACCTGTTATAAACGCATTTAAAAAAATCTCAGCTGTCCATCAAATATTGCCTCTATGCCTTAGGCATAAATGTGGGGCCAGTAATTACTTTCCCTTCTGCACTTTATAGATGTCACTGCACTCCCCAACATTCCCCCTCCTTCCTCAACATCTAATTTTGTAGCCAATGCATGTGCATCAGGTCCTCCAGTCTGGTGCATAAAAAAGATTTTGGGAAAAAATGCGAAGTTTTCTTTAATAGGCGTTTACAAAATGACTGCTGCCTGCTTGCTATGATTGTGAATTCCAAAACTCAAAGAAACATTATTCGGCTCGACTACCATCATATTATAGGATTTGGAATTATTTCTGAGGACGAGAGGTCCCCTTTAATGATTAGGTATCTGCTCAATGTTCCCCTACCGAAGATATGGAGGAACACACAAACAGAATGGGAATTCCTGCTACGGAAATGTACTGTGCTGGACACTGGGACCGAGCCAAACTTGGGTCCAGATGAGGGGCGCCATATATGAAAAGCTGGCCACACTTTCAGCCCCTTCAGCAGAGTATCTGCTCATGTATGAGCCTTCCTTGACTTATATGTGGCCAAGAATACATTAGATTAGAAAGCTGGTGTAGCCATCTCCCGATGGCCTGTATTGCGATCGTTGGCGCAAAGGAAAAATTACCAGATCAGCACAATATGGCCCAGCATATAAGGGAGAAAGGCAAAGAACTGCTCAATTGGAGACCTTGTTATCGGGTGTCTGATGACCTCAACAAGTGAGCAGATCTTTAGGTTTATGGCCAGCTTAAAGGGATACTGTCATGGGAAAAAAAATTTAGTTAATAGTGCTACTCCAGCAGAATTCTGCGCTGAAATCCATTTCTCAAAAGAGCAAACAGATTTTTTTATCACTCCAACTTGCAGTACAGCAGTAAAGAGTGATTTAAGTTTATTGCTAATGTGGTGCCTCTATTCAAAAAAGGATCCCGTTTTCAGCCTCAAAACTATAGGCCAGTTAGTCTGACATCAGTGGTAGGAAAGCTTTTCGAAGGGTTAATAAAGGATAAGATACTGGACTTCATAGCAAATCATAATACTATGAGTTTGTGCCAGCATGGTTTTATGCGTAATAGATCTTGGCAGACTAACTTAATTTCTTTTTATGAGAATGTAAGTAGAGACCTCGATTCTGGGATGGCAGTGGATGTGATTTACTTAGACTTTGCTAAAGCATTTGATACAGTGCCACACAAAAGGTTACTGGTTAAATGAAGGAATGTTGGCCTGGAACATAGTATTTGTAGTCTATCTTTTAGCCAGTTCTCTATCCAGGTACAAAGAGTGGTGGTAAATGGAACATTTTCTAATTGGACCAGTGTTGTTAGTGGAGTACCGCAGGGCTCTGTACTAGGTCCCTTGCTTTTCAACTTGTTTATTAATGACCTGGAGGTGGGCATTGAAAGTACTGTTTCTATTTTTGCAGATGATACTAAATTGTGCAGAACTATAGGTTCCATGCAGGATGCTGCCACTTTGTAGAGTGATTTGTCTAAACTGGAAAACTGGGCAGAAAACTGGAAAATGAGGTTCAATGTTGATAAATGCAGGTTATGCACTTTGGCAAAAATAATATAAATGCAAGTTATACACTAAATGGCAGTGTGTTGGGAGTTTCCTTAAATGAGAAGGATCTTGGGGTTTTTGTAGATAACACGTTGTCTAATTCTGGGCAGTGTCATTCTGTGGCTACTAAAGCAAATAAAGTTCTGTCTTGTATAAAAAAGGGCATTAACTCAAGGGATGAAAACATAATTCTGCCTCTTTATAGGTCCCTGGTGAGGCCTCACCTGGAGTATGGGGGCAGTTTTGGACTCCAGTCCTTAAGAGGGATATAAATGAGCTGGAGAGAGTGCAGAGACTAAGTGCAACTAAATTGGTTAGAGGGAGGGAAGACTTAAATTATGAGGGGAGACTGTCAAGGTTGGGGTTGTTTTCTCTGGAAAAAAGGCACTTGTGAGGGGACATGATTAGACTTTACAAGTACATTAGAGGACATTATAGACAAATAGCAGGGGACCTTTTTACCCATAAAGTGGATCATCGTACCAGAGGCCTCCCCTTCAGACTAGAAGAAAAGAACTTTCATTTGAAGCAACGTAGGGGGTTCTTCACAGACAGGACAGTGAGGTTGTGGAATGCACTGCCGGGTGATGTTGTGATGGCTGATTCAGTTAATGACTATAAGAGGGACTTGGATGATTTTTTGGACAGACATAATATCAAAGGCTATTGTGATACTAAACTCTATAGTTAGTATAGATATGGGTATATAGAATTTATGTAAAAGTAGGGAGGGGTGTATGTATGGATGCTGGGTTTTCATTTGGAGGGGTTGAACTTGATGGACTGTCTTTTTTCAACCCAATTTAACTATGTAACTATCAGAGCACAAGTCACATGACTTGGGGCAGCTGGGAAATTGACAAAATGTCTAGCCCCATGTCAGATTTCAAATTTGAATATAAAAAAATCTGTTTGCTCTTTTGAGAAATGGATTTTAGCGCAGAATTCTGCTGGAGCAGCACTATTAACGGATTAATTTTGAAATTTTTTTCCCCATGACAGTATCCCTTTAAGAAAATCTTCAAATTCCACTCAGGGGCCCAGCTCAGTTGCTGTTGGGTCCTTCGCCTCTATTGCGTACGTCTCAAACCTTTTTTTTACCACTGTGCCACATTCAAACGTGAAAAGAGTTGGGGAGCAACATGAAAAAAGTTCCAGGGCTGGTACAAATGAATGGCTGTGATTGGCTACTGGAAGCCCCTATGTGGACAGGCAGCCTACAGGAGACTATTTGTCTGTACATCTGTTTTTTATGCAATCAAAAACTTGCCTCCAAGTCTGGAATTCAAAAATAAGCCCCTGCTTTGAGGAAATTGGGAGCAAAATCCAAGGGGTTGGTGAGCAATATGTTAAAGAGCCACTGGTTGGGGGCCACTGCTCTATTGCTTTGCCCTCGGTGTGGCTAAATATAGCAGCTTAGATGCGCCTGTAAGGAAACTTTTTTAAAAAAAAAAAAAAAAAAAAAAAAAAAATGGAGAATTCAGACTAGGGAGATTTTGATCCACAAGAAGTCTTGCAGCATTTTTATTATATAGAGTGTAAAATGCAATTGTCAGATGAACAATATCTCTCTGTAACATACTCAATATCATCCAATCGTGATTTTAATAGTTAAACATTTTTTAGGCATAGAAGAAAATAAGTCATAATTTTCCCTCCCACCCCCGAAAGAAAAACAAACAATATGGAGAGGAAAAAAACCCCCCAAAAAACGGAATGTTCCCGTGGATTAAATTTAAAAACACTCAAAAAATTAGCTTGAATTCCGTTTCTCATTAAAAAAACATCTGTACAAGGAAAAAAAAAAAAAAAAAACTACAAACATTCAAAATCATTTCCCTTTTATTAAATCAAAAAAAACCTTTTTTTTAGCACATACTGCGGTTAATAATAGCTTTTATTTATCATCTATGGTAAATCTGACAATTAGATAAGAAAATATTTAAAACAAAGACAAAAAGGAAAAAAACAAAACAAAAACAAAACCCTGGAGTTAAAAAATAGTTATTACGATTCTTTTTTTTTTTTTTTTTTAAACTTCATACTGTTAAATGTTCCACAGTGTTTGCATTAAAGATTCTAACAGTTTGATTTATTCATATTAAAAATAATAGTATTTATATTTCTGACAGCACAAAAAAAAAAAAAAAAAAATTAGTTTTTCCTGTTATTATATAGCTTGGATGTCTGATATACAGAGGCAACAGAATAACTGATAAACATCGCTTTATAAAATGCACCCAATGCCCTGCCAGAGAGAGATCTGATGCACTCCGCAATGGGTTACTCGCCTCTCTGGCAGGTAAAGGGTTAACAATCATTGTTTTTTTTAATATCAACCCTTCAAAACCCTAGGTATTATACAAAGCCTACAAAATATCACCCTGCTCCCCGTCCCATTTTTATCCCCCCACCCGACACAATACTTGTCTCAAGAAATAGTTTCAAATATTCGTATGAAACAGGATTTGTTAACACGGATTTTCGTTGAAAAAAAAAAAAAAAAAAATGCAATAAAATCAAATACAGTCATAATGTCAGAAAAAAAAATTAGACATAAAACACTATGAATTTACAGTTAAGAATATTTAAATACACATTTTTTTTAAAAAAAAATTTTTTTAGGAGCTGTGTACATAATTCTTTAAATTAATTTTTATCATTGTGATAAGACCTCCAAACTGTATTGTCCAAGAAGACAAAAATGCTACACAAAATAATATAAGCCCAGAAAAAGAAAAACCAAAAACTTGAGACAAATATGTTGCAATATCAGCACCGTGGGGGAAGCAGGGGGTTACGAAGTGAAGATTTTTTTTTCTATTTTTTTTTTTTTTAAATTAATTCCGTTTCAAAAAAAAAAAAAAAAAAAAAAGAATTCATGTTAACACTTTTTTTCAAGGGTAGGAAAAACAAAAAAACAAAAAAAAAATCCCAAAATAAAAGACGCAGAGTACAATGATCTCTTTAGTATATTATAGAATCCTGATGCTTAGCAAAGTTCAGTAAAGATTTAACCCTAGGACTAGTGTTTTATAAACATACGTCTTCGTCAAAACATCTAGAGACCTGTTACAAATTAAGGTTCTTCTTCTGCATTGATTCCGAGGAAAACGAAGGAAAAAAAATTTAAAAAAACAACCAAAAAATCTTGCAATCAACTGGACAATTGTTCTACTGCTCCTGAAACAAAAGGAATTTGGTTAATGGAGTGGCCAAGAAACAGAAACTGGAGGGTCATGCAAATTGCCAATATCAAACTGCCATTCGGTAAAATATCTCTGCACCAAAACTGCTCAGTGTGTTCCATAAAAATTTGTTTTTCAAAAACAATCAGTTAATACTGCTGCTCCAGCTGAATTCTGCACTGAAATCCATTTCTCAAAAGAGCAAACAGATTTTTTTATATTCAATTTTGAAATCTGACATGGGGCCAGACATATTGTCGATTTCCCAGCTGCCCCAAGCCATGTGACTTATGCTCTGATAAACTTCACTCTTTACTGCTGTACTGCAAGTTAGAGTGATATCACCCCCTCCATTTTCCCCCCCAGCAGCCAAACAAGAGAACAATGTGAAGGTAACCAGATAGCAGCTCCCTAACACAAGATAACAGCTGCCTGGTAGATATAAGAACAGCACTTAACAGTAAAAACCCCACTGAGACACATTCAGTTACATTGAGAAGGAAAAACAGCAGCCTGCCAGAAAGCAGTTCTCTCCTAAAGTGCAGGCACAAGTCACATGACCAGGGGCAGCTGGGAAATTGACAAAATGTCTAGCCCCATGTCAGATTTCAAAATTGAATATAAAAAAATCTGTTTGTTCTTTTGAGAAATGGATTTTAGTGCAGAATTCTGCTGGAGCAGCACTATTAACTGATTCATTTTGAAAAAATTTTTTTTCCCATGACAGTATCCCTTTAAGGTCGACTTTTAAATTCATGTGAATTTTTGTTTTAATTCGAATATACTCACAATTCGACTGGAAGGTTATTTCTGAAAAAATTAGAATGTCTAATATTCGAATGTTTCCGACCAGAAAATTTGATTCGAATGAAACAAGTTTTTCTCCAGAGGAAAAAAAATCTCGAACGTCAGGAAGGCTATTAACATCTCCAAATGGCTCAACAAACCTTTGACTTGTACATGAACTTGGCAGGCAAATGTTAACTTTTTCCCATGGTCGAGGTGTGTTAAATTTAGAATTAAAATTAGAATGCGTGAATTTTGAAACTCGAAAATTCAAATTCGAATTTAGTATTCGACCCTTGATTAAATCTGCCCCTGAAAGTTCGGGCAGTTATAAAAATCAGAACTGAAATGCTATGGAAACAGTGGGCAGATCTGAATATGAGGTATCACAGAGGTTCAACAATCTTGCTCGGTATTTAAAAATGTGAGAAAACCCCTTTATAGCCTTAATTTTTAGGGAATCCATTAAAAAAAAAAAAAAAAAAAGAGGAAAATCAAAAACGCAACATTTCTGATCTTACCAGGCTTTAGATACCAAACTGGAGTTTGTTTTCAGTTTCAGAAACCGGAATTGAATTTATTTGCCCCACAAATCTTAAATTATGGCAAAAAGTCAAATTTGAATGATGGTAAATCTGCCCTAAATGAATGGAAAGGCTACACAAGAACAACATAATGTGGGGAACTTTTTCCCCCTACCAATTATTTAAAAGATCTGTAAGTAAATGTGTTCATTGATACCACTTCCCCCATTTGGAGTAACATCAGTCAGGGTTATGGTCTAAGTATGGAGTAGAATGGAAATTTCTGGGAAATAGAAAAGCCTGGTAAAATTCTTCAGAAATTAGCAGACCGAGCCAAAATAGTAAAAACAAAAAAAGTAAGCATTTTTTTGGAAAGATTTTTAAAGTCATAGTAATGGGCTGTAAATATAGTTTGACAAGATGGGAGGGGTGTAAGATAAGAAGAAGAGGGATGGAAGTAACGTGTCCCCCTCCAGTAGCGCAACCTTAAAGCTCACTCACCTGGTTGTGGGATTGAGTCTGCCCCAGTGACTGGCCATAATAAGCGGCCTGTTGCCTATAATACTCTGCCCATGCCATTGTATAGTCTGGTTGTGAACTTGCCTGGGAAGGGGCGTTGGCAGCCTGGTCTGAAGAAGGCAGGAAAGAACCGTTAGTCACAAGTAACCCCACAACTTGGCGCTAAGTAAGGTGCATCTGACAAAGAGAAATGGGCAAAACCATGGCTATGGACTAGCAATAGCCGTGCAACTTGATAGTAAGACTTACTCTGCTTCTTGTAATACTCTTCCCAGGCCTTGCTGTAATCGGGCTGTGCATTTTGCTGCTGGCTTTGCTGACCTGCCAATAGAAAGATAGTTTCATTCTAGGACAGTGGGCTGTGCCTTCTAATGTTCCCTAACTTGCGAGTCTGAATGGTGCACAAGTTCAGGTGTGTGTGTGTAGGAACCTCTCATGCTTCCTCCAAACAAATCTGATTGCTTTCAGTGTTCCACTTGCAGCCGGCTGAAAAAAATCTAAAAATCTAACCACTGATTGGTTGCTACGGGTTAGTGCCCGGGTGCAAATCTGCCCAATGTTTATAAATGAGCCCCAGTGTTCTGCACTGTAAATGACCCCTACAATGACATGGTGCTGACCCAGAGTCACTGCCACTACCTATAACTTATTGATATTACTAATTTACTAATTTAACATACAAATCTAGTTTCAATATTCAACCATGCTTTATTCAAACTGAAGCAGCGGTCCCTGATAAAGGACAGCCCAGTCACGTGACTCAATTATTTTGGGGGCACACAGGCAGATTCTGGGAGATTAGTCGCCTGGTGACAAATCTGCTCTTCTTCGGGGCGACTAATCTCCCCTAACTGCCTTCGGCCGGCTAGAATCTAAATCACCGGTGGGATGGCTTTGTTTTCCCGAAGTCGCCTGAAGTATCCTAGTGAGACAACTTCGGAAAATGAACCGCCATCCCACTGGCGATTTAGATTCTAGCCTGTGGGGAGGCAGTTTGGGGAGATTAGTCGCCCCGAAGAAGAGGAGATTTGTCACCGGGTGACTAATCTCCCCGAATCTACCTGTGTTTTTTATGGTGCAGGTTTTATTTCTAAATGACACTGTTTACACTGCAAATAATTCACTCTACGATATAAAATTTCATTCCTGAACCATTGTTCTGTTGTTAGGCTGCTGGGGTGAGGGAGGGGGCGATATCGCGCCAATTTGCAGTACAGCAGTAAAGAGTGATTGAAGTTTATCAGAGCACAAGTCACGTGACTGGGGGCAGCTGGGAAATTGACAAAATGTCCAGCCCCATGTCAGATTTCAAAATTGAATATAAAAAAATCTGTTTGCTCTTTTGAGAAACGGATTTCAGTGCAGATTCTGCTGGAGCAGCTCTATTAACTGATGCCTTTAAAAAAATAAAAAAAAAAAAAAAACTTTTCCCATGACAGTATCCCTAAATGTTAAGCGGCTCAGCAGAACCCAGAGAGCTAAGAGTTAAAGGACCAGTAACAGCACAAAACAATTTGTTAGTATGCTACGAAAAAAAGACGCCAACGCATATTAAAAAACGTAAAAATCGTTAAGTCTCTATTAAGAAATAACTAAGCGAAACTACTCTTCGGAAACCGTGACGATCCATCGTGCGATGCTCGATTTCTCCTCCCTGGCTATCTCCTATAAGGAAGGCAGGAAGGAGCAATGGAGCGCCGCACGATCCATCGCCTTTTCTGAAGTCTTAATAAAGACTTAGCGACGTTAACGTTTAATATGTGTTGGTGTTTTTTTTTTTTTCGTAGCATACGAACGAAGTTTAAAAATGTATTTTTTGCTGTTACTGGTCCCTTAAGCATGCTGATAAGGAATGATGGCTGGATAGGGCGTGCCAGGACTTGACCAATGCACCCAGTCAGACCGCTGTCCCCTTAGTGAATAGCTGAAGGGTCACACAAAGTGCCCACCTGCTAATTCACACAAAGGAAAAAAAACAGACCTACATGAATGGCCTTTCTTCTGAGAGTCATTGAGGGACACGCCAATTAATAGACTGCAAACCGGCATGTTTTACCTCATTGGACACTTTATTTAGGCGCTGAAAGGGAGGGAGGTGTAGAGGAGGCAATAAAATCAAAATGTTTAGATCACTCATTAGGATGGGAGTGGGCGGAGGATGGATTCGCTGAATTTGTTTCCCATTTGGCCTGCGAGTGCTTACAGACACTCTTTCTTTCGCCGGTTGCATACAATTAGATCTATTTAACAATAATGAGGGGGACTGCATTGTGCCTTTCACTGCAAGCCAAGAAAAAGGGACCTAGTCCCTCACAAAGACCATATGTCTCCAACCTGGGCCATTATATCCTTTTCATTCTAGGACAGTGATATATAACCTCTGGCGCTTCAGCTGGGATCTAACTACAACTCCCAGTAACCACCCAAAGCCCAGGGAGAGGTGTAGTCCCTTTAAAGTCGGTTACATAAAATAAAAAAGAAAATATTTCCAACTTATAGAGGCACATTTATCAAGGGTCGAATTTCGAATTCGCATGAATTAGATTTTAATCAAAATTCTAAGATTTATTAAATAAATGGAATATGTAAAATTGGGACGAATTTTACCGACCTGAAAACTCGAATCAAGTTTTCAGAAAGGCTGCAAAACTGGTCGTTGAACCTCTCCCATTGACTTAAACATGAATTCGGCAGGTTTCAAGTGGCGAATAGTTGAATTAGAATTCTTACAGGGCCAGACTTTGATAAATCTCAAATCTAATTCGGAAATTTTTTTTAAAAGATTTGATTTTGGATAATTTTCTAGGCGAATGACAGTTCTGACTATAAAAGAAAAAAATGTGAATTTTCAATCAGACCCTTAATAAATCTGCCCCATAATTTTAGTATCTGCCCTCAATAAAGGGTAGGTGTTAAGTAGGCTGCAATATTGTTCATTACTTTAGATTAGGAACAATTAAATGGACCAAAGATTGAGAGCAGTACAGGGAAATGGCTTGAAAAAGCCAGCAGGGCCATTTATAAACCTGCCATTCGACTTTTAATGAAAAAAGAAAGTGTTTTCTACTCACCTTGGAGCTGCTGTGCAGTTTGCTGCCATGCCTGGTAAGTGCTACCCCAACCTGGTGTTACAAAAGCTTGAGGACCACTGTATAAGGAGAGGGAAAGAAATCAGTCAGAAATGGTAACTGCGACGTTGAGTCTCTTGAACTTCTTTTCAGCGCCCATGAGGTGTCTGAAAAACGACTAGGGATGCACCGAATCCACTATTTTGGATTCGATCTTTGCGAAAGATTCGGCTGAATACCAAACCAAATTCGAATTTGCAAATTAGGGGTGGGAAGAGGAAAAACATATTTTACTTCCTTGTTTTGTGACAAAAAGTCATGCAGTTTACCCTTAATTTGCATATGCAAATTAGGATTATGTTCAGCTGGCCAAAAGGATTTGGGCGAATCCAAATCCTGTTGAAAAAGACCGAATCCCAAACCAAATCCTGTATTCGGTGGATCCCTAAGAATGACCAACAACGTGTGAGATGCATTTTACCTACACTACCAGGTGAGTTCCAACAGTGGGGCAGATTCACTAAAGTTTGCACCAGCGACCGCTTTGTACCACTGTGCCAGGCACAAATTCGTTACCACTACGCTAATTCACTGAAATGCGAAGTTGGGTCTCAGCAGCCGAACACTGGCGAATTTCGCTAGCATTTCTTTGGCTTTGCGCGCATTTCCCAGCGAATTTTCTTTAGCATTCATCTGTGCCTAGCGAAACGTCTTACGCTTAGGTTAATTTGAATAGGGCGGGTACCTAAAAGTCGTAAGGACGTCTTTATTAGTAATGTTAGTGCAAATGTTTGAAGTGGCCACTTTTTCCAAACACGTCCAATGAGTCATAATAAAGACAGAAGAGATCCTCTAATGCCTTAAGCTGGCCATAGACGCAAAGAACCGATCATACGAATCCTCGATTCGTATATTTTTCGGACCATGTGTGGAGTGTCCTGACATTTTTCTTTCCACGTAGATCGGTCGATCGGACAGGTTAAAATAATAATACTGATAAGATCTCTGTATGTATTGCCGATCTGATGATTTTCAGTGGGAGACTTAGCAGCTTTGTTGGACATAACTTACGTACGATTGTGGTCAGGGGCAGAACATCGAACACAGTTCGGACTTTTGAAGACAATGCCGCTTTAAAAAAAGAAAAGTTGCCAGTTTTTTTTTTTTTAGAACTTTAGGCAGACAGGATATGATGTCACTGATGTAAGATTGAGGAGGATGTAGTTTTGTTTTATCATTTCTCCTGGTCGGAGGTGGCGAAGTATACTCTGGCGAAAGAGGTTATGTTCTGTAAAATTTGCGGAGTTACGAATGGCAACAGTGCGAAGGAACACCAACGTCGGTCTCTTGTCCACTACGCCTGTAAATTGGCCATGTCCATGCAGATGGGATTTCAGGCGAATTTTCCATGCGTCAGCCACTTCGCCATTTAGTGAATCTGCCCCGATATTCCAGTTGCAGCTTCCTACTCTACCAGGTCTGTCCCCAACAATTATTCTGCCTAGCTTGTATGCAACAATCTTCCACTTGTTAGCCATAATGTTACTGTTCTGTTTAAATATGATTTATGTTTATCCCCAGACGTTGCAAAGCAATAAACAACTTACTTTTGATGAGGTGTAGCATGAGCCTGACTGAAAGCACTCTGACCGAAGCTGCTAGGGCCACCTATTGTAGGACCCTAGGGGGAAAAAAAAAACAAAAAATAAGTCTCCCATAGCAACCGACAAGCAGATAACATATAATGATCACCTTGGTTGCCACAGGTTACTAGACCCAGCAAAATTTTGTAACATATTCAATGGAAACCAGAATTCCCAACCCCTGAATAACTTACCCCAACTTTCTCATCAATGAGATGCCTAGCCAGCTCGATCTGTTGGGGGACACCCCGGATGGTAAATATCCGGACACCTGGGTCTGTGATGGGAGGGGGGTTTCTCTGCAGCTCCACGTGAGCCCCTGACTGCTGGTTTATATTTTTGATATTTTCACCGCCTGTTGGACAAGGGGAAGCAAGAACGCGAGTGAGAATCTTTGGGCAAGGTTAGTAAGCAGAGAAAATATTGAAGTGCAGACTAATACACGAGATGTGACATACAGAGGTCAATGTAAACAGAAATTAGTAGAGTTCATAGCAAGAATAATTGATCTGAGCGTGACCTCTCGTCAATACCTCTTCTCCTCCCACCGTAGCACAAAACAACAAGGCCCAACCCTGGGATATACTATAGGGATGAAACAGCAGGGGGCCAATTCTTATGTAGGAAATCAAGGGCCCCTGCTTCCTAACCAACATGTCTTAATAGGCACCATGCTATTAGCTGTACAGATATGGGACCTATTATCCAGAAAGCTTGGGACCTGGGGGTTTTCCAGATAATGTATCTTTCCATAATTTGGATCTTCATACCTCAAGTCTACTAGAAAATCCATATAAACATTAAATAAACCCAATAGGCTGATTTTGCTTCCAGTTAGAATTAATTATATCTTAGTTTGGATCAACTACAAGCTACTGTTTTATTATTACAGAGGGAAAAAAAATAAATCATTTTTAAAAATTTTAATTATTTCGTGGGAGACATCCTTTCCGTAATACAGAGCTTTCAGGAAAACGGGTTTCCGAAGAACGGGATCCCTGTACTGGGTTGTATTTAGTTCCTACTAAATGAGCTTTTATTGGTCCTATTAAAGGAGAAGGAAAGCTCCAAGACAGTTTATTGCCAATAGAATAGCCACAATAGTGCAAGCTAGAACGCTATATTTATTCTGCAGAATGCTTTACCATACCTGAGTAAACAGCTCTAGACACTGTCTCTGTTTGTTTAGGATAGAAGCTGCCATATATGCTTGGTGTGACATCACTTCCTGACTGAGTCTCTCCCTGCTTACTAACAGCTCTAAGCTCAGATTACAGTAGGGATGGGAGGAGGGAGGGGGAGAGGAGCAAACTGAGCATGCTCAAGGCCGTGCCCTGGAGGTTTAAGCTGAAAACAGGAAGTCTGATACAGAAGCCCATGTATACACAATAAAAGCAAAGAAATGTGGTGTTTCTTTTGACAGAGGACTCAGAGCAGCATTACTTTGAGGGTTTACTGGTGTATTTATATAGACTTTTCTGATAAAGCTTACTTAATTTTAGCCTTTCCTTCTCCTTTAAGCGATAAACCACACAAAAGTGCTAGCTATCGTTTACTTATAAATTAACTTTTAGTAGGATGTAGAGAGGGATATTCTGAGACAATTTGCAATTGGTTTTCACTTTTTATTATTTGTGGTTTTTGACTTATTTAGCTTTTTGTTCAGCAGCTCTCCAGTTTGCAGTGTCAGCAACCTGGTTGCTATGGTCCAAATAGGTTGCCAACTTTTCTGGAAAATAATACCGGCCTTACTATATTCTTGTAACATACCAGCCATGTGGCAACCTTAGGTCCAAATTAATTACCCTAGCAACCATGCATTGATTTGAATGAGAATATGTAATATTAATAGGGGAGGATCGGAACAGAAAGAGGAGTAATAAAAAGTAACAACAACAATAAATTTGTAGCTTTACGGAGCATTTGTTTTTAGAGGGGGTCAGTGACCCCCTTTTGAAAGTTAGAAAGAGTCAGGAGGAGAAGGCAAATAATTCATAAACTATAAATAATGAAGACCAATTGAAAAGTTGCTTAGAATTGGCCATTCTATAACATACTAAAAGTTAACCTGAAGGAGAACCCCCTTCCCGAGCAATCAATGTCCTGCAGAAAAGAGAAACGACCACAGGAAAAAAAAAATATTAATTGGCTAATTTTAGCTACAAAACCTGGAAAAGTCTTTATTATCTAAGCCCCTTGGTTTAGGTTTCATTATTGTAACTGCTCTACGTTGTTAAACTGCTGATTGGTTGCTGTTATCCTACACTATCCGCAGAAAGGAAAGCAATGTTCAACTTCTGCTCATCCTGTGACCATCAATTCTGAGCGGCACAAAAGAGCTCGGCCGCAGCTACTCCAGCCAATTAAAGGAGAACGGCACACAGCGGGGGGACCATGTCCTTACAAAAGAGCCTCTAATTACTTGCCCTATTCACTGCCAAATGGACCTGCAAAGCAATTGACTGAAAAATTCCATGTCAGTTCAGCTCGGGGAGTAAAACAGATATTAAAACTGTTTATAAGGGTGATCAAAGCTGTCTGAAGTTGCCAGTGGAGAGATCTTAAAGGATTGGGCATGAATTAAAGAAATATACCGGTTAGAATATAAAGCAGAGACAAGTTAAAGGTATCTTATTTAGTGAAGAGCGTCTACAACAATCCCCCATTTATGTTATTATTTCAGACACCGAATAATGGGGTGGTTAGGGATAAAATCGCCTCCTCCCCGTTATTCCCCCTGCCAAGAACAATTGTGGATACCATGGGCCCCCCAGCTGGGTGGCAAATCGTAAAGCAATTAATCAAAGCAGCTAAAAGGCAGATTGGACAGGCAGGGACATTGAACCCCCATCTGACAGTGACAACACTGTTTATCATGGAAATGTGAATGGGAAAGGTGACAGGGGGAGGGGTCGCTCCAGAGCAAAAACTCCTGCTAACCTAGCCGCTTCAGGGTTAACCTCGTTTTAAGGCTGAACGAGTAATAATAAGTACCATGTGAAAAGCTGGCTGCCACAGCACTAGTGCCTCTGTCATGGTTTGAAGATGCAAAGAGTTTGTTTTCCTGTTATTGGGGTCTGTCAAAAGACTTTACAGGGCTGTTCCATGCATGTACACTAGAGGCATCCTTAAAGGAAAACGATTGGGAAAATGAATTTAATATCAGCTTCAGCATACTGAAATAAGACACTTTCTAAATACAATCCATAAAATAGTCTGCATTGTTTCTGCAATATTCAAGTTTATCTTCACTGTCTTTTCTCTTCATTCTCTCTTCATGCAGCAGTTGGGTGTCAGATAATTGACAGTTAAGGACACACAGGCAGATTCTCTCGGCGGGAAGGCACTCGGCACCATTCGTTTTCTGAAGTCGCCCGAAGTTTCCTCATGAGGCAACTTAGGAAAACGAATCACGGCGAGTGGCTTCTCGCTAACGGTTTACATTTAAGCCGGAAGGA
Organism: Xenopus petersii; assembly: GCA_038501925.1. Lineage (NCBI taxonomy): Eukaryota > Metazoa > Chordata > Amphibia > Anura > Pipidae > Xenopus > Xenopus petersii. The sequence goes on along the minus strand of CM076686.1, from coordinate 139,013,521 downwards.
AGGCAGAGGAGGCAGTTTGGGGAGATTAGTTGCCCTGAAGAAGAGGAGATTTGTCACCGGGCGACAAATCTCCCTGAATCAGCCTGTGTGCCCTGACCCTTAGACCCAATATATCTTAAAGGGGGGCTCCTTTTGCCTAAAAGATAAATTAGAGCTCACTCTATTAAAAACATGTCTCTCTACATGCAGGATTTGTGAGAGAGGCAATTATTTTGTTTATACTGGAATACGTTATTTGAGTGAGCTCTAATACACCTGCTAGGAATGGGAAACCCCCCCCCCCTATAAGATATATTGGATCATTCATCTGACACCCAACTGCTGCATGAAGAGAGAATGAAGAGAAACAGATGCCGAGAGAGGAATAGTGAAGATAAACTTGATTATTTCAGAAACAGAATATTTAATTGTATTTAGAAAGTTTCTTATTTCACTATGCTGAAGCTTATATGAAATGTTCATTTTCGTGACCGTTCCCCTTTAATTCCTTGTTGCTGTACAATGGAAAAGGAAGTCCTTCTAGTCTTTTGCAATGCTCCTAGGCATGACATGGACTATAGCGGTGTACATGGCGTGCAAGATTCATTAAAGGTGTGGTTAACTTTTAAGGTAACTTTTATTAGGTTATAGAACTGTCAATTCAAAGCAACTTCTCAATTGGTCTTCATTATTTATTTATTATAGTTTTAGAGTTATTTGCCTTTTTCTTCTGACTCTTTGCAGCTTTCAAATAGGCATCGCTGACTCCCTTCTAAAAAACAAATGCTCTGTAAGGCTACAAATGTATTGTTAGTTACTTTTTATTACTGATCCTTCTATTCAGGACCTCTCCTATTCATATTGCAGTCTCTTATTCAAATCAATGCATGGTTGCTAGGGGAATTTGGATCCTAGCAACAAGATGGCTGAAATAATAATCTAGAGAGCTGCTAAATAAACAGCTAAATAACTCAAAAACCCCAAATAGTAGAGAATGAAAACCAATTGCAAATTGTCTCAGAATTTCACTCTCCACATCATACTAAAAGTTAACTCAAAGGTGAACAACCCCTTTAAGAATACCTAGCATATGGCACAGATTGGGTATATAATAGTAAAAGAAATCCAGCAATTGCACGGAGCATAGGTTATTGACAGAAAAAGGGGTGCAGTGAGAATAGCTCAGGATTAATACATCAATGCCCAAAGTGCTCTAACCTTTGCCAATCACCAGTCCGCATTTGTCAGCTGGCACAGTGTATGTGATTTCTTGCATGCTTCCTGGCGTACTGATGCTCCAATCACCGCGACTCCGCCCCCTTCCCCGTGCCAAAGAGAGACCTCCAAATCCGTCACGTTCCTGCAGCATGAGAAGATAAGACAATTCTGATCCAGGGCACACAGGCTGATTTGGGAACCCCCCAAGTAAATGGATTATAAATGGCAAACTGGACCAACTTAAAGTGAGTTAAATATCAGAATTTATGGCCTGTGTTTTAAAGGGATAATGTCATGGGAAAATATGTTTGTTTTTTTTAATAGTGCTGCTCCAACTGCAGTGAAATCTCTCTCAAAATAATTTATTTTTTTATATTTCATTTTGAAATCAGACATGGGTCAATTTCACAGCTGCCCCTAGTCATGTGACTTGTACTCTGATAAACTTCAGTCACTCTTTACTGCAAGTTGGAGTGATATCAGCCCCCTCCCCCCCAGCAGCCTAACAACGTAACAATGGGAAGGTAACGAGATAGCATCTCCCTAACAAGATAACTGCTGCCTGGTAGATCTTAGAACAGCACTCAATAGTAAAATCCAGGTCCCACTGAGACACATTCAGTTACATTGAGTAGGAGAAACAACATCCTACCAGAAAGCAGTTCCATCCTAAAGCACATGACCAGGCAAAATGACCTGAGATTTCCAATCTGGGTGAAATGTGTCACAAATAAGTAAAGGGTCATTGTCATTAAGAATCAGTGGTATGGATAGTTCTATAGAGATACTGATTGCTACTAGGGATACTTACCTGTGCTGTAAGAATAAGTTCGTTGATGATATGAGCAGCATGCTGACACCGGTCAGGGAGGCCCATTATCTGTGCCGCTCGCTCAGGGCTGATCCCATCATCTGCAAGAGGAAAAACACAGGGCATATCACCTAAATGTTTAAGCATGAGAGCAAAGACTGTACCACAGGCCATGATACACAAGATGAGCAACCTCCAAATCATATCTGACGCAGACATGGTATTCCTGGCGTTCTAGTATATACGTTATAATAAAGAGGAATCATTCAGGATATATAAAGGATATTATATAAAAGTTGATGTCTGGAAATATATTTGCAGATATTGGATAAACACATATGATTAAAGGAGAACTAACGCAGTAGCTAGAAATGCTGCACATTATGTTTTGTGCTTCTGGGGAGACACAGATCTTTACTGCTAAAAGGCTGTGGTTGCCTTAGGCTGGTACAGAAGCACAAAGCATAATGTACAACATTTCTAGCTAACTTTCCTTGTCCTTTAATAAGATGTTTAGGAAACAACAGCTGTCCAGATGTCATGGAAGGGATTGATATGGCATGACAGATAAACCTCAGATAAGTGAAGGCCACGAACCTGGCTTGAACTGAATCCTCACTCCAGCGTCATTCTGAATCTTTTTGATCATTTCACCATTTCTTCCAATTATGATTCCCACAGCGAACCTAGGCACAGACACCTGTTGGAAAACACAAACTGCGCTTAAAGGGGAAGCTTCCTGAAAACAGAACCGATAGTTTCCTTGCAAACTAGAGAGAGAGTTTTTTATCACTAGTGTCCCCGTTTTACTCCTGTCTGTGGAAGAGAAGGTGATGCAAGTAACCTACCTCTACGCTACCTCCACCAATCCTCGAGCTGAAATCGCTGCGGATGCCTCTGAAGTCAGCCTGGTCTTTTTCTCGGATGATCTCCAGGACCAGATCTCTTGCTTGCTGCAGGTGAAAACAACAGAAAGTGTACTTTAAAAAGGTACAGTGGCACAATAACATTTAGGTGATACGGTCAAAGGAAAACGGGGTTTTTTTTTTTTTTTTTAATGTAGTTAATAGTAGTTAATAGTGCTGCTGGAGCCTAATTCTGCATTGAAATCAGTTTTTCAAAAAAGCAAACAGATTTTTTTCTATTTAATTTTGAAATTGGACATGGGGCTAGACTGGTAGATCTAAGAACAACGCTCAATAGTAAAATCCAAGTCCCACTGAGACACATTCAGTTACATTGAGTAGGAGAAACAACAGCCTGCCAGAAAGCAGTTCCATCCTAAAGTGCTGGCTCTTTCTGAAAGCACATGACCAGGAAAAATGACCTGAGATGCACCTACACACCAATATCACAACTAAAAAATACACTTGCTGGTTCAGGAATGACATTTTATATTGTAGAGTGAATAATTTGCAGTGTAAACAGTGTCATTTAGAAATTACAATCATGACACAATCCCTTTAATTCTGGAGACAGGAGCGTAAAATGGGTCATGTGTTCTCAAAGAATGTTAAGGGGGTTGTTCACCTTTAAAGTAACTTTTTGTATGATGTAGAGAGTGAAATTATTTGTGGTTTTTGAATTATTTAGCTTTTTATTCAGCAGCTCTCTAGTTTGCAGCAATACGGGTCCAAATTACCACGCACTGATTTGAATAAGAGACTGGAATATGAATAGACAGGAGTAATAAAAAGTAGCAATAACAATACATTTTTAGCCTTTCAGAGCTTTTGTTTTCTAGATGAGGTCAGTGACATCCATTTGAAAGAGTCAGTAGAAGATGGCAAATAATTCAAAAAGAAAAAAACAAAGACCAATTTAAAAATTACTTATAATTGCCCTTTCTATAGCATACTAAAAGCTAACAAAGGTGAACTACCCCTTTAAGGCTCATTTCCCAGTGAGTGGATCCTCCACCTTCACTTGCCATTTTAATTAAAGGCAAACCATCTCTTCCGGTGTAAATGGGGCAGATTTTGGGCTGAAGATGCACACAAGCATGTATTCAGTGTGCACAGGAACAGATGCTATGGGTTCATAGCAGCTGTGGTGTCTTCTCCCCCTACAGATACACTCATATTAATCATGAAAAGGCTGAGCCTTCTTACCTGCACTTTAAAAGGGTCACCAGTTATCCTCAGAGGCTTGTCTGCACCCGTTGGTAAAGGACCATCTTGGATCATGATCATTTTAACCCCAGTCCTCTCCTGCAAATAACAACATTGCAATAATGCAGAATCGTCTTGCCCACATAGAAAAATTCACTTCTGTAGTTCAATGTCAGTTAATAGCTGCAAAATCTGGTGGTGAAGATGGGGGGGGTGCATTAGGAGGTAGAATCCAATCAGCACATGTTCAACAGTCTATGCACACTAAAGGGCCAGATTTATCAAGGGTTGAATTGAAAATTCAAATTTGCATTTTCCATTTTTATGGTCAAAACTGTCGAATTTGACTATGGAGTTATTCAAATTTGATTCGAGCTTTTCAAAAAAATTTAATTCAATCTTCAAGATTTATCCTACACTGGCACTCGAAGTCGACTATTTGCCACCTAAAACCCAGACGTCCAGGGGTCAATTTTGAGTTGTTTGCGGCCTTCCTGACATTCGAGTTCTTAAAATCCGAGTTTCGATTCGAGTTTTGGTGTCTATTATATTCACCAAAGTCTATTCCTGGTGGAAGATTGCCTTCTCTTCAAATACTTGGTTTGAACTGCTCCCTTGCTGAAGACTCAAGTGCACCATTACATTACTTGGTGAGTTACTATTTTATGTTGGACTACAACATGTTGTATATTAGTCTATGCACACTTGTCAATTGGATTGGAGAGGGGTTGCTTAACTATAAACCTGAGTCTGGCTTAAGCTCTATGGTAGCAGGTCAGGTATTTGTGCACCCACTGCACTTTAAGATCTGTAATATACATGAGCATAGTACAGGAATCCTGCACCATGGTGTAAGTCAGGTGAAAAAAAAAAAAGCCATTTTGTAGAGCATTTTATAGGTTTTCAGACCTGCTGTGTGGGTATTTTCGGTGTACTCTGGGTTCCCTCCATACTCCAAATTCGATTTAACTGGCCCTAGGGTGCTCGGCTCGGGCAGAGACCAATGTGAATGAGGGATAACCTCTGTAAAGTGCTGCTGTATAAGGCTATGCTATATAAAGAACAATAAATGTTTGGGTTTTTTTAACAGAAAAAGAGCACAGACTAATGAAACCGTAATGAACCAAGGTCAGACATTTAAAAGATGGAGGTTGCATATCAGCTAAGCATGCTTATCTGACAAACCCACATCCTGAGCAAACTTTGAATTCATTTACTACTTTTCACTTTCTACTGCAGAAAAATACAAAGAAAAAAAAAAAGTTACAATTAAATTAAAAAGTGCTTAAAATAAGAAAGAAAAACACAGTGGAGTTGAAGGAATTAAGTGCTAATTATAAGCAGCTCAAACTCTGGAAATTAACATCCTACAAAGCCTGCGGCACACTGAGCGTAATTACACGCTACTACCTGCCGCAGAGCAAAACTATTAGCAAAATGAAGTGGATGGGGCTGGCGGGGCGGAAAAGGGGCAGAGATGATGGGCCAGACTTAGATATAAAAGCCCTTGGGTTTAACTCCTTCAGAGAGGAAGCAATGAATGTACCTGCAGCTGCTTGATGGTTTCCCCTCCTTTGCCGATGACCAGGCCCACTTTAGAAGCAGGGATGAGGATCTCTTGGACTGTGCTGTTGCTGTCCATGTCATTGTGAAACCCTGGACCATTCCGACAACGATCCACAATCTGACCCAGGAGCCTCTTCGCCTGACTGCAGAGAGTTATTCAGAATTACCAACTATATCAGAATTATCAATAATATATAGACACTGCTGCTTATTGTCTGCCCAGGACATTCCTGTATATTGCAGCAGCCTCTTATGCATAAACATAAACATGCAGAGAAGGAATGTTCTAGGCCCACAATAAGCTATACCCTCATACTGTACTGTCTAAGGGAATCAATATGGCACCTCCATATGTATTAGGGATGCACCGAATACACTATTTTGGATTCGGCCGAACCCCCGAATCCTTCGTGAAAGATTCGGCCGAATACTGAACTGAATCCGAACCCTAATTTGCATATGCAAATTAGGGGTTGAAAGGGGAAAAATTTTTTACTTCCTTGTTTTGTGACAAAAAGTCACGCGATTTCCCTCCCCGCCCCTAATTTGCATATGCAAATTAGGATTCGGTTCGGCCGGGCAGAAGGATTCGGCCGAATCCGAATCCTGCTGAAAAAGGCCGAATCCCGAACCGAATCCTGGATTCGGTGCATCCCTAATATGTATAAATACAAATATACAGAGAAGGAATGTTCTGGGCACACAATAAGCTATACCCTCATACTGTACTGTCTAAGGGAATCAATATGGCACCTCCCTCCTCCCATATGTATAAATACAAATATACAGAGAAGGAATGTTCTGGGCACACAATAAGCTATACCCTCATACTGTACTGTCTAAGGGAATCAATATGGCACCTCCCTCCTCCCATATGTATAAATACAAATATACAGAGAAGGAATGTTCTGGGCACACAATAAGCTATACCCTCATACTGTACTGTCTAAGGGAATCAATATGGCACCTCCTCCCATATGTATAAATACAAATATACAGAGAAGGAATGTTCTGGGCACACAATAAGCTATACCCTCATACTGTACTGTCTAAGGGAATCAATATGGCACCTCCCATATGTATAAATACAAATATACAGAGAAGGAATGTTCTGGGCACACAATAAGCTATACCCTCATACTGTACTGTCTAAGGGAAACAATATGGCACCTCCCTCCTACCATATTTATACATATACAGAGACTTGTCTGGGCACACAAATAGCTTTACATATAATCTACTGTCTAAGGGGATTTATAAGAGATCTCCCACTAAATATACAAATATAAATAGACAATCTGCATACATATAGCCTCATATTATCCTAGTTATAAAGAGAACATGAACACTTTCAGCCTAAGATCTGCTTTCCTACCACTAAACATCCCTGCAGATTGCTCTTGAGCAGCAGCAAGAAAGCCGGGCTAATGGATATATATAGAAAACAAAACAGAAACCCTATGGCTTTAATATAATATGCAGTTGCCAATAAAATGATTTCCATCTCAGTGCTCACAGCAGCTCTGCCTAAGTGAGGGGGGCTCCGGAACTCCTTAACAGCTACAGAGACTGGCTAGAGTGCAGCAAAACCATCTTCAGGCAGAGGGGGGACTAGGAGGCTGGCCGGCCAATACCAGCTCCTACCAGAAAGCGTTTGATGAGGGTGATGGTAAAACTGCCTCTATTGTTTCTCCTACTAAATGTAACCGAAGACATGGATTTTTACTATTGAGTGCTGTTTTTCGAACCACCAGGGAACGGTTATCTGGTTTCCTTCCCATTGTTTTGCTGATTGGGGGAAAGGGAGAAAGGTGATGTCACTCCAACTTGCAGTGCAGCAGTAAATAGTGACTGAAGTTTATCAGAGTACAAGTCACATGACTTGGGGCAGCTGGGAAACTAACAATATGTCTAGCCCAATGTCAGATTTCAAAATTAAATATGAAAAAATGTGCTTGCTCTTTTAAAAAACGGATTTCAGTGCAGAAGTCTGCTGGTGGAGGACAAATACAACATGTTTTCCCATGACAGTGTCCCTTTAAGAATGGCGACGGGTGGAGAATGTTTTCTCTGCATATATGTAGAACTTACTCTATGCTTTCCGGTGTCCCGGTCAGGACACAAGGTCTGTCTGGCATACCTCCGCTGTCTGGAAGGCAGGAGAAAATAAAAAAAAACATAAGGACTCATGACTGAAGTGTTTAATAAATTAGAATAATAGATTGAAAGTTGTTGTACTACTTGGGGGCAGACTGTGAAGGAGTGGTCAAAATGTATTGGTATTGCTTCCAACAAAAGCATTGTAGACATGTTTTATAATACTGATCCTTCCCCCAATTTGATTATTCTCCACAAATATCTAAGCCAATGGGCATAGACAGGAATATACTGAAATAATTGGGGGGTCCACTGGGGGACTTGCCTAAGCCAATGGGCATTTACTCCCAGTGGGGAAATGGCCTATCAAATAGCCAGCAAACAAAATTTACAGGAACCACCATTTATAAAATTGTTTTCCTGCCTACCTGGAGCTATCTGTATCTTGCAACCAGATTCTGTCTGGATCCGCGAGATCTGCTCTCCACCTCGTCCAATAACTGGAAGAAAACAAACCCAACATTTTAATCCATTCATTACATCTCTTAATACTTGTACATATGAACCCAGGGGAAAAGTAAACACTTTGCAGAGCTATCCTATTGCCCACTGCAATATATGGGTCGGAAAGACAGATACTATAAAAGCTAGTGAAGAGCAGTAACAACAAATCTAGGGCTTGTTTCAAGTCAGTCAAATAGCAGTACCTTTTGCAGGATCTGGCTGAATCAAACCTAAACGCTTATCAGGCGACTTTAAACTTTACAATATTTTGGTCATAGATGATGGAATATTTCATAGAATGCAAAACTACATTCAATTGGTATATAGAATAATTGAAATAGATGAATATATGAATAAAGCACCTACAGGGAAAGGAAGCCTCTACTGTTACAAGCAGTGAGATTATGCCCTACAACTTCTGTTAAAAGTACCAGTTAACATTGATTTAAGTCTTTTAGTCTGGGGGTGGAAACCAAAAGGAACTTACTGAATCCCACCATCTTGTCAGGCACTTTATATTCTTCGGTCATCACAGCCCTAGAGCAAAGAAAAAAGGAATACTTAAAACAAATCCATAAGGTAAAACAACTAAATCACGCTTTCAGGCTAACAGTCCCATAGGTCCTTTCAGCTTTGTCTTCTATAGATCCTGGGGTAACTAGGGCACAAATAATCACTCACCCCAAATCTCCCCCTAACTGACCTTCAGACTGGGCCCCCTTCGCTCATAACAAGGTTACAGATATATAGAAACATTGGGGTAACAGTCACCCTGATATAGTTCCAGGGGTACCCAGGGCACAAATAAGGACTCACCCCAAATCTCCCCCTAACTGACCTTCAGGCTGGGCCCCCTTAGCTCATAACAAGGTTACAGATATATAGAAACATTGGGTAACAGTCACCCTGCGATAGTTCAGGGATACCTTTAAACGAACATTGCAGTCAGTTATAGACCGAGGCATTTAATCTTAATTTTGTATGATTTTAAAAAGATTTAGCTTTTTGTTCCAGCTTGGAATTTCATTAGTTATCTGGTTGCCAAGTACCAATTAAAACTAGCAACCAGGCAGTGGTATAAATGGCAGCCTAAAAGAAACAGTAGTAATAATTAACTGGAAGGGGAACTATGCCTTTCATTTACTTAACGACTCTCTCTCTTTCTCCGTTGTCCCTCTGACACACCCGAGGGGGAAAACACTGGTATAAAGTAAAAACAGACCATTTCCTATTAAACACAATAACTGTGCTGATCTTGTTACCTTTACCCTCAAGGGATTATACAAACTCTATTTTAGGAGTAGAAAAGCATCTGGTCTCAGGAACTCCTGACATCCTAACAATGTGCCGCCTGGGAGCCACGGGGATCTATGTGATGCAAATTGGCACCAAAACATTAGTTATGCCAGTGCTTAGGTTTAGTTTTCTGCAATAAATCAGAATCATGGACCAGTTCCCTCCAGCTCTCCGGTGTAATAGGAATGTGTAACTAAAGCTGGTCATAGATACAAAGATAAGGTCGTCCGAATCTTTGTTTGGAACCATTTTCGTACGATTGTTGTCTTTGAATTAATGGGCACAACATCCAATGGGAGACGTGACGGTCACTACTATTTGTCGGATAAATCTTGTTTACGATTGTAGTTTTTGAATTAATGGGCACAACATCCAATGGGAGACTGTCACTACTATTTGTCATATCTTTCGTACGATTGTAGTCTTTGAATTAATGGCCACAACATCCAATGGTTGACATGACGGTCACTACTATTTGTCGGATAAATCTTATTAACGATTGTAGTTTTTGAATCAATGGGCACAACATCTAATGGGTGACAGCCACTACTATTTGTCGGATAAATCTGGTTTACGATTCTAGTTTTTGAATTAATGGGCACAACATCCAATGGGAGACTGTCACTATTTGTCATATCTTTCGTACGATTGTAGTCTTTAAATTAATGGGCACAACATCCAATGGGTGACATGACGGTCACTACTATTTGTCGGATAAATCTTGTTTACGATTGTAGTTTTTGTATTAATGGGCACAACATCCAATGGGAGACTGTCCCTACGATTTGTCGCATAAATCTTTCGTACGATTGTAGTCTTTGAATTAATGGCCACAAAATTGCCCGATTTGTTCTTTTTACAACTTTATTTAATCTGAATGGTTAGTGGTAGGTTGGAAGATTGCAAGGATTGAGGGTTTGTGGGACATAAGGAAATATGTGCACATCTATGGCCAGCTGAAGTCTGTTTTATAGTATAGGGTCACTTATGAGAGTTCTGTACAAACTGTGGTGTGCCCTGTGCAAAGAGCTTTTGGACCTTGCAGGACACTGGCAACACACGAGGCCTGGCTTCTTGAAACAAGAGAAAGAGCCGGATTAACCACTCAAACTCATTTTGGACAAAAGCCTTTGTTCCAACTGGGTTTGTAGGAATACAGCAGTTCATGGAATCCACCAAACAGCCACACTGTATTTCGGGTACCCCTTCTATACACACCACCACGTTGACTCCTCGTGGCACTGAATGTGCAGGGTCACCTTTGCATAATGATAAGGTCATTATTTTGATAATGGATATTAACAGTCCCTTGTAAACTGCCCATTGTGTTTAAAGAAAATGACTATTACATCAGGCCCAACGTGGCCTTTTGATCTCATCTGGGACATATAAAATGCCCTTAATAAATCACGTTATTGACCAATCTCCACTTGTTCTAATTTCTCCAAGGCTTTTACTCAGCCTCCAAGGCATTTACTCAGTGCCCCTACCCCGTCAACAGGAGGGGTCCAGCCTAAAAAGCAACTAGGGTGTAATTTGGGGAGAATACTTGCACTTCTGTACACTCCTGAAAGCTTAGCATGAAGGTTAAACAGAGAGGGACTAGGTGGTAACTAACTTGTTTGCTGTTCTATAAACTGTTTAAGTTATGGTTGATACAGCGATGTTTTCCTGCATCTGTAACATAGTTTATGACCTAAGAGGGCCCCAAACCGTTTCACCTCCAAGGGGGACTTGTACTGAAAAAGTCTGACGACAACTACAGTGATGGGGCCCCTTACCAGAATGCTCGGGAGCTGGGGTCTTCCGGGATAATAGATCTTTCCGCAATTTGGATCTTCACACCTTAAGTCTACTTGAAAATCATTTAAACATCAAATAAACCCAATAGACTGATTTTGCTTCCAATAATTATATCTTAGTTTGGATCAAGTATAAGCTACTGTTTTATTAGAGAGAAAATTTTTATTATTTAGATAAAACAGTCTATGGGAGACCATAATTCCATAATTCTGAGATCTCTGGATTACAGGTTAGCGGATAACCGATCCCATACCTGTACTATTTCGAGGAAAAAGGAAATAATTTTCTTCTTAAACTTGGATTATTTGGATAGAAGCGAGTTTATGGGAGAAGGCCTTTCCATAATTCAGAAGTTTTCTGGATAACAGATCATATACCTGCACTTCTGTAGAGAGAGACAACATGACCTGTGTTTATTATTATGTGCTTTTATTATCCTGCCTCTCGCTACAGTGATCTGATTGGCTGCCACTCGAAATGAAGTAAATCTGTAACGTTTGGATTTCAACAGATACTGAATACTTTACAAAGGTTGTGTCCCAATCCCTTGAGACTCTAATATGCATTTAAAATTTTTTATTCAAAAGCCTTAAAGACACAAACGTCTCTGCATTGACTGGTAGTCTGCAAGTAGCCCGACTACATCTCGGAGTGAAGTGCAGGCTGTAATCTGGGTGGGGGGGCTTAAAAAGTAAACACCAATAGCAGGGTCAGGTAGTAGGTTTGGGATGAAGCTGGCAGGGTTTAGTGTATACCTAGTATAGGTACAGGACCTGTTATCTGGAAACCCATTATCCAGAAAGCACTTAATTATGGAAAAGGCCTCTCCCATAGACTCCATTTTATCCAAAGTCTTAAAAACAATTTCCTTTTTCTGTGTAATAATAAAACAGTCGCTTGTACTTGATGCCAACTAAGATATAATAAATCCTTATTGGAAGTAAAAACAGCCTATTGGGTTTATTTAATGTTTACATGATTTTCTAGTAGACTTATGGTACAAATTATGGAAAAATCCATTATCTGGAAAACACCAGGTCCCGAGCATTCTGGATAACAGGTCCTGTAAGCAAGCAAACAGCAGACCTATTGAGAGGCCATTGTGGTAAATTGCCCATTGAGGCCCTCTCCTATTCATGTGTATAGCTCTTCATTCAATCCCCTGCCCGGTTGCTATGGCCAGCAAGACCCTAGGAACAGATGTTCAAATAATAAAATGAAGCAGAGAAAAAGAAAAAGTTAATTTCAAATACACAAAACTGCTACCAAATTAGATATTTTGAAAGAGAACGTCTCCTTTAAGAGGACACAAACAACAACCCCAAAAAAAATGGCACATGCTCGGAGTTTCAGACCTGGACATGCCTCATACTAGTCATACAAGAGTACAGATGGCAGATCAATAAACAATTAGATTGCGATCAATACATAATAAAACGAGGCACGCCGCTTACCTTTGATGTACAAGGGCCCCTAACTGGTTACCAACTGTGGAAGAGAAGGGGAAAAAAAATGAAAAGTATTATTTTGGATAAAGCAACTTGCTGGAAAAACACATTCTCCATTAAAAGGGTAGCGGGTGGGGGGGGTGAGACGTTTAGGATCACTGGCTGAAATAAATGTGCTACGGGATATGGACACTTTGTGATCAGTATTCTATAAACTGCACAGAGCAGCTGGGAGAAAGCAGTGACATTGATCGCATGCTCTCATGCAAGGGAAAGGGGGGGGGGGGGGAGACCTACATCTACAGTGACCCTTCCATCCTGAATCCTGGCCTATTTGGGAATATATGAAAAAAAAAAAAAAAAAACCAGAGGAAAATCTTTAAATCCTCCCCACTGGCCACCAAATTAAACATGATGTAAAGATGAAGCAGATTGCTGTACACATTAATAGAGGCAGGCACTAACGCTGAAGACATATGTCTGCCTTTCACATCGCCGATCGATCGGCCCGGGACGCAATTTGCTTTTCCAAATAAAGAGGCTGAAACGCGTCCTCTGAGAGTTTGTTTGGAGGATTTCTGGTCACGCCGGGGGGTGGAAACGTGGCCCCTATTTATAGGGCTGGAAAACGATTTGCAGTCGTGACGTTATATATGCTTGATAAACTCAAACAGGTGCCAGTGAACTCTCACACTTATGTATTGCTCATAAGCAAGATGCTTCGAACCAGGAAAACATGAAATCTTCAGAATCTAGAGCATTTCCTATGTAGTCATATGACTTATTCAATTAAGTTAACTTTTAGTTAGGGTGGGACTACACCAACATTTTCGGCATGATCGAACGCGCTGCAACAAAACCCTGCGACAAATCGCATACGGCAAGAATAAGGTAAGCGAAAGCATTGGCGGATGAAGTTGCAGCGTTGATCCGACGCAACACGACTGTCGAATCAACGACGCGACTTTATCTGACAAGGCATTCACTTCTTATTTTTGTCTCAACGCGTCGGATCACACCGAAAACTTCCGTCTACTCCTACCTTTATGTTATAAAATGGCTAATTCTAAGCAACCTTTCAATAGGCCTTCATTTTTTTTTTTTTTTTAAATATTATTTGCCTTCTTTGGAGTCTTTGTTTTTCAGATTGGGTCAGTGACCCCCATTTGAAATCTGGAAACACTCTGCAAGTACCTTTATGTTATAAAATGGCTAATTCTAAGCAACCTTTCAATAGGCCTTCATTTTTTTTTTTTTTTAAATATTATTTGCCTTCTTTGGAGTCTTTGTTTTTCAGATTGGGTCAGTGACCCCCATTTGAAATCTGGAAACACTCTGCAAGTACCTTTATGTTATAAAATGGCTAATTCTAAGCAACCTTTCAATAGGCCTTCATTTTTTTTTTTTTAAATATTATTTGCCTTCTTTGGAGTCTTTCCAGATTTCAAATGGGGGTCACTGACCCAATTTGAAAAACAAACACTCTGTAAGTGTGGATATTACTACTTTTTAAGTACTCGTTGCTTATATATAGGACCTAAAAGTTAATTTTAAGGGTAAACAACTCTTTAAAGGGCAAGTGAACCACCTAGTGAATATAATCGTGAACCTTAGGACCCCTGGAGATCACAATGAACATGCTCACTGCAAAGGACAGTGCATTTTTTTTTTAGAGAAGCACAAGGCAGGGGTTTAAATGTATATATAATGTATATATATAGTTGGACGCCTCCAGTAATTCCCCCCTTCCATTATGGCAAGAACAATAGCCCTGTCTTGCTTAGCATATATATTTTGGACTAGGATTACAGCTATAGCCTCTATATCTTTAATTTAAAAAAAAAAAGGTTAGGAAAAGTTTAGAAAAGCAATATACTGTACATGCAAAATGTAGCCGGATTGATTGTCAATACACAATATAATTAAAGCAACGCTGCATATACGTATTTATGCGTAATCCATCTCAAAAACCGTTTGCCCGCCATATTGAAAGCGAACTGCGTATTTCAGCGTAGTGTATTTCCAAACCTACAGATCTCAGAGTTCAATAATATGGCGTCTTGGCGTGCCCCATGGGATTTGCAATAGTGTGTTTTCAATAGGGCTTCATATTGTGCGTATTTCAATAATTACTTAAGATTCAGCAAGTAAAAGGGTTGTTTTTTAGTGTCGCAGGCTGGCCGAACATCCTAATAACATGGATTACTCTTAATCCTGTGCTCCCTAAATAGGATTATTTTATTATCTCAAATTCTATAACCTGGCAGCTTGCAAATCCATTTAAACACTAGTTACAATGATACAAAAATAATATATTATTCATTAGGGATGAACCAAAACCAGGATTCGGTTTGGGAATCCTTCTGCCCAGCTGAACCGAATCTGAATCCTAATTAGCATATGCAAATTAGGGCTGGGGAGGGAAATCACGTGACTTTTTGACACAAAACAAGGAAGTAAAAAAGATTTTCTTTTCCCTTCCCATCCCTAATTCGCATATGCAAATTAGGATTCAGATTTGGCCGAATCTTTCACCAAGGATTCGGGGGTTCGGCTGAATCCAAAATAGTGGATTCGGTGCATCCCTCTTATTTATTGAATATGTCTCCCCCCAAAAAAAGTCAGTTTAAAGTTATAGCCCAGGGCTCACTGGACAAACCAGAATTTGTGATTTAAGGAGAACTAAAAAATTTCAATAAATGCGAAATCGTGTGTGTTGGGCTTCCGTTCCAGCCTAAAGGCTATATATATATATATATATATTTATTTATTTGCCAGCACCCTGGAAAAAAGGAATTAATTTGCCTGGGTGCAGAAACAACAAAATCTCTCCAACAACTGTAGAAAGATCCGCACTCACAGGTCTTTTAGAGAAAAATAAAAAATGTGTAAGTTACACAGGACTCTCTCTCTCTCTCTCAGTGAGCAACTATAAAAGCAGAGACAAGCACCAAGGCAGATTCCTCCTACTTATATATGTATAGTTCCCGAAGAATATATTTTGCTTTAGACAGCGGAAGCGGCCCACAAACAGGCCATACTTTGCCTTAAAACGTGCGAGGGGCTGGGACAAGCAACCAACACGGCCGAATGGAAGTGCTTCGTGCAAACTACATCTCCCAGGCATCTGTCTGCTTATCACCCAATCAGAAGCATGCAGAGGACACACAACACACAGACAACAAGACCAGGAGCAAGTTTCGTTTTTCTTTCCAGCTACAGACCAGGTTGCATAGGTGCAACATGCAGAAGTCAAACCGCGGACATATACCTGCACGGGATGTGGTGTAAAGTTACTTACGATCATTCACAGGTGCCAATTATTTTTAAAAATCGGGCTGGTCTGTCAGATGGAGAAGAAAAGAAAAGAAGAGAGAAGGGAACACACAGTGCTCTTATTCATAGTGAATCAGTGAGGCATGCGGAACCTGCACACAAGACTAGAGTCAGACTGGGCCTCAGCTTGCATCTCCCAAAACAAGGCCCAATCTAAAGGTGACCATAGATATCTGCTTGTTTGGCGATGTAGTCAAACGAGCGGATCTCTCCCAGTTATGCCCACATTGAAGTGGACGATATTGGGCTGATCCGATCGTGGGCTCTAGGGTGCAACGATCGAATCATAATGGATCCGATATGGGCGGTTGGATTGTGGAAGCGCATACACGCACCGATGCGGCCACTATCCAACAGGATTTTTTAACCTGCCCGATATCGATTGGGGAAGCCAGTCAGATGGCCCCACACACAGGCCAATAAGCGGCCTGTGTATGGGGGACTTTAGGGCACATCATTGGATCATAAAAGATTTGGCTACATATAGGAATATTCACCCATATGGCCTACAAGCTGGACAGTGGCACTGCTTGAGGTGTTGACCCATATTTCTAGAATAAAAGCTAATTGTCTACATGTGCAGATCATGGTCAACAGCAATCACATCTAGAGTGGTGACGTTCAAGTTATTATGGAGGGAAGAAAGACTTCTTTCCTTCCTCTGGGCCACCAAAGGTTCCTGTAGTGGAAAGGCAAAGACTCTTTAAAAGAGAACTAAACCTCTCACAATAAGAAGAGCCCCTTCTACCCCTCCATGCTTCCCTCAGTATAGTTCATTAGCCCTGAATGTGTCCTGAATACATTGCTCACGTATCAGTGCAGCGTAAGCACAGAAGAGCTCATGGGCGACATCTTCGGATCCTCATCTGTAAGGGAGCGACATATTGGCACATGCAGAGTCGGAGAAGTCTTCCAGTTTGTAGCAACTGCGCATGTGGCAAAAGTGCAGTGAATTGTCGAATGAAAAGAAAGAGTACCCGAGGAAGCCCGAAGATTCGGAAGATCAACGATACGTGAGCACTGTATTCGGGACACTTTCACGGCTAATGAACAATGTGTGTGTGTGTGGGGAGGGGGGGTATCAAGGGTAGTAGGTAGCTTTTCTTATTGGGGTTTAGTTCTCCTTTAAATCTACGGAAGATCAAGCAGCTGGTATTTATAAATTTAGTGCTAGGCACGTTAAAAGGGACTGAAAATAACTGCGTTCAACAGGAGTCTGTGCATATTGCCACTTATCTCTGGTCAGTACAGAGGGTTAGCTAGCTACTAGAGGGGCCCCTATCGGAAACAACTGGCCGGTAGTGAAGCATCACTTTAAGGGCATCAAAAAAAGTTTCCAACCGACATGCAATTGGAGATTTCAGCCAATATCGCCATTCTCTTTCCTACACATACATGCAAATATGTTCTCTCTTAAGGCATGCAAACACACACGTTGACACACAAAGCTTTGTATGTGGACAACTCGGTATTGGTCTGGACACGTGGATCATTTGTGGTCTCCACTTTTCACTGAACCAGTCCACAGGATATTGCAGCTGAGAATGGATGGCTCTCAAACACATGCAAATATGTTTTTATTGACTGAGCGCTTTGGATGACGCGCCCAGCTCCTGGTCAACCAATGGACAGAGACTCTGCAAGCCACTTTTATAAGGAAGCGACAGGTTATCTAGGACAACTGGAGAGAAGAGGAAACCAAGAAATGTATGGCACACTGCAGAACTGTTTTGGGGTGTTATGCACCCCATGAGCCTGGTGATTATATTAACTTTTAGCATGGTGTAAACAGTGACTAGTAATGGGTCCACTATTTCATATAATGAAAAACTTCTCATCTGGTCTTTTATTTTTTTAATATAGTTTTTACATTATCTGTCTTCCTCTTTCCAGCCAGATGCCGATCAGTTCTGACCCGATCGTTGGGCCCTAGGGCCCACTATCGGATCAGCTCAAAATATCGCTCGTTTGGCGAGTGGATATCCCAGTGTATGGCATCCTTAAGCACTTAGTAATGGTTTAAACTGTCTACAGTTACAGGCTATTTCCATGATACATAATGTAAAGCTGGCCATACATGATGAGATACGCTCGTCTGGAGACATCACCAAACGAGCGGATCTTTCATCGATATGCCCACTAACAGCAGCGCTATATTGGGGTAATCCGAACATTCAGCCATAGGGCCGAACGATCGGATTACAACGAGGAACAATGGGCTCCGACGGTGGAAAAATTAAACCTTCCCGATTTATATCGTGGCCAAATACCGATCGGGAAGACCAGAAGCCCCCATACACAGGCAGATAAATTGACAAATTGATCTAAAGGACCGATATCGGCAGCTTTATCTGCCCATGTATGGCCACCTTAAGAATATCTGCAGATAAAACAGACTTCAAATAATGTTACTTGTGTTACAATGGACTATAGGAAACGGAAGGCAACTCTTTATGGCACATTACAACAATGCAGTATAACGTTAATATTTCAGAGAGTGTGAAACACTTCTGCTGCCTGTAATAAGTAACTAGGCTTTTTTTTCCCAAAGAAAAATCTATAATTGCGGTTTGGACAGTGTACATGCTTAGAAGGCTGTACTTTGACTTGGAAGCATGCATAATGTCTACTGTTGTACCAGTACTACTCAGAAGTAAGAGGACAACATTATTGGACCAATCTTACAACCCATAACAAATCCGAATGTTTGGCTATGTAGTTTAATCAAGAGAAAACCAGAAACAAGAATGGCTAAAATACAGCCAGGAGTGAGACTCCATGTTACCGTGAGTTTATCTCGTCTATGGCAGATTTTTGGGTAACTGTAGACACAAGAACATTTTATGGGTTCTGGTTTCAACAAATAGAGAACCCTACCATAAGCTGGTTACACATGGACAGATATAACCCAAGCTCATCTAAAATCAAAGATGGCAGGGCTTGCATACTCAGTACCTAAGCCCTGCAACAGGAATATTATTCAGCCATCCCTTCTGATTGTCATTAAACTGCAAAGGCATGAAAATGGCTTTATAGTGGGTTCAAAAGCAGTTTAAAATACTGCACAGAGAAAAAAAAGCCAGTTGGGAACAAGTGATTTATGCAGAATCTGCGCATGGCAAAGGGAATCCAAATGTCAAAATTAGACATCTTTAAATGAACAGTTCAGTGTAAAAATAACAACTGGGTAAATAGATTGTTCAAAATAAGAAATGTTTCTAATATAGTTAGTCAAAAAATGACTTCCTGCTTTTCAGATCTCTAACTCTGAGTTAGTCAGTGACTATAAGGGGGGCCACATGGGACATAATTGTTCAGTGAGTTTGTAATTGATCCTCGGCATTCAGCTCAGATTCAAAAGTATTTCTGACCCATGTGGCCTATTTCCTCGAGTCGGTGATTGGTTACTGCCTGGTAACCAATCAGTGGAAACCAAGAGAGCTGAAAGGCAGGAAGTAGTGTTCTGGCTATTATGTTACACATCCAGTCACTCCAGCCTTTATACATTACATTTTTGGCTAAATAACTATATTGAAGACTTTTTTTTTATTTTACAGTTTCTATCTTTACACTTAATTCCTTTAAAGCTTACTGGAAAATACAAAGGAGGAGAAGGAAGCATCTTTCTACACAATTCAAAGCATGAACAAAATCCCAAAGTTATTGCTGTGATCAAGCTGTATGGTTTCTCCTTAGATTCTATGTGGATGCTCCCTGCCTTTAATGCTCAGATTTAACCCCTTTAAACAGAGGGCTTAGTTAGGAGAGAAAATGTACTGCAACGTCTCTGTTGTACTTACCAGGATCATCCATGGGTCTCTTTTGGACTCCATAACCATACAAAGATGCGTCCACTAAGGGTCCGGAATTATTCAAGTGAGGGATTCCATCAATTTTAGCAGCTATCTGTAAAAGGCATAGTAAAAAAAAATAAATAAAAAGTTGAGTTGCTACCACAAAACTATTAGGTTAAAGTAAAACTGCTGCTGGGAAATTATAGCAATGCAACATTTAAAGGGACACAGTCCATTCAAAGAAGGGGAAATAAATGAGTAGATAGCAGCAGGTAACAGCTCTTTTGGATTTAATGGTGCAGCAAATGTAGCCCATTGCCAACAGCCTCTTTGCTTTAAAGTGAAACAAAAGCTTAAAGGAACAGTAACAAAAGTCTATTAGAGCAATGAAAATATAATGTACTGGTGTGCTGAACTGGTAAAACTGGTGTGTTTGCTTCTGAAACTCTACAACAGTTTACATAAACAAACTGCAGTGTAGCCATGGTAGCCGCCATTCAAATTAGAAAAAGGAGAAGAGACACGGGATATACAGCAGATAACAGATAAGCTCTGTAGTATACAATGGGATACTTCAGAACTTATTTATATAGACTATAGTAGTACTTATCTGTTATCTACTGTGTATCCTGTGCTTGAATGGCTGCCCCCATGGCTACACAGCAGCTTGTTTATATAAACTATAGTAGTACTTATCTGTTATCTACTGTGTATCCTGTGCTTGAATGGCTGCCCCCATGGCTACACAGCAGCTTGTTTATATAAACTATAGTAGTACTTATCTGTTATCTACTGTGTATCCTGTGCTTGAATGGCTGCCCCCATGGCTACACAGCAGCTTGTTTATATAAACTATAGTAGTACAAATGATAAAAAATGATAGCCAATTATAAATTATCTTAGAATATCACTCGCTACAGGAGTGGGACATGTGTTGAAGTGGGTGATATTGGGCTGATCCGATAGTGGGCCCTAGGGCCCAACGATCAGATTATAATGCATCCGATACGTGTGGTTGGATCGCGGATTTTTGAACCTGCCCAATCGAGATCTGCCCTACTTTCAGCCAGACATCGATCAGGGAAGTTATCGAATGGCCCCACACACGAGCCAATAAGCTTCCGACTCGGCCTATCTGCAGCTTTTATCAGCCCGTGTATGGGGGGCCTTAACACTTGATATTTAGGACATCATCTACGTTATTGGTAAATGTATTACAGTTTTTATTCGGCTCAAGCTGTGACCTGTTGGCAGCACTGATCACATAGCCAAATGCTGACTAAGAAGAAGGGGGGCCCCCGAGCCTAAACAGTTCAGCTGCTTAAACCCTGGCTGGCTGCAATACATGACAAAACTCCCATTATGACTCAACTGAACATTGCTACAAGTTGCCAGCAGACATTGAAGGTTTGGATCTCTGCCTGCATTTATTGTGTTCGTGCATCAGCTGTTAGCTTCATGGGACAGGCCATTCAGGAGTCGGAATTCAGACAGGAAACGGATTGAGACTGATAAATGCGGCATAAGGAGTTCCGACTCTAAATAAAAGTGAAAAATACCCCCGGCCCACGTGCTTAGAAGCCAGAGCCAACAGTTCACTGACTTGATGTACGCAAGAAGATAAAAGTCAATGTGACACGGGGATATTAGCTGCAGCGCTCAGCTCTCCCCGCGTTAATCTGAGTGTGACCTTCAGGGCCAATACAGGCCACTGTTTCTCAACCAGCCATCTAGATTATCCTCCAGATAAATGAATTCAAGCACAGATGTAATCTTATCCAAAACAATATTTAAAGGGCAACCTTACATTCAGAAACAAAGCAGATCAAATTGAAAGTATCTGCTCGGGCTTTGTCATTTAATGCAGGTAACTAGGACCTTAGCAAACAGATCATTTCAATTCCAAGTCTGTGAAATAAGGAACAAAACATTAATGAAGTATAATAAATTGCATAATGTCTACAATACCACTGCCCAGAGGACACAGGAAGTTTATTTAAGAGCGAGTCTCCGCTTTTATTTGCACACAGTCTTAAGGCCCACACTAGAAACAAGATAAGCATTTCTCTCCTAAAGTGCAGGCACAAGTCACATGACTTGGGGCTGCTGGGAAATTGACAATATGTCCAATTTCAAAATTGAATATAAAAAAATCTGTTTGCTCTTTTGAGAAATGTATTTCAGTGCAGAATTCTGCTGGAGCAGCACTATTAACGGATTCATATTTTTCCCATGACAGTATCCCATTAAGGTTTTAAAGACACTTTGATCGGTTTCATAAAATGTAAAAAAAAAAAAAAAATAGCCTTTCTGCATCTTTTTGGGCTGCGGGAAAAAAGCTAGAAACAAGAGGGGAGCACAATTATTTCTTATATACAAAGCAGTGAAAATAACTGAAACCTAGCACTGGTATAAATATGAGAATGAAGAATAATATTTATAATGCACAATATGCCGGCACTATATAAAGATAAAGGTCACAAGAGACAATAGCATAAGTATATACTGTAACAAACACAGATTAATACAATGTGTTTCCGTTGGCAACGGTCCATAATACCAGCATAAAAAAAAAAAAATCAAATCAAAAGCTGTATACAAATCTTTGCACCTAAGACTTCAAAGTGGTTACGGAAATGATTGTATTAACACAATAAGTGCTGTCACATCTAATTGCCCATTCTTTGCTCTTAGGCAGGAATAATTAGCAGCCTTGGCAAATTGTTGCATTTACAGAAGTTCTTGGGCATAGGAGCTCGGAGTCACTGTTATGGGATTTGACATCTGAAAGCCAAAGCTCAAAACAGAAATGGAATTTGAAAAAAAAATAATAATAATCCTGGTTCAGACGATTTTCAGCAATAGCTTTTCCCTGCATAGTGGTATTAACAGTGTGTGAATGAAAACCAGGCACAGAATCTATGCCACTGACAAAATGCTCTGCTATAAAATAACTAGAGTCTCAGCCATAAAGCAGGACAGGACTGCTGCTTACAAAAGGGATCAGATAGGATCTGTGCAGCCACTGGGACAGAATGTTCTGTTATACAAATAGCTAGAATATCAGCTGCCATAAAGCAGGACAGGACTGCTGTTTACAATGGGGATCAGATAGGATCTGTGCAGCCACTGGGACAGAATGTTCGGTTATACAGATAGCTAGAATCTCAGCTGCCATAAAGCAGGACAGGACTGCTGCTTACAATGGGGATCAGATAGGATCTGTGCAGTCACTGGGACAGAATGCTCTGTTATACAGATAGCTAGAATCGCAGATGCCATAAAGCAGGACAGGACTGCTGCTTACAATGGGGATCAGATAGGATCTGTGCAGCCACTGGGACAGAATGTTCGGTTATACAGATAGCTAGAATCTCAGCTGCCATAAAGCAGGGCAGGACTGCAGCTTACAATCAGATATACAGTAGCAAAGGCACCACAGGGGGTTGTGGTTGATATTTAGTCTATGAAAAACATCTAAGCTAAGCAAAGAGCTATGGTACCATCTACTGATCTATATAAATGCACAGAGCAGGTAAATTCTGCTCTAATTAAGCAATGCTCACAGGCGTTCAGCACAAAAAGGAGGAATGTACAGAACAAGATAGCAAACATCTGGGCCTTTCATACACAACACTGATAACATTTTGTGCTGACTCTCACTTTGGTGGGAGAGATCATGCAGGGTTGCTCAAATTGATGCTCTTTAAAGTTTAACCTTTTCAGGCTGGTGCTCAATAATCAATATGATCTTGGCTGAGGCGGGTGATTTAGTCTGCACGAAAAACAAATGGATCTCAAGCCAACAATCGCAACAGGACAAAACAAGAACCTATTTATTAGTGTGGAATTAATGGATCCTGGCTGGAACACTGCAGCTGATTTGGACAGACAAGTACAAATAAACGTCTACGTGTGATAATATCTGATGTGTGAAGTAGCTATGGAAAAATACAAATTACATATGTTAGCATATATATATATATATATTCAAAACAAAAGTCTTCTATCTCTGTAGAGGCTATAGACTAACTAATCTTTCAGTAATTTGGATCTTCATACCTTAAGTCTACTAGAAAATCATGTAAACATTAAATAAACCCAATAGGCTGATTTTGCTCCCAATTAGGATTAATAATATTTTTTGAAATTATTCAGTGGCTGTGCACACAGATGCAGTTGAAAATAATTACAAAGCCAGCAGTAGCTGACGGTGCATGAGATTAAGCAATACAAATCATTAAAACGAAACCAAAAGAATCCCAAATTGCACTCTGTAATTATAAATTCATGCAACAAATTTTTATTTAACCGTTTGGTTTAAGTTACCCTTCACCACTCCGTAGTTCAATAATGCAAATTGATTACTTAAAATGCACTGTTTAAATTTATCCATTCATCACTTAAGTTCATGATTAAGTCAGATATTTTAATTCATTAAATTCAGAAGTTCATAGTTTAGATCCATTTCTTCCATGAGCGTTTGTTCCAGAATTCATTTCACCAGTTTATAAATAGAAAAGCAATGATCCTTAATTCATCTGTTAAAAACACAAACACGGAAGAGGAGAGAGGAGCTTATTGTAACAAATTATCCAGACTTTGTGAGATAGGACACGCCAAGTCAAAGAGTTATAGCATTGGCCTTTTATACAGCCTGCAGCTCTGTGTTAATCCCTATGAGCCGCACTGATTTCACAGACGGTGTAACTGGTTACATTGTTTCTAACGTAAGGCAATGAAACAAAACTGTTTCCAGTCTCAGGGAGATCAGAAGCACTTATTCACACATGTTACGAAGTAAGGTAACAATTCTGCTGTAGGCAGTGTTAGAGGCAACATCAAAGGTTTAAATGCACTGCATGCGCTTTTCTTTTTAGTTATCCACGACCATTTGTAAGTACTGATATAACATAGATTTATACTCATCTGCCTCTAGTGCTCTGGTCAGTCCACCGGATTTCTGACGTCAAGATAGATGTGGTTTTCAAAGAGCGTGTTAGAAGCGCATTCCTCTTTGTCTTATCTCAAAGATATAATAGGCTTTTTTTTCCCCCTTTTTTTTTTCCCCTGCCAAATCCAATGTGACAGACGATACTCTCCACTCTCCACTCTCCAAACGTGTTAAGCAGCCTACATATGTTTCGCCATTGTTTGGCTTCCTCAGGGCATGCTGACATCATCAGGGTGCGCCTTTTTATGGGTTATAGGTGTATTTTGCATATCTTAATTAAGTGTCCAACAAAGATGATAGCAATTTCACAAAAGTTTCGATGGAATAGGAGATGAATATCTGGCACGTACAGAAATAAATCACACAACTTCTAGTATAGTTTATCTTATAAACATGGAAATGTGGCACTCTCTCTTCAGATCGATTCTTTTCCATTCACTATTATTATTCAAGCATTTAGATTTACAAAAAAGCTCCAAATTTTCTCTCATCGTTCATCCCTTTGGGCCATAAAGTGTCCAGGACGTGTATCCATCTAAGCTCTTTTTGTAGAAGTAATTTATCAACATCGCCTCCCCGAATTCCCAAGGTGATATGTTCAATACCATACACCCTAAGGCTGCTACTGTTCCCATCATGTACATTATTAAAATGTCTAGCAACCGAACTTTTTTGGGACTTTCGCCTTATATCACCTACATGTTCTAAAAGCCTAGTACCTAATGCCCTTTTTGTTTTTCCAACATATTTTAAAGGGCAAGTACATTCTAAAACATAAATCACACATGTAGTTTTACAGTTTATAAAGCTTTTTATTGTGAATTCCTGTGCATTTTTCAAGTGTTTGAATTTGTTGCACTTCATCATGTATTTACAAGCTTTACAGTTACCGCACCTGTGAGACCCAATCACTTTGCTATTAAGCCATGTGGGTTGTGGGTCTCGTTCAGTGCTTGTATAGTGACTGCGTGTTAACTTATCTCTTAAGGAGGGAGCTCTCTTAGCAGTTAACTTTGGATATGGGCCCACTAATTCATTAAGGTCTGGATCAGCTGTTAGAATATCCCAGTTTTTTTTCAAAATTATTTGGATATCTTTCCACTGGGAATTGAAGCTGGTGATGAATCTGCATGTTGGGTCAGGTAATTTTGTATGTTGCTTGAAAATTAGTTGAGATCTATTAGCTGTTTTTGCTCTCAAATAACCCTGTTTAATCATCGTGTCACTGTAGCCTCGAGCCTGAAACCTTTTTGACAGGTCTCGTGCTTGCGTTTCGAAGATTTCCTCATCGGAGCAATTTCTTCGAATTCGAAGAAATTGACCTATTGGTATCCCTTTTATGAGAGAAATGGGGTGGTGACTATCGGCTCGTAGCAAGGTATTAGTTGCAGTCGATTTTCTATATGTTTTTGTGTTCAACAACCCATTTTGTTTATAAATTAGCAAGTCAAGAAATGCAATTTCTTGACTATGATAGTTCAAAGTTAATTTAATATTTTTATTATTTTTATTTAGCTCGTCAACGAATTTTTTCAGCAATTCAATGGTACCTTGCCATAGAATGAGAATGTCGTCCACATATCTCAGCCACATGAGGACATGTTGTCCTGCCCATGCTTCTTGGATCTGCTGGACTTCATTGTCTTCCCAGCGTCCCAGGTGTAAGCAGGCATAGGTTGGGGCGCAGGTAGCCCCCATAGCGGTCCCCCTTAGTTGTCTGTAGAATTTGTTGTCGAACACAAAAACATTGTTGTTTAGAATAAATTCCAGACATTCTAACACAAAATTTGCCTGTTTTTCATATTTTAAACCTCTGCTATGTAGATAGTCACCACAAGCCTGTATCCCTACTTCATGTGGTATGGAGGAATACAGGCTTTCCACATCAAGTGTTACCAACATCACATCCTCAGTTATGGGTAGTTGGTCAATTTTACGTATGGTGTCTGAGGTGTCTAGAACAAATGAGGACATAGTAGATAGGAATGGTTTTAAATTTTCGTCTACATATCTGCTCAATGGTTCTGTCAGGCTCCCAATACCTGACACTATAGGACGCCCTGGTGGATTTTCTAGACTTTTGTGGATTTTAGGAATCACATAAAATGTCGGCATCACAGGTAATTGTACATTCAGGAATTCAAATTCTTTTTTAGATATTATATTTTCCGCCTTTGCATTAATTAAGATTTGTTCTAGTCTCAATTGCATATTGGTTAATGGGTTATCCTTTATTTTCTGATATTGCTCCCTAACATTTAACTGTCTCAGCACCTCCTGTTTATATTTTGCTTCATCCATTAGTACAACATTGCCACCCTTGTCTGCAGTCTTTACTATCAAGCCCTTTTTATTAGTAAGTTCCATTAGAGCTCTTCTTTCCTCTTTGGATAAATTATCTATATTATATCGATTTATTTGAAGAGATTCTATATCTTTTTCAACACGTTGCACGAATGCTTTAATATTTGGAACTACAGACAGGGGTGGCATATATTGCGATTTCTTTTTCAGGGATGAAAACCCAACAGTCTCAGTCAACATATCATTTGTTAAATCCTCTGATTCACTTAATAGTGACTCTAGAGTGTCAATCCCAACATAATCATTAGTAGTCAGAGTTATCCTTGAGGGAATGTGTTTGTAAATCTTTTTCAATGTTAAGTTACGAGCAAACATATGTAAATCTTTTATTACTGTAAACTTGTCTAGTCTTTGAGTGGGACTAAAACTTAGTCCTTTACTTAATACTGATAAGTGTGATTGTTTTAAATCGAGGCTAGACAAGTTTACAACACATAGGTCATCATCTATTAAGGCTTCTACCTTTTCCTTCTCTGAGGATAGGCCCATTTCGCTCTGTCTCTTAACTGAACCTGATTTCCTTTTAGACCTCCTTGTTTTTCTCCTTCCTCGTTTTTTGACGGTTGTTGTTGATATTTATTGCTTTTTTGTCCCTCAACACTCATATCATATTTTACCTCAGATCTATCATAATTTGGATATACTAATCCTTTTTTGTAATCCTCTGTATCTCTTATGAATTTGCGTTTTTTGCGAGTTTTTATATCCCGCTGTAAATTTGTTAATTGATGTTTAACCTGTTCATTAAGTTCTAAGAAAATGTTCTCTTCTTTTTTCTTTTCTTTTTTGTAAATCTAAATGCTTGAATAATAATAGTGAATGGAAAAGAATCGATCTGAAGAGAGAGTGCCACATTTCCATGTTTATAAGATAAACTATACTAGAAGTTGTGTGATTTATTTCTGTACGTGCCAGATATTCATCTCCTATTCCATCGAAACTTTTGTGAAATTGCTATCATCTTTGTTGGACACTTAATTAAGATATGCAAAATACACCTATAACCCATAAAAAGGCGCACCCTGATGATGTCAGCATGCCCTGAGGAAGCCAAACAATGGCGAAACATATGTAGGCTGCTTAACACGTTTGGAGAGTGGAGAGTGGAGAGTATCGTCTGTCACATTGGATTTGGCAGGGGAAAAAAAGGGAGAAAAAAAAGCCTATTATATCTTTGAGATAAGACAAAGAGGAATGCGCTTCTAACACGCTCTTTGAAAACCACATCTATCTTGACGTCAGAAATCCGGTGGACTGACCAGAGCACTAGAGGCAGATGAGTATAAATCTATGTTATACCAGTACTTACAAATGGTCGTGGATAACTAAAAAGAAAAGCGCATGCAGTGCATTTAAACCTTTGATGTTGCCTCTAACACTGCCTACAGCAGAATTGTTACCTTACTTCGTAACATGTGTGAATAAGTGCTTCTGATCTCCCTGAGACTGGAAACAGTTTTGTTTCATTGCCTTACGTTAGAAACAATGTAACCAGTTACACCGTCTGTGAAATCAGTGCGGCTCATAGGGATTAACACAGAGCTGCAGGCTGTATAAAAGGCCAATGCTATAACTCTTTGACTTGGCGTGTCCTATCTCACAAAGTCTGGATAATTTGTTACAATAAGCTCCTCTCTCCTCTTCCGTGTTTGTGTTTTTAACAGATGAATTAAGGATCATTGCTTTTCTATTTATAAACTGGTGAAATGAATTCTGGAACAAACGCTCATGGAAGAAATGGATCTAAACTATGAACTTCTGAATTTAATGAATTAAAATATCTGACTTAATCATGAACTTAAGTGATGAATGGATAAATTTAAACAGTGCATTTTAAGTAATCAATTTGCATTATTGAACTACGGAGTGGTGAAGGGTAACTTAAACCAAACGGTTAAATAAAAATTTGTTGCATGAATTTATAATTACAGAGTGCAATTTGGGATTCTTTTGGTTTCGTTTTAGGATTAATAATATCTTAGTTGGGATCAAGTACAAGATACTGTTTTATTATTACAGAGAAAAGGGAAATCAGTTTTAAAAATCTGGATTATTTGATTATAATGGAGTCTATGGGAGAAAGCCTTTCTGCAATTCGGAGTTTTCTGGATTACAGATCTCATACATGTACGTCATAAAATTTAAAGATGAAAAACCTCTTTAACACTTGATATTTAGGACCTCATCTATGTCATTGGTAAAGGTTTTTATTTGGCTCAGCTGTGACCTGTTGGCAGCACTGATCACATAGCCAAATGCTGACTATGAAGAAGGGGGGCCCCCGAGCAGAAACAGTTCAGCTGCTTAAGCCCTGGCTGGCTGCAATACATGACAAATATCTCTCATTATGACTCAACTTAGTTGGGATCAAGTACAAGGTACTGTTTTATTATTACAGCGAAGAAGGCAAACATTTTTAAAAAAATTGGATTATTTGGATAAAATGCAGTCTATGGGAACTGGCCATTCCTTAACTCTGAGCTTTCTGGATAACCGATCTCATACCTGTATCTCAAATAACCTGTGCTGCCTCCATCAGAGGTATTTCCAGGCCTCAAAGAAAACACAAAAGGCTTGAAAAACACCGCACAGTTCATAGTCATAGCAATCATTTTCTTACAAGTGAAGGGGGGGAAAGCAAAAGGAAAATAATTAACATGCACCTATATTAGGCAAAAAATTATAAAGGGGAAATAAAAACAAAATAAACACACAGCAAAATCACGTCTTGTGCTATTTTTCCCTTACAGCTATTTAAAAAAAATAGCTGTAAAAAAAGATTTAGGTCGCTCCAAAACTCACCCCCTGCATGTTGTTCTCAGTGTAGCTCCATTTTTATTACGGGTACTCTGGTTATATAAGAAAGGTGGTTTATTCCAGCAGGTCACTGACCAACATCACCTGACGCGTTTCGGGAGTAACTCCTTTAATCATTGGTCAGTGACCTGTTGGAATAAAACCACCTTTTTTATTTAACCGGAGTGCTGCATTTCCATTTTTTAGCCAAGACTATTTTAGACAGAAGCCTTTGCCCTACATACTACTGTTCTTTAAGTATGCACCGAATCCAGTATTTTGGATCCGGCCGAACCCCCGAATCCTTTTCGAAAAATTTGGTCTGAATACTGAACCGAAACCTAATTTGCATATGCAAATTAGGGATGGGAACGGGAAAACATTTTTTACTTCTTTGTTTTGTGACAAAAAGTCACGTGATTTCCCTCCCCGCCCCTAAATTGCATATACAAATTAGGATTCGGATTTGGTGCATCCCTACTTTTCTTAGCATGCTATGGATTGTACAACAATATAACTTTTGTTGCAGCAAGCAGTTAATGCTGAGGTGTGTGCCAATGCCAATGCAATGAAATGAAGCTACAATTGGACAAGTCCAACCCAAAACACAATATTTGGCGCTTCCGGTCAATTGTCACAGCAGCAGCAAATTCTCTACATGGACAATCCAATATATACAAACGAACTTAGCCCTAGTTAACAAAACGATTGGGATTCATCCAATGAAATTGGGACCACAGCTGAAACCCGTAATCGCAAACGTAATCCTCTTGCTTACTCCATAAATCTAGTACCATGCAGAAGTTGGGCCCGCATGATCTTCTTTGCTAAAACCACAATGGGGCAGATTTACTAAAGGGCGAAGTAACAGCCGCTAGGGGAAATTCACCAGAAATCCCATCTGCAGGGACATCGCCAATTTACCAACAGATGTAGAGGACAATTAGCTAACAAAAGAGACCGTCTCTAGCGCAGTTTATCGCCCTATCGTCAAGCGAATTTTCGATAAGACGAACGATCGTTACTCCGCAAATTCGCTCAAGTGCGAATTTTACAGAACATTACCCCTTTCACCAGTCCATTGCTTCATGTTTTACCTGGCGAACTGATAAATGAAGTTACATCCTCCTCAATCTTATGTCAGTGACCAGTATCCCGAGGTGTCATAGAAATTATAAAAAATATTTTTAAAGTGGGCTTTTGTAAAAAATTTTCGTTCAAGCGCACGATCGCGACTATGCAAATTCATCAAAGTGCGAACTTTCCACTATATTGCCCTTTTTGCCAGATTATACCTGGTGGACGGATAAGATGAAGCTACACCCTCAACATTATGTCAATTACATCATATCCTGTATGCCGAAAAGTCATAAAGAGAGACAAATGCTGGCTTTTTTTTTTTTTATATCTTAAAGCGGGATTGCCATCAAAAGTTCTATTAAAAATCTTTGAGTTAACATTTTTTTTTCCAACCATTTGAGGGGCATGCGGCATTTGTTTTAGGGTGGGCTCATGACTAGAGGATCTTGTTTGTCTTTATTTTGCTTCCTTGGACATTTGTAATAATAATTGGCCACTTCAAGCATTTGCACCAAAATCTCTAATAAAGAGGTATATAAGACCAATGTGTACCCACCCTATTCAAATTAACCTAAGCGCAAGAGAACTAAAAGTTTCGATAGGCAGAATTAAACGCTAACGAAAGTTCGCTATGAAATGCTTGTGCTGACAAATTAACGTAGAGACGCAACTTTGCATTTTAATGAATAAGCGATAGCGGTAACGAATTTACACTTTTTGAAGTGGAGCGGATCCTTCGCTGGCGAAAATTTGCCCCAATGTCTCTTTCTCAAGTCAGTGAATCCGCTTCATGATGTAAACCAGGGGTGTCCAAACTGCGGCCCGAGGGCCACATGCGGCCCAGGATGCATATGAATGCGGCCCAGCTTGAAACACTTGGTTCCCGAGGAAATAGGATGAGGGGGGACTCTGCCCATTGCCCAGTTAGTAATAATAATATAATAATACGTCTATTTAATATCCAGGTGTCCCATATTCCAGTGTATAGCTCCATCTGGTTATCCAACTGGCATTGTAGTTCTTTTCTGTGTATTTCCTTTACTCTTACAAATCAAACATGTTTTGGCGTATGTCATGTGTGGCCCCAGACAATTTTATCTTTTTCCAATGTGGCCCGGCGAGCCAAAAGTTTGGACACCCCTGATGTAAACCGATGTCATGTAGCTGCAGTGAGAAGTTAGGGTGCTAACCTATACTAAAAGGGATCCATAAGTCAGCAATCAGTGTTTTCCCAAAATATACACTGCTGTAACTCCCCCGCCAATTCTCTCACACGCACAGACCTTCACATACTAGAGCTAAATAAACAACAGCTCCCCAGCTGCTGTTTCACATCAACCTTCCCATCAGACACCCGTCCTCGTAGGTGAACAGCTGTCAGAGAGTTGGAACGTGAAGTTTTACAAAAGCCACCCCCCCCCACGCTCTGGGCTCAGCTCTTCGTCTACTATTCATTTAACTTTCTACTTCATCAACCCAAGCCAGTGGCTTCTATACGCAGCAGAGGCTGCTGTTGCTGCTGACAGATTAGATAAATGCAGCCACAAACCACAGTATGGGATCAGAAATGGTCTGACGCTGCTTGAGGTCACAGGAAGATAATAAAGCCCACAGAAGCCTTAACAAGCCTGCACCCTTCCTGGCTAAACCACTGTATTTACAGTCATCAACTCTGCATCTCTATTAACCCTTCCTCCACATATATAAAGGTTCTGCCACAGAGAAAACGTGGTACAAAAAGAGGGCACCGCAACCCGTTCTGGGACTGGGGAATGATCTGTTATACTTAAAGGGGTGGTTCACCTTCTAACACTTCTTTCAGTTCAGCCGGTGCCAGAATTAAAGACCTTTTCCAATTTCTTGCTATTTTTCTACGTGTGACTGTTTTTCTAATGCATTGAATTTTCACTTTCTAAAGCAGCTCTGAGAGGAGGTGTCGCCGACCCTGTAAACTGTTCTAAATTGAAACATTTAGTTGATACATTTCTTATGTTTGTCCCTGCTGAGCAGAAATCTCAGCTGTTAGAATTGATACAATAGTTGCTGATACTCCAGAGATGCTGCGGGAAAAATGTATCAACTTAATATTGCAAAATTGTAACAGTTTAGAGTCTGCTATAATTTTATTTTGTTATAATTTTATGTACAAAAATGTCTAAAAAAGTGGATCAGGACGCATTTCACTGCATGTTGTACTTGTATAACTATGCATGTGACAAATAAAGAATCTTATCTTAACACACAAGAGTCATGGATATCCTGTAAATTATATCCTTATAAACGGTGCTTATTGATGTCATCGGTATAATCGGAGCTCAGTGATGTCACTTCTGTCACATGACTCGCTGAAAGTTGAGTATTATAATAAATAAAGTACCCCTTGTTGCAAAATATGAGGATGTTAGAAGTCACCTTGGAGTTCTATGGTCTTTATATGGTCATGGAACTGCTCAGTATCTTATCATTTCCTTATATTTTACAATAGGGGTACTTTATTCATAATATATTCCAGATCCCCCATACAGAGAGCAAGACGAGTCCACTCTTTTAGATTTAGTCTCTCTATACTGACTCCATATTATCCAGCAGCTTACTAGGAGGTCAGTTCTCGCCCCATCGGAGCTTACAGTCTAATTAGTTGTGGGCAGGACCATATTTCTATATAGGCATGGGGGCGCAGTACATAGGAGCTTGGGTGCCTATATAGAAATTACACTTAAAAAGAAAAAGAGAGTAAAGGAGAAGGAAAGGTTAAACTAAGTAAGCCTTATCAGAAAGGTCTATATAAATACACCAGTAAACCCTCAAAGTAATGCTGCTCTGAGTCCTCTGTCAAAAGAAACCCCACATTTCTTTTCTTCTATTGTGTACTCATGGGCTTCTGTATCAGACTTCCTGTTTTCAGCTTAAACCTCCAGGGCTAGGGCTTGAGCATGCTCAGTTTGTTCCTCTCTCCCTGATCTCTGCATTAATCCGAGCCCAGAGCTATTAGTGAGCAGGGGAGACTCAGACAGGAAGTGATGTCACGCCAAGCTAATTTGGCAGCTGCTATCCTAAACAAACAGAAAGAGTTTCTAGAGCTGTTTACTCACGTATAGTAAAGTGTTCTACAGAATAAATATAGTCTTATAGCTTGGACTATTGCAGCTAATCTATTAGCAATAAACTGCTTCGGTACCTTTCCTTCTCCTTTAATAAGAGATATCAAAAGATGTTTGAAAACTGAGGCATAATAATATGTAATATTGTGGCTAATCTATTGGCAATAGAATGTCTCTATAGCTTTCCTTCTCCTTTAAAGATGATTCTCACCAGCTTGCTGTTGGCCACTTGCAACTAAAGGTGGCCATACACGGGCAGATTAAAGCTGCCGACTTTTTGTCACAAAACAAGGAAGTAAAAAAAAAAAAAAAAAAAATGTTTACCCCTAATTTGCATATGCACATTAGAATTTGGTTCAGTATTTGGCTGAATCTTTCGCGTAGGATTCAGCCGAAACCAATATAGTGGATTCGGTGTTGTTACTTCCGACTTTTCATTCAGTCCAATTATATCTTGACGTGCGCGAATCCATCCGACTTGTCGCCGGGCGTCGATCTGGCCAAAAACGCTCGTGGAGTTCTACCCCAAGTCCCGAGACCTGTACCTCGCAGAATTTATAGGCCCTGCTAGTCCCCAGCATTGCAGCAAAGCCTTGTTGTAATGGGGGGGGGGGGGGTAGGACTAGCACAGTGATCCCCGACCAGTAGCTCGTAAGTAACATGCTGCTCTCCAACGTCTTGGATGTTGCTCCCAGTGGCCTCAAAGCAGGGGATTATTTTTGAATTCCAGTCTCGGAGGCAAGTTTTGGTTGTATAAAAACCAGGTACTTCCAAACAGAGTCTCAGTGTAGGTTGACAATCTTCATAGGGCCTACTAAATGGCCAATCACAGAACATTTTTCATGCTAGTGTTGCTCCCCAACGCCTTTGCCTTCTGAATGTTGCTAAAAGTGGGGGATCCCTGGACTAGCAGATGACAGGAGTAGTTAGCAGAAGGGGAGCATTTGTTTAATTCGGTGTCATTGCCCCCATCGAACGTACACACATTAGGGTCAATGCCAAGAGCAGCCAATGAGCTTTCAGTACATTTGGGGATGTGAAGTATCCATGTTTATATGTTCACTAATATACACCATTGCTCAATGAAGGAAAAGGAGTGTGTGGCCAGTTCCTGTAAGTGGAACAGCCCCCGAGCCATCATTTTGCAGCAGTGCAGTAAAGCTGCCCAACGTGCAGAATGATTATTTGCAGAACAGCCTTACTTTCCTACATTGCTGCACTGCCTTTTAATCTCAAAAGCAGCAGCCTAGAGAATTAGTAAAAAAATAAATAAAAAGGGGGGGTAGAGTATTAGCTCCTGGGGACAGAGAATCTGCTGGAAGTAGTTTATGAAGTAAAGGTGGGCGAGGTTATGAGGCGCATGAGGAGACCGTGCGTATAACAAGGCCTCAGGCCTCTCTGAAAGTATCTAGTGAGGAGAACGTGTCAGTAAAGCAGGAGACGGCTCCCCCCGCCCCTCAGGCCTATACCACCCCACCCCCCTCAAGGCCTGACAGCGGCCTCACTTGGCCTCACCTGTCGGACCCGGTGCAGCGCGTCGGCGAATCCCTCGGCCTTTATCCCTACAGGAGCCGCGTTCTGTCCTTGCACCAGCTCCGCCATGGCACCCGCCGCCCACAGGAGGAGGCCGCCGCTACTCCCGACCTCACTCACTGCTCCCCGGGACCCGGAAAAGGAAGCACCGCGACAACAACCTCTAAAGCACTTCCGTCGGAAAAGAAGCCAACCCTTGCGTTGGAGAACATAGGGCGCAACCAAGATGACGTCGAAGTCAAACGAGAACGAGGCTCCGGGGGCGGAAGTGGCCGGGAAACATGTGACTGGATAGAGTTTAGACCTATTGGGGGAGGAGGAGAAGTTTGTGGCTGCTGATGTGTTGGCAGTGCCTTAATAGTAGCACATTGTTTTCACTATTAAACAGTTCAGAGCAACTGGGGCGTCGGGGTGGGATCATATTATAGTTGCCCTGTACTCCTGCTGCAACACATTAACACCTTTTTAGCCTTGCCACGTGTACTGGAGGGTGAGCAGGGCAGCAATAAAGATCTTTACACTATTCAAACTGCTCTGAGTCTACAGGGATCTGTTACCCTAAACTTGCTGGCTCCATGTCAAGCTGATGTTTGTATTCCATTAAATGTAAGGTTTATTTGTCCTTTAAATATAGTGTAGGTTTTATTATGAATTCAATTCCAAGACTTTTTTTTCTTTTTTCAAGTCAGATTGTTCCCCAGAAATAAAGACTTTTGCCAATTATTTTCAAGGTCAACTTTTTTTCCAATATTGAAAAGGTGTCAGGTGTCATTTTTCACCTTCTAAAGCAGCTCTGGGAAAGGGGGGTCGCCGACCCTGTGAACTGTTCTTATTTGATACATTTAGTTGATACATTTCTTATCTTTGCTGAGCAGAATCTCTGGGTTTCATTACAGGCAGCTGTTAGAATTGATACAATAGTTGCTGATACTCCAGAGATGCTGCTGAGAAATGTATCAACTAAATGTTGCATTGTAACCGTTCAGAGATTTTGTAAAAAACAAAATGTGAAAAATGGAAAGTATTGCCAAAAACTTTATTTACAGAGCGGCACACCTAGTTGCTATACAAAATATAGTGCATATATTAAAATTTTATCTAGATTTCTGCTTCCAAGGCAAGAATTACCATAAAGCTACAGCGGTAAAGGTATTCCCCTGTACTAAGCACAATTCAGCAGGAACAGTCCCCTAAGTTTGCTCATAGTCTGTACAGAGAGATCCCATAAAACTATGACAGCATAGGTATTCCCTGTACTAAGCACAATTCAGCAGGAACAGTCCCCTAAGTTTGGTCATAGTCTGTACAGAGAGATCCCATAAAACTATGGCAGCATAGGTATTCCCCCGTACTAAGCACAATTCAGCAGGAACAGTCCCTAAGTTTTCTCATAGTCTGTACAGAGAGATCCCATAAAACTATGGCAGCATAGGTATTCCCCTGTACTAAGCACAATTCAGCAGGAACAGTCCCTAAGTTTGCTCATAGTCTGTACAGAGAGATCCCATAAAACTATGGCAGCATAGGTATTCCCCCGTACTAAGCACAATTCAGCAGGAACAGTCCCTAAGTTTTCTCATAGTCTGTACAGAGAGATCCCATAAAACTATGGCAGCATAGGTATTCCCCTGTACTAAGCACAATTCAGCAGGAACAGTCCCTAAGTTTTCTCATAGTCTGTACAGAGAGATCCCATAAAACTATGGCAGCATAGGTATTTCCCTGTACTAAGCACAATTCAGCAGGAACAGCCCCTAAGTTTGCTCTTAGTCTGTACAGAGAGATCCCATAAAACTATGGCAGCATAGGTATTCCTCTGTACTAAGCACAATTCAGCAGGATCAGCCCCTAAGTTTGCTCATAGTCTGTACAGAAAAATCCCATAAAACTATGGCAGCATAGGTATTCCCCTGTACTAAAAACAATTCAGCAGGAACAGTCCCTAAGTTTGCTCATAGTCTGTACAGAGAGATCCCATAAAACAATGGCAGCATAGGTATTCCCCTGTACTAAAAACAATTCAGCAGGAACAGTCCCTAAGTTTGCTCATAGTCTGTACAGAGAGATCCCATAAAACTATGGCAGCATAGGTATTCCCCTGTACTAATCACAATTCAGCAGGAACAGTCCCCTAAGTTTGCTCATAGTCTGTACAGAGAGATCCCATAAAACTATGGCAGCATAGGTATTCCCCTGTACTAAGCACAATTCAGCAGGAACAGTCCCTAAGTTTGCTCATAGTCTGTACAGAGAGATCCCATAAAACTATGGCAGCATAGGTATTCCCTTGTACTAAGCACAATTCAGCAGGAACAGTCCCCTAAGTTTGCTCATAGTCTGTACAGAGAGATCCCATAAAACTATGGCAGCATAGGTATTCCCTGTACTAAGCACAATTCAGCAGGAACAGTCCAATAAGTTTGCTCATAGTCTGTACAGAGATATACCATAGCACCATGCCAGCATTAGTATTCCCCTGTACTGAGCACAAGTGTATACTTGTCCTTTAAATAATTATTTCGCATTTAAAAACATTATTTGTATTTTGCACACAGCAATATTCTAACATCATCTGCATTTTTGTTGGTAGTTGAATTATTCATACAATGGAATATATGATCACTGTAGGGCAGCGTATAACATATTTCATATCAAGCCCTTGTAAGAACGTTACCCAAAAACATTGCAGTTTCCTGATTATTATAACACCCAGGTGCCATAAATAACCTTTTAAATATATCATTAAATGCTAATTAGTCATTTGTGGTCAAGAATGTAGTATCACCAGTATTTATAGACCCTTGCCTGACCTCCCCAATCATCTTTGATGTCACAAAGCGTGCAGATTGGAACAGGCATGTGCATATAAATACAAGCTGGAGGAAGTGGGTTATAGTAAGGTCGGGGTGGGCGGAAGCGAGATCTCTGCCTGAAACTGCCTGTGACCCACAAAAGAATGTGTAGATGACGGCCCGAACCAGCAGATCTTCTGCTGCACTGACCTGATCCCCCAATGAACTGTTAATTGTTTGCTATTACACTTCTTTGGGTAACTGTAAATGAGCTCAGGGGGGCCACAGAAGATGATTATGATTGTGGGCCAGCACAGTTTTAAATTTGTAGCCTTATAGAGCATTGATTTTTGTTTTTAGATGGGGTCAGTGACCCTAATTTAAAAGCTGAGTCAGAAGAAGAAGACACATAGTTCAAAAAGTATAAAAAAAGAAAAAAAATGAAGGCTAACTGAAAAGTTGCTTAGAATTAGTCATTCTATTTGGTAATTGTCAGAATGCTGATCCCCCCTAAATAAAAGGTCTTGTTCAGCTTTGAGTTAACTTTTATTATGATGTAGAGATTGAGATTCTGAGACAATTTGCAACTGGTTTTCATTTTTTTTTATTATTTGTGTTTTTTAGCTTTTTAATCAGCAGCTCTCCAGCTTGCAATTTCAGCTATCTGGTTGCTACTGTCCAAATTCCCCTAGCAACCATGCCTTCATTTGAATACGAGAAGGGTTAGGCTGGAGAGGGGGCCCTGGGACAGCAGCCTGGTGGGCCCCGGCCCCCTCTTTAGGTCCCTCTGGGTCCTCAGTTGAGTTGGGTCCCCCGCCACACATGCACTCACTTTGTATTTGCCACGACCTGCACGATAAAGGGATGTCGCGACAGGGAGATTTGGCAGGGAGCGAATCCGGGCCGGCGTGGCCCACAAGAACTAGGGGCCCACAAGAGACAGGGGCCCACAAGAGACAGGGGCCCACAAGAGACGGGGGCCCACAAGAATCAGAGGCCCACAAGAGACAGGGGCCCACAAGAGACAGGGGCCCACAAGAGACAGGGGCCCACAAGAGACAGGGGCCCAATGGCTTTTTTCCCTGCTGGCCCTGTCCAACCCTGAATAAGAGACCGGAATATGAATAGGAGAGGCCTGAATAGAAAGATGAGTACAGTCACAAAAGTAGCAATAACAAGAGCATTTGTTTTTTAGCTCCCCATTAAAAAATAATCCAAAATCAGAATAATCCAAAAACTATAAAAAAAGACTAATCGAAAAAGTTGCTTAGAATTAGCTATTGTATAACTTACTATAATTTAACTTAAAGGTGAACCACCCCTTTAATGATCAAACACAAGGCCTGTTTATTTGTCCCAAGCAGAATGTAGGGTCCAATTGGCCCCTTGAATAGCCACCGAAGATGGAGCTCAGCAATGCTGACTAGATAGTGGCAACTGACAGTTCCCAGCCTCGGAATCCAGTTGATAGACTGCCCCCTCCCCATCTGCCAATGAATCAGCTTGTGAAAAGAGACATTGGCACCCGTTCATGGCATCTTTCCATGTAGCATCATTAGTCACGCTCTGCCAGCTTTCCTTCTCTACCAGGAATGTAATTGCTGCCATATTAAGAGTTTACTAATCAGAGAACTCAATTCTCCCACCCGCTCCGATGGCAAGAACGACCGGCTGAGTTATCGCTGACAGACGTGTAAATCTCCTTTCGCCTGAGACTGTCAGCGCAGGAAGCTTCCGTAGCAGGATTTTCCAAACACACA
The DNA here is from genome assembly GCA_038501925.1 of Xenopus petersii. Classification (NCBI taxonomy): domain Eukaryota; kingdom Metazoa; phylum Chordata; class Amphibia; order Anura; family Pipidae; genus Xenopus; species Xenopus petersii. The sequence goes on along the minus strand of CM076686.1, from coordinate 138,973,178 downwards.
GCTGTGCGGTTACAGACGCAAGAAAACAAATCCCCGTTTTATTTTCATTTTTATAAATATTCATGAGCCATTACAGCTTGGTTATTATATTATACTTATTATGTTTAGTAGGGCACACAGTGGTCCTACTCAGAGAAGGAATCATGAAGCTTTGTGGGATTGCCCGCACATTATCCGAGGTATTGTCCTAAAAGAAAATTGCCATTTATAGTCTATTATGCCTAACCATGACCCTACTGTAATCACTGGGATAAAATGGCATCTTGGGCAAGGTAAAAACTAGAACCAGTGACATCTTCAGAGATACCTGAGAAAATAAGTATAGAAATGTTTACAAATATTCGTTTCTATTATATAAGACCATAAGGAAAATTTAAAAATGTAGGTCCTTTAAAGGGGCTGTTCACTTTTGAGTTAAATGTAGAGGGATATTCGGAGACAATTTGCAATTGGTTTTTATTTTTTATCATGTCTGTTTATTGAGTTATTTAGCTTTTTATTCAGCAGCTCTCCAGTTTGCAGTTTAAGCCATCTGCTTTCTAGGGTCCAGACTACACTAGCAACAGGGTGGGATTGGCCCGGTGGGCCCTGGCCCTCATGGGCCCCTGCCGGGCCAGACCTCCTCTCCCAATCTCCTGGCCCTACAAAAAAAATTGCATGTTTGCTTCCCCTTTTGAGCATGCAAGTGGCTCCTTTTCCGCATGCTGGCGTCGCAGTAGGGGGTCCAGAGGGGGGCCCTGGACATGAGACCTAGTGGGCCCCGGGCCCCCCAGTCCAACCCTGCCTAGCAACCAGGTCCGGACTGAGAATTAAAATAGGCCCTGGCATTTCAGGTACACAGAGGCCCAATCAGCCCACCTAGAGGCCCAAACAGCTCCCACCAGCCTACTAAATACTGACTTTCTATGGGACCTTATAGCAGCCCCTCTGGCATTTGCCAGAACCCACAGATTGCCAGTCCAACCCTGCCTAGCAACCATGCATTAATTTGAATAAGAGACTGGAATATGAAACAGAGAGGGCTGAATAGAAAGATTCAGCAGTAACAATACATGTTAAACCCTTTTAATTTCTGTGGCTTTAAAGGCTTTGACTGCCCTTTATTATAATTGTGTAATGCATATTCTATGCATGTGGACTTTGTCCTGGACTGGCGTGCTTTAGTTCCCCTTTAATTTGAGCTGTTGGGACAAATTCACAACATTCTCAGCTTTTCTGTCTCTTGTGTTTTTAATAACTATGGTGAGTAATGAACCCTTAGATCCCTCGGGGCAGTGGTGGAAATGAATTTAGCTGGCTCTGTGTCTCTTCATTGTGTCTCATCCTAGTGATGAATTCTTGAAAACCCGCTTTAAACCTTCACTTCTGGTTGCCAAAGAAAGAACAGGAAATTGTAATGGAACAAAAGAAGGAAAACGATCAAAGGGGAGTCTTTTGAAGTTGGATGTGTATATCTATATGTACCATGCTATAGTGAATGGTTCATAAATCATTGTATAGTCCATGCTCTAGAACAGTAATCCCCAACCAGTTGTTGCTCTCCGACCCCTTGGATGTTGCTCCCATTGGCCTCCAAGCAGGAGCTTATTTTTGAATTTTTGGCTTGGTGGCAAGTTTTGGTTGCATAAAAAACATGTGTATTGCCAACCAGACCCTCCTGTAGGCTGCCAGTATATACAGGGGCTATCTAATACCCAATCACAGCCCTTATTTGGTACCCCAGAAACATTTTTATGCTTTTGTTGCTCCCCAACTCTTTTACATTTGAATTTGACTCACAGGTATAAAAGGTAGGGGATCCTTGCTCTACAAAGAAGGGAGTATGCCTAGGACAGATATTTGTTGAGTTGAAGATTGGAGTCAGTTAATTGGTTGATTATCATGGACATGTTGCTCCAGTATTTTTGGCAGGCCTCCCTTGTGTTCAACTGTGAACTCACCTGATCTCCGACATTGAGATATGCTGAATGTAAATCAATGAGGGGTCCAAACCCAGCAATGTAGTAGCCTGGATGCAAAGTGTTTGAGGTTTATTGATTAAGAATATTTGTCATATCCAATGGATTGGTTTTTGGCTACAGGGCTGTCATCAGGGGGTATAGGGGGATATTGCAGTTAGGGGTCCCATGAGATATAAAACTGGGGGTTGTGGAAGGGGAATGGTTTGCAGAAAAGGTGGGTGGACAGGCCACGTGTGGGGCTTTAGTATAATGGACATGACTGGGGTAGAACAGGGGCATGTTCTGCAACCTTGGGTCCATGGGTAGCCTGAGAATTTTTTCCAGAGAGGGGCAAGTAATATTACATAGGGTAGCATGAACCTTTTCATGGCAAAGCAGAAGATGACCTAATTAAGGCTTGACTTGGGGTGAGAAGTATAAAAATGTTTTATGTTGTTGGGAATTCAATGTACAAACAGTTTCTTGGAACTAGCTGGAGAAGTCATGGTGGGTCAACTGCCCCCTCTTAATCCATTTGTGGACATTACTCTTGGGTCACTTTTCTTTGTATGAGGCGCCATTCTTTTTGTTGGCAGGTAACCAGTGGGTAAATAATTGGCCCTCCTTTGCAAATTTACTGGAAATATATTTTCTGGTAAACTTGTAATACCTTATAGTTCCGTCCCAACTCTGCCCCAATTTCTTCTCCGAGCTTCTTCTCAATACCCTCCAGCTGCTCTATAACCCTGTCCACCAAATCCCCCCAACTTGTCCCTTTATGCCACGGCCTGTCCCTTATGTCTTTTTTCCAGACCGGTATATATGAGGACAAAAGATGGCAACTCTAATTACTGAATGAGGCATTATTTACAGAAATTCCATGCAGGCAGCGTATTATTTTGCATGGGGACCACTGCTGATCAGAAAGGGGATGTTTGTTGGGCATTATTAATCCCTAGAATAAAATGTGACACTATACAGGTATGGGGTTCATTATTCAGAAACCTGTTATCAAAAAATTCCGGATTACGGAAAGGCCATCTGCCATAGACTCCATTTTATCCAAATAATCCAATTTTTTTTAAATGATTTCCTTTTTTTCTATAATAATACAACAGTAGCTTGTACTTGATACAAACTAAGATATAATTAATCCTTATTGGAAGGAAAAAGGTTTATTTAATGTTTACAAGATTTTCTAGTAGACTTAAAGAAACAGCAACACCAAAAAATTAAAATCATATAAAAGTAATGAAAACATAGGGGCAGATTTATTGAGGTTCAAATGGCTGCCTCCATGTCTACCCAGCAGCTTGTTTATATGAACTATAGTAGTGTTTCTGAAGCAAACACCAGTTTTACCAGTGCAGGGCAACAGTACAGTATATTGTTATTCCTTTTTTGGTGTTACTGTTCCTTTAAGGTATGAAGATCCAAATTACGGAAAGATCCATTATCCGGAAAACCACAGGTCCGGAGCATTCTGGTCTTATACCTGTACTGCCTGTAGTTCATGTTTTCATGAACTATAATTGCGCAGATCGTTTTAAAGTAGCAATAAAAACATTTTATGTTAACCTTAGCACCCTTTATAATCCAGTAAAGTATAGTATCATTTTAATTGTACTTTCAGTTGAATTGGTTGGGGAATGGGTGGTTCTGTAGCAATGCAGTAGAACAGTTAAACTCCGATGTGTTGCCTCCAGGGAAATTCTTGCTTTCAGTTGTTTATGTTAAAAGAGAGAGAGAGAGAGAGAGAGGAAGAAAAGCTTAATTGATTAGTAATTAGTTTGTAAATTGAGCTAGTTAGTCATGGTGCAGAACACAAAGCAGTTGGATGATATATGTGACCTGTATGGTGGGTCATGTGGTGACCCCTACCTGTAGGACCTCTCTGCTCCCCACCTGGAGAGAGATGTTGGCCTATCACTCAATATGACGGAGAGGGTTGCTCAATCAGATAACCTCACTGGCCACCGTACGTCTCACTGCAGGTGGACAATGATTTGTGGCTTAAGTCCCATTATATATCTGTCTCTCTCTTCCCATGTGCAGTGATTTATAGGGATCAGTAATTGAATGGCAAGACCCTGCACTTGGGATGCTGGCCTTGAGAAATGACGTGGAAGTTCACACTACAAGTGACCTTTAACTGTGACGGCCTAGACAGTCACAGACAACAAAGGGTTAAAGGGGTTGTTCACGTTTAAATTAACTTTTAGTATGACGTAGAGCATGATATTTTGAGACAATTTGCAATTGGTTTTCATTTTGTATTAATTGTGATTTTTTTTTGAGTTATTTAGCTTTTTATTCAGCAGCTCTCCAGCTTGCAATTTCAGCCATCTGGTTGCTAGGGTCCGAATTACCCTAGCAGCCACTGATTTGGTTAAGGGACTTGAATATAAACAGTTAGGGACCTGTGGAAGTCTTCTAGACCCAACAATTATAGAGCAAGGTACTGCACCTCTGATCTAATGTGAACAATTACCTCATCCATAATCCAATTCAGAATGGGGTGGTGCCAGGGTCGGACTGGCCCTGCGGGACACCGGGAAAAAACCCGGTGGGCCCTGGCCCTCATGGTTCCCCTGCCGGGCCAGACCGCCTCTCCCGATCTCCTGGCCCTATACAACGCCCTACCTACATTCACGCATGCGTCGCAGTAGGGGGTTTGGAGAGGGACCCTGGACAGCGGCCTTGGACAGGAGTCCCGGTGGGCCTCGGGCCCCCCAGTCTGACCCTGGGTGGTGCTCTGTTGGATATTCAACAACACTTATTTTTAAATATTTAGAATGAAGTCTAGAGTAGACCCACCAGCCTGCCTTGGGCAACCCTTTGGACCTGCTACCAGACCTGCAGGGTGTTTTTAGGGAAGCAAGCCAGTTCCATCTCCGATCTGCATAACAAGCAAGATCACTGCAGGAGGCATATTAACCAGGTATAGAAAGTTCATGACTTACCTATGTTCCAAAGCAGGAGAAAGCATGCACTTGGTATTTAGAGCTGCTCTGCCCAAAATCAATTGCTTTCCAGGTATTCTGATGTAGGACTTCCTGATGCAGGACTTCTGTAGGACAATGATGAAGAGCAAGATGGAGACAGTAGGAGAAGACAGGGACAGTAGGACAATGATGAAGTTGTGGGAGAGTGACATGCAACATTTTGCCCAGTCTTTGGCCCTTAAGCTATTGTTCCAGCACCCGTAACTGACAGCAGAAGGTCATTTAAACAATATCCGAAGCGACCGAAGGGCCATATTTTGGACAGCTCTAGTTTATATAAATGTTAAAGCCATACACAAGTCTGGTTTGTCTCCTCCACTTTCAAAAGACTTGTCCAAATATTTTGTGAAATGGAACATGGTTGTGTGAAAATCCTGTCCCCCCCATAAGATAAAAATCATCACCCACATACAGCTCCAGTCTTTCTTTTTCTTCCTGAGTATAATAATTTACCTGTCTTTCATGTCATCAGTTTCCTTTTATGTTCCACAGATTCCTTTATTTCTTCCTCTGCAACGTCTATGCGCAATCTTGTCTGCTCGTCTAGTCAACTCAGCCAAGGTAAGTGTCTTTGTTATTTTAAAGCGCTCTCTTGTCTTCTGAATTGGAATTAGGAGCCGGCAAATCAGCTAAATGAATATGAAACCCTTGAATGTATATGATTTGCTGCACAAAGCACTGAAAGCCAAAACGCTGCTGTTGTCAGGAGCTCATAATTACTGATTCTTGAGGTCAAATTGGATTTTTTTTTTGGAATTTAGACAAATTCCAAAAAGGGGATGGCACCTTTGAGTTTGACTATAAAGGGATACTGTCATGGGAAAAAAAAATTTTTTTTCCAAAACACATCAGTTAATAGTGCTACTCCAGCAGAATTCTGCACTGAAATCCATTTCTCAAAAGAGCAAACTGATTTTTTTATATTCACTTTTGAAATCTGACATGGGGCTAGACATTTTGTCAATTTCCCAGCTGCCCCTGGTCATGTGACTTGTGCCTGCACTTTAGGAGAGAAATGCTTTCTGGCAGGCTGCTGTTTTTCCTTCTCAATGTAACTGAATGTGTCTCAGTGGGACATGGGTTTTTACTATTGAGTGTTGTTCTTATATCTACCAGGCAGCTGTTATCTTGTGTTAGGGACCTGTTATATGGTTACCTTCCCATTATTCTTTTGTTTGGCTGCTGGGGGGGGGAAAGGGAGGGGGTGATATCACTCTAACTTGCAGTACAGCAGTAAAGAGTGATTGAAGTTTATCAGAGCACAAGTCACATGACTTGGGGCAGTTGGGAAATTGACAATATGTCTAGTCCCATGTCAGATTTCAAAATTGAATATAAAAAAATCTGTTTGCTCTTTTGAGAAATGGATTTCCGTGCAGAATTCTGCTGGAGCAGCACTATTAACTGATTCATTTTGAAAAAAACATTTTTCGCCATGACAGTATCCCTTTAAGTCAATACAAAAGATGTTTTCATGGGCAATGAAAACGTTGAAACCTAGACAAAAAATTCAGTTTCAAGACCTCAACCGGCATCCAAATAGTGTTGACGCACAACAGTTTAGAAGCGAAGGACTTTTGCAATGCGCGTCCAAATTGTTTCGCAAATTTATTTATGAAATGCGGAAATTCGCCACGACTTAGCGCCTGTCGAATTTATTCGCCCATTACTAAAAGTGGACATATTATGAAAATATATTACAGGTATGGGACCTATTATCCAGAATGCTCGGGACCTGGGGTTTTCTGGATAATAGGTCTTTCTGTAATTTGGATCTTCATACCTTAAGTCTACTAGAAAATCATGTAAACATTAAATAAACCCAATAGGCTGGTTTTGCTTCCAATAAGGATTAATTATATCTTAGTTGGGATCAAGTACAAGCTACTGTTTTATTATTACAGGTATGGGACCTGTTATCCAGAATGCTTGGGACCAGGGGTTTTCTTGATAATAGATCTTTCTGTAATTTGAATCTTTATACCTTAAGTCTACTAGAAAATCATGTAAACATTAAATAAACCCAATAGGCTGGTTTTGCTCCCAATAAGGATTAATTATATCTTAGTTGGGATCAAGTACAAGCTACTGTTTTATTATTACACAGAAAAAGGACATAATTTTTTAAAAATTTGGATTATTTAAGTCGTAATTCTGAGCTTTCTGGATAGTGGGTTTCCGGATAACGGATCCCATGCCTGCGATATATTTTAATCTGACCATAGGTGTAGTTAGTAATGAGTGCACAGAATCCAGGCTTTAATTTGGCTGAATCCTACCATGTTTTGCTAGATTTGAATTCAGACAAATTCTAAGGGCAAATATTTTAAAATGTAGGATTTGAGAAAATCGGAACAATAAAACGTGATCTTTGGAATTTGCGTTTTCTGAACTTGAATTTTCAAGGTTTATCAATAAAAAATGTTACTGTTAATGTTGGTGTTACTATTCTACAAGTAGATGGTTCTGGTTAAAGCTTTTTATAGTTTTCCGTTGCATTTTTAAAAAGGTACGGAACAATGAGATTATTCTTGCAATTGGTGTTCTTTTTTCTGGGATCAATCACGTTTAATTTCAATTGCAAAGGAGTTTAGCAAAAGCTTGAAATCACAAAATTCATATATTTTCCTCTGTAGGTTCAGCTGAACGCAATCCCAACCCAAATCATGTAATTTTTAGGCTCTGAACTTTTTTGTGCACAGATGATTTATTTTTTCTTAAAAATTTCCAATTTGTTTCTTTTAAAGAAAAATAACTAGCCCTTTTTAATGTCGTTTTTAAGAGTAACCAGAGAAATACACGGTCACACACACATATGCAATTTAAATATAACCGGTGTACTATGATGATGAAAGTCAGAAGTTGAATTCAAATTTGCCATAAAAAAGCAAGAAATGAGTAAAAAGTAATATTATTGTTTTGAATTTTAATTTTATTTAAGGGAATATAAAGAATGTAAAATCTTGGGCAGATTTATCAAGGGTCGAAGTGAATTCGAGGGAATTCAAAAAAATTCGAAATTCAAAGTAATTTTTTGGATACTTCGACCATCGAATAGGATACTACGACTTCGAATTTATTTCGATTCAAAATAAAAATCGTTCGACTAGTCCAGGGATCTGCAACCTTGGCTCTCCAGCTGTTAAGGAACTACAAGTCCCACAATGCAATGAAGGAGTCTAATGAAGGAGTCTAAAGGCAAATGCATTGTGCATTTTACCAATTTCGCCGACTTTTTCGGTGAAGCGAAACAGGACAAATTCGCCCATCACTAGTTGGGATCAAGTACAAGCAGCTGTTTTACTATTACAGAGAAAAAGGAAATCTTTTTAACAAATTTGGATTATTTGCTTGTAATGCTAATACAGCTATGCAACCTATTATCCAGAATGCTCAGGACCTGGGGGTTTCCGGATAATGGAACTTTTTGTAATTTGGATCTTCTTACCTTAAGTCTACTAGAAAGTCATGTCAACATTAAATAAACCCAATAGGCTGGTTTTGCTTTCAATAAGGATTCATTAGTTGGGATGCGAATTTCAGCATTTTGCCACTGGCTAATAAATTTGCAAAGCTGCCACGAAAATTCAGCAGCGCCCAAAAATTTGGACGTGCGTTGGGACGCGCGTCAACATTATTCGGACGCCCATTGACTTTAAAGCCGGCATCAAAATTGACGCACGCTGCAAAATTCATGTTTCACTAATTTTTCGCCGTTTTGAGAATTTCGCCGACTTTTTCGGTGAAGCGAAGCAGGACAAATTCACCCTTCACTAGTTGGGATTAAGTACAAGCAACTGTTTTATCATTACAGAGAAAAAGGAAATACTTTTTAACAAATTTGGATTATTTGCTTATAATGGAATCTATGGGAGACAATCTTTCCGCCATTCTGAGCACTCTGGATAACGGGTTTTCGGATAACGGGAAAAAAAAGGTTCTCCAAAATAATTGTTCCGTTTTTTTTTCTCTGTTAATGACTGTATTCTGCCAGACACATATTGCTGTCCATTGGAATTATATTTACAAGCAATTTTGAATCCTTTATTTGTAGTTAGTGTATATTGGAAAATTATGATTTCTTTCGTAAGGCGGAATTCTTTTCGTATCCCCCTAAATTTTGGGCTCAGCCAAAGAAAAAACGGCATTTTGTTTGATATTACCATAACAATTGCTTCTCAGCAAGCAAAGATGAGCTTTAAAGATAACTCCTTGTATATTACATGTATTATTGTCAACAAAGAACCAATAGCGTCGCACTAAATTATTAGGGTTTTTTTTAAGGTACCTGCTATGTATTATTATGTATAGATGGCTATATCTTTAAAATATATTTTTTATGTACATAATATATTATATAATAATATACATTTTTTTTTTAAATAAATAAAACTTAATCTTATTTATTTGATTATGTATTGATCAAATTAAGACCACTATGGTCGAAACGCGTTGGGCTCACCAATTGTTCTTGCCATTTTTGTAATTTTTTTTCGATTTAAGAAACGTTTTTTTTTTTTTGTAAACTGAGCGTGCAATCCGCTTCTTGCTTTTTGTATGTTCGTTTTGGAGACCCACACGGATCAGCCCCTCGCAATTGATTTGCAGGGCGCGCGCCTTCTTACTTGACATTTTCTAATTCAAAGGAAATGGCCTTCGATTTCCAATGTCAATTTTTCTTTTAATTATGAAAAAAAAAAATATATCTTTATAGAAAGGATTTGGGCGTGCGAATTCTCAGCCGGTTCTGACAAAGGCGGGGTGAGGGGACCGAAAATGAGAAGAAATGCAAAAGCAGTTTGGATGATGGGTGTGTGTATAATGGGTGGAGGTAGCAGGGGGGACGCGTTAGCAAATTTAAAGACTCCCGAGGCAAACAACTAGATCACTCTTGCTTCCCGTTACCTCGGGGTTTTGCTCAAGGATTTATTTGTATCATAATGGTTCAATTACTGAAAAACCCCACAGAGAAAATTATGGACGTTTGCCTGTGTTTTTCTCGCCTTGTCTGGACAACTGGAGATATTTTCTTTTTTTTTTTTTTTTTTTCCCCCTCCTCTTTCTTCTTCTTCCTTTTTTTTCCAGGGAAGGGGGAGGTATGGAGGCTGCTTAAAAGATGTAGCGGTTTTATTTAGATTGCGAGCATGACTATTGGGAAATAGCACTCTATATTTCTTTTCCAGTCGTTTGGTTCTCTGTTTGTTATAGAGCTACTTATTGATTGGTCATCTGCTCTTACTGTTTTATGCCCTCTCTTTTCCTTTACTGCTAATGTAAGTAGATGGGAATTCATATTTATAGACGTTATAGATTATAACTTGATTCTTTTCCCAGAATCCTTTGTCACATAGAGCCATGCTTAGTAACCCTCGCTGGAGTTCAAGTGGGGGATTTCTGGGCGATTACTTATTTGTGCCCTGGGTACCCCTGAAACTATAACAGGGTGACTGTTACCCCAATGTTTCTATATATCTGTAACCTTGTTATGAGCTAAGGGGGCCCAGTCTGAAGGTCAGTTAGGGGGAGATTTGGGGTGAGTGCTTATTTGTACCCTGGGTACCCCTGGAACTATAGCAGGGTGACTGTTACCCCAATGTTTCTATATATCTGTAACCTTGTTATGAGCTAAGGGGGCCGAGTCTGAAGGTCAGTTAGGGGGAGATTTGGGGTGAGTGATTATTTGTACCCTGGGTACCCCTGGAACTATAGCAGGGTGACTGTTACCCCAATGTTTCTCTATATATCTGTAACCTTGTTATGAGCTAAGGCGGCCCAGTCTGGAGGTCAGTTAGGGGGAGATTTGGGGTGAGTGCTTATTTGTACCCTGGGTACCCCTGGAACTATAACAGGGTGACTGTTACCCCAATGTTTCTCTATATATCCGTAACCTTGTTATGAGCTAAGGGGGCCCAGTCTGGAGGTCAGTTAGGGGGAGATTTGGGGTGAGTGCTTATTTGTACCCTGGGTACCCCTGGAACTATAGCAGGGTGACTGTTACCCCAAGTTTCCTCGTGAGGGAACTTTGGGCGACTTCGGAATATGAAGCGCCACGTATGCCATGCCACAAGTGACTTTTCATTAAAATGGGTGCAAGACAGAAGCAAGGCGTTCGGGAGATTGGTCGCGGCAAAGACGAGGTGATTAGTCGCCAGGCGACTAAATCTCCCTGGATGGGGGAGGATTAGGACAAATCAGAGGGGAGCTAAGTGAATTGGTGGAAGCTGGTTGTCATAGGAGTGGTGGTTGAGAAGTAAATGGGATGTAGGGTGCCAAACTTTGCGAGTTTTAGCTGATATACTGACTGGAGAGCAACTGTAGACAAACCTCATAATGTCATAAAAAGGGTATGGGGTTGCCCAGTAACATCTTAAAATGAGTGTAAAAAAAAGGCAGTAAAATGAGTGGTCTGCTGTGTACTTGACTGCTGTGAAATCTGCCACTTTATGGGGTTAAATTTACTAAGCGGCGAAAACTCACCAGTGACGGCTTCTCAGCCATTGCAACACTTCGCCAAGCGAAAATTCGCTCACACAATGCTAATTTACTAAAATGCGAAGTTGCGTCCAGGGCGATGAACGCTGGTGAATTTTCGCTAGCTTTGATTCGGCAATCAAAGTGAAGATGCGCTAGCGTTCAATTATGCCTCCTGCAACTTCATTAGAGGTCTTCACTCAGGCTTATTTGCATACGGGGGAAATTATAAAGTTGAATGGACGGACATGTTGCAGCAAATACATTACACTACACAGTCCAGGGAACCTGAATAAAGAAAATAGAGTTGTTTTCTTTTGCCCTACACATGAGCCCACTGTATAGTTTATGTGCCTTATGGGGGAACCCAGTTACCCAAAATAATATTTAAAAACTTTTGCAGCCTATCACCAAAAAAATTTTTCCACAGATAAGTACTACTATAGTTTATATAAACAAGTGCTTTTCTCCTTTTTTTCCCAGCAGCTTGAATGACTGCACCCATGGCTACACAGCAGCTTGTTTATATAAACTATAGTAGTACTTATCTGTTATCTACTGTGTATCCTGTGCTTGAATGGCTGCCCCCATGGCTACACAGCAGCTTGTTTATATAAACTATAGTAGTACTTATCTGTTATCTACTGTGTATCCTGTGCTTGAATGGCTGCCCCCATGGCTACACAGCAGCTTGTTTATATAAACTATAGTAGTACTTATCTGTTATCTACTGTGTATCCTGTGCTTGAATGGCTGCCCCCATGGCTACACAGCAGCTTGTTTATATAAACTATAGTAGTACTTATCTGTTATCTACTGTGTATCTTGTGCTTGAATGGCTGCCCCCATGGCTACACAGCAGCTTGTTTATATAAACTATAGTAGTACTTATCTGTTATCTACTGTGTATCCTGTGCTTGAATGGCTGCCCCCATGGCTACACAGCAGCTTGTTTATATAAACTATAGTAGTACTTATCTGTTATCTACTGTGTATCCTGTGCTTGAATGGCTGCCCCCATGGCTACACAGCAGCTTGTTTATATAAACTATAGTAGTACTTATATGTTATCTATTGTGTATCCTGTGCTTGAATGGCTGCCCCCATGGCTTCACAGCAGCTTTTTATATAAACTATAGTAGTACTTATCTGTTATCTACTGTGTATCCTGTGCTTGAATGGCTGCCCCCATGGCTACACAGCAGCTTTTTTATATAAACTATAGTAGTACTTATCTGTTATCTACTGTGTATCCTGTGCTTGAATGGCTGCCCCCATGGCTACACAGCTGCTTTTTTATATAAACTATAGTAGTACTTATCTGTTATCTACTGTGTATCCTGTGCTTGAATGGCTGCCCCCAAGGCTACACAGCAGCTTGTTTATATAAACTATAGTAGTACTTATCTGTTATCTACTGTGTATCCTGTGCTTGAATGGCTGCCCCCATGGCTTCACAGCAGCTTTTTATATAAACTATAGTAGTACTTATCTGTTATCTACTGTGTATCCTGTGCTTGAATGGCTGCCCCCATGGCTACACAGCAGCTTTTTTATATAAACTATAGTAGTACTTATCTGTTATCTACTGTGTATCCTGTGCTTGAATGGCTGCCCCCATGGCTACACAGCTGCTTTTTTATATAAACTATAGTAGTACTTATCTGTTATCTACTGTGTATCCTGTGCTTGAATGGCTGCCCCCATGGCTACACAGCTGCTTTTTTATATAAACTATAGTAGTACTTATCTGTTATCTACTGTGTATCCTGTGCTTGAATGGCTGCCCCCATGGCTACACAGCAGCTTGTTTATATAAACTATAGTAGTACTTATCTGTTATCTACTGTTTATCCTGTGCTTGAATGGCTGCCCCCCTGGCTACACAGCAGCTTGTTTATATAAACTATAGTAGTACTTTTCTGTTATCTACTGTGTATCCTGTGCTTGAATGGCTGTCCCCATGGCTACACAGCAGCTTGTTTATATAAACTATAGTAGTCTGTCTGATGCAAACACGCCAGTTTTACCAATAAAGAGCAACAGTACATTATATTTTAATTACTTTGATGCACTTACAGTTTTTGGTGTTACTGTTCCTTTAACTGTTGGCTGGTTTTCCCTTTAAATATAGGGGAGGGTAGAAAAATGCTTTTTCTGGAGGTTGTGGGGGTGTTAGAAAGAAGAGAGCTGCTGCTAAAAAAAACTATATAAAAAGAAATATGCCTTGATAGTCTCAGCCACACACATTAAGCAGCAGGGGATAAATATGTGTGCTGTATCTTTAAGAAATGGGGAAAGAAATAAAAGAAAACAGGAACGATCTGGGCAAATTGGCTCAGTAGGTAGAACTGCTATTTAAATGCTGTTGGGAAAAAAAAGTACAGTGAATTACAGCGTAGATGATAGCGCTGACAGCTGCCATTTGCTCTGGCTCTTTTGCTATAATGTAGTTGAATGCAGCAGGCTCTGTGCGCTGACAGTTAGGAGGGGGGCTGCGGTCGCATTGACAGATGGGACTGTCCAATCCAAAACCAGTAATCCTTTTTTTGATTCCTAACCAGCACCCTGCGATTGTAACTGCTGCGCTGCAAGAAATTCTAGAGAAAGGCACAAAATCCTTGCAGGAATAAAAAGGGGAAATTAAACCACATGTTGAGATCCTGGTAGCTGTGGAAGCAGAAGAGTTAATACCCCCTAGTGCTTCTTACTGACACCTGCCAAGGGTATAATTTCATTCCATGTATATTTACTGTGCTGCAACGTAGCCGAGATTCTAGGGATTCAGGTAGTTGGTGGGTTAGACAGATTTATTATACTAAAGCCACATCATCTTTTTTTTCCCCCCTGTATTTTACATAAACCCAGAGATTGTTCAATGTAAAATGCACAAAAAAAACCCCCAGAAACACGTATAATGTAGTAGAATATTCATTACCAACTTCAGTATTGCTGCAAAGAAGCAAAATCTGTGTTCCAGCACGTTATTATATAATATATCTACCTAAATATATAATATAAGGATATTAGGAGCTCTATTACCATACAAGGGCATAAGGCTGCAGGTCACTTCTAAAAAAACCCTCATATTTTGCAATTGCGGTACATTAATTTTAGAACACCATTCAAATTAGTCTTGTTCACTAAATATAGATTATTACGGATTTTGCAGGTTATTTATGATTTGTGTATAGTGTTATAGAAAAGCCACCGATAACCTGTAAACTTTATCTATGTAACTGGTTATTACTGTGATGTCATTTGTTGTAATATGTGTTTGAAACCCTAAGCATTTAGAAAAAAATGATGTACCCTCTTCTTAAAAAGATTTACAGAACTCAGGCCTGTATAACTCAGCCTACAGCCTTTTGCCTTTATATGGTCACAGAACAACCCCTCAGTGTCTTCTAATATCCTTATCATTTACAGTAGGGGGTACATTATCCCTTATAATACATGAGTGATACTCAGAGTTCCCTGTATAACTCAGCCTGCAGCCTTGTGCCTTTATATAGTCACAGAACCCCTCAGTAAGTTCTAATATCCTTATCATTTACAGTAGGGGGCACATTATCTCTTATAATACATGAGTGATATCAAGAGTTCCCTGTATAACTCAGCCTGTAGCCTTGTGTCTTTATATAGTCACAGAACCCCTCAGTGACTTCTAATATCCTTATCATTTACAGTAGGGGGTACATTATCTCTTATAATACATGAGTGATATCAAGAGTTCCCTGTATAACTCAGCCTGCAGCCTTGTGCCTTTATATAGTCACAGAACCCCTCAGTAAGTTCTAATATCCTTATCATTTACAGTAGGGGGTACATTATCTCTTATAATACATGAGTGATATCAAGAGTTCCCTGTATAACTCAGCCTGCAGCCTTGTGTCTTTATATAGTCACAGAACCCCTCAGTGACTTCTAATATACTTATCATTTACAGTAGGGGTTACATTATCCCTTATAATACATGAGTGATACTCAGAGTTCCCTGTATAACTCAGCCTGCAGCCTTGTGCCTTTATATAGTCACAGAACCCCTCAGTAAGTTCTAATATCCTTATCATTTACAGTAGGGGGCACATTATCTCTTATAATACATGAGTGATATCAAGAGTTCCCTGTATAACTCAGCCTGTAGCCTTGTGTCTTTATATAGTCACAGAACCCCTCAGTGACTTCTAATATCCTTATCATTTACAGTAGGGGGTACATTATCTCTTATAATACATGAGTGATACTCAGAGTTCCCTGTACAATTCAGCCTGCAGCCTTGTACCTTTATATGGTCACAGAGCAACCCCTCAGTAACTTCTAATATCCTTATAATTTACAGTAGGGGGTACATTATCCCTTATAATACATGAGTGATACTCAGAGTTCCCTGTATAACTCAGCCTGCAGCCTTGTGCCTTTATATGGTCACAGAACAACCCCTCAGTGACTTCTAATATCCTTATCATTTACAGTAGGGGGTACATTATCCCTTATAATACATGAGTGATACTCAGAGTTCCCTGTATAACTCAGCCTATATGCTAGGCGACTATGCACTTGGGGAATTTGTGTTGTGCAGTAATGTATATGTAGGTGTACAGAACACAGTTCAAGTGTAACGGTGTGTTTTATATCTTGGCAGATATCTCAATACATTTATCTCGGAGCCTTTCGCATGTTCCTGTAATACTTTATGCCCCGCGTATGCGAATAATTTGTTGTTACACACCCTGTTGTGTTTGTGTGTTACTAGCGGCTTTGTGTTTGCGGAAGCAGAAGGCCTGTAGGAAGCGGTACAATTAGCTAACAAGTGGCTGTTTTGTGCAGGATTGTCGCTGATGTGTTTTAAGTGTTTTTATTTTTTTTTTTCGAGTGGAAAATGTCTGCGTGAGCGACTATAGCAGACAAAGGCAGAATGCATTAGGTTTTATTGGTCTGCACAGCACACATCTGACGTTAATCTATTAAGCAACTTCTACTCGGCCTTTTTGGAACTGAAAAAAAAAAAATAAAAAAATAAAAAGATTTTTTTTTTTTTTTTTTTGAAAAAAGAAAAGCAATGAAAAGAGCCCAACCAGCTCAGGCAATAGGATAATGGGCTAAGAGACATAAAACTGTAGCCGGCAGATGGGACCCACGTTTCCTTTCGGCGTAGGGGCAGCTTTAAATAATAATACACATAGAGAAAGGAAGGGGAATAAAACAGCATTAAATAATTAGCAAACGATCATATTGTTACGAGGATAATGCTCAGCGTTTTATTCTATTCTTAGCGAGCCTCCTTTGGTGCATCAGCCAACATCTCTCTAACCTTTTCAAGGACGCTACTTGCTGCTAAATAGGAGAGGTATTTCGGAACTCAAGAAAGAGAGAGAGTGACAAAAGGCAAAAAAAAAGAGGAGAGAAAAATATATTCCCAATGTGTTTCTGACTCAGGGGGCGCGCTGAGACACCCCCCCACAACACACCTATCCAGTGTTTATTTTTTCTTTTGCCAGGAAGATAATAAAAGTAGGGAATTAAGGAGATGATTCATAATTCATATTTTTTTGTTTTTAAATAAAAAAAGTTTCGATTTTTAAAAGGGAAATTAAAGCTGGGGATTAAAGGAGACATTTAGGGTAAATGGAAAAAACCCTAATTATGTAGGCAATTATCAGTAATATATGGTGTTGCTTTTACATGGTGCTGAAAATTAATATTATCTTTAAAAAAAAGCCCCTATAGACAGGTCCGGACTAAGAATTAAAATAGGCCCTGGCATTTCAGGTACACAGAAGCCCAATCAGCCCACACAGAGGCCCAAACAGCCCCCACCAGCCCATTAAATACTGACTTTCTATAGCAGCCCCTCTGGCATTTGCCAGAACCCACAGATTGCCAGTCCGGGCCTGCCTATAGATGTTCTCTGGTCCCTGTCTGAGTTTCAAATGAGGAGTGGGCGTGTCCCTGCTAAAAGCACAGTAAGAGGGGGACAGCCAATCACAGCCCTGCAGTCGCACAAGCACAGACAGGCTTCAGTTCCCTATCAGGTCCTGCTAGCTGCTGATTGGTTCCTGTCCTACAGTGCAGTGAGCTGAGAGCCAATACACAGCCTGGGAATTCAGGGAGCAGGAAGTGGAAGAGAAGGGAGGGATTATTAGGGTTTTTGCAGAAATATTCCATAAATCAGCCTAAAACACTACTTTTGAAGCACAATTCTTCTATATCTAAATGAGTATAATGCATTGGGGCGTTCTTATTTTTTACACAAAATGTCTCCTTTAATGGGAAGATCCACTCCCATGAATGAGCAGGATCTGATTTGGCTATTCCCATAGGCGTAGTTACCATAGAGGCATGGGTGTCCACCGCAGGGGGCAGTTGCCCCGGCCTGATTTTTCCAGCTAGATCCAACAAATTGTCTGTAAATTTAACACAAGACATTTTTTTTATATTTCCCACCCTAAGACAAGCTTTAATTACTTTATCTTCTGCATGGTCATGAATAGGTTCACCTTCAATGGGACGCTACCCTATGTGATATTAGCTTACTTGCCCACCCATGCATATAATCACTCGAGGACATGTTCCTAGTGTGACAGCTTTAAAGGAGAACTAAAGCCTAACTTAAGAAGTAGGTAGAAATGTTGTACATTATGTTTTGTGCTTCTGTACCAGCCAAAGGCAACCACAGCCCTTTAGCAGTAAAGAACTGTGTCTCCAAAGATGCCCCAGTAGCTCCCCATCTTCTTTTCTGCTGATTCACTGCACATGCTCTGTGCTGCTGTCACTTACTGAGCTTAGGGACCCACTCACAATATACAGTACACATAGAATAGAAATGTCACAATATAAGGCTGATTAGTAATTAATACAGATAATTACTACATGGCAGCACAGAAACCAGTGCAATTAGCATCAGAATTTAATAATCAGCAAACCTGTAGCATCAGCTTATATTACAGCCAGGGAAGCTCATTTTCTGCTGGATAATTAGTGACGATCCCTAAGCTTAGCTTCTCAACAGCCAATCAGAGCCCACTGAGCATGTGAGTGTCACAGACACTTTCCAAGATGGTGACCCCCTGTGACAAGTTTGAAGTCCTGGATCATTGCTGCTATTGACAAGCTGAAACTTTAGCCTCGTGCAATAAGTTCACTATATAAAACATGACATTTTTTGCCATATTAATTTTCAGGGTTTAGTTCTCCTTTAAGTGGGAACTTTCAGAGTTAGATGCCTATATGGTAAATCAAAAACATTTCCGACACCCACCCCCCCCACTTCCACTGCTTCTTCTGGGTACTTAACAATCAAATCCGGTGGCAGAGGTGGGGGTCCCTGTTCCGATGTGCGAGACAAGTGACGCTGCTCATGTGCAGAAGGGGTGCTCACATGTCCGGACTGGACCTAAATATATTCCTGAATATCCACAGACTAATGATTGTAATTAGGGTTTCCTCCTGGCCAATATTTCACTGATCTAGCAGGTAAAATCCCAGTCAAGGTCGGGACTGGTACCATAAATTTGCCAGCAATTTACTTGCAGGTAAATTTCTAATTCTCATTCCTTCCTCCGAATCTCCACTCCCAGCTCTTCACCTATTCCTCCTCAGCACCTCTATATCCCTACCCTACTAAACAGACTCCTGCCAGAATGACCCCTTTGTGTCATGACTTGACACCCTCACTGCACCGGCCTGGCCCACCTCTCCCTAGAGTAATGCACTCCTCTAGTTGCTTACTTCAGGCTCAGCAAGCCTTCCCTGGAAAAGTGCATACAGAAATTCTTAGGCGACTTATTTATTTTGCAAGTACTAAGGGTTTCTGGGAGACCAGAACATTGTGGTGACGGAGCGCCTAGAAGACAAGGCCAATGTATTTTGAGAAGATGGGGTGTTCTAGTTAGCAAACAGAATCACCAAACAACATAGAACCCCCTAGTGATTGTGGGCCACAGCTGCCCTAGAGGAGTTAGTAAACATGATAGAAGCCAATACTTATCGTCTGGAGTTCCCTTGAAGTGGCTCAGCATGTCTATGCAGAATCATCTACTCTTTCTGTAAGAATGCCAAACAAGTAGATCTTTGAAAGGCTGGGCCACCCAACCAGTGTTGGACTGGGATACCAGGGGCCCACCAGAAAACCTAAGGTTAAGGGCCCACTTACCAAACTATTATACCTCCTCTCCTCACTCACCCTCTTTATTCTCCTAATCTCGTTTCTCTACATACTATTCTCTATTCTTTGATTATTAAGCCTCTTTATTCCCATAAAGCAATAGAGAATGACCATGAAATAGGCCAAAAGGTTAGAAGCAGAAGGGCCCACTGACACCTTGGCCCACCGGGAGTTTTCCTGGTATCCTGGTGGGCCAGTTCAACACTGGTGGTTGAGTTCCGGCTGGTGTAGTGGGTCCAGCACGAGATAGACAGAAAGTCTTCCTTTTCATAGGGCTGCTGATAAGCTGATCAGTCTATTAGGAAGTTAATGTCAACTTTGATTTGGTTTATAGTGGCTATTTAACATGTCAAACAGCTGCTGGGGTCAGAGACCCCCTTTTTATCTATCTGTTTTGACCCTCTTCCCTTTCATTCTTTCATTAGTGTTTCTACGCCTTTCATTCAAATATTTCCAAATTACTAATCATAACCTACCCCAGTGCCCCCCCCATGCCTTGTGGATATATCGACTGCAGCGGGGTCAGAGGTTCCCGGCCACATCTGCCAAGTGGCATCTCGACGGGGGCATCGGCTGAGTCCTGAGTGTACTCTGATATGCCTCTTAGGGACCCAGGCCAGGGGGCAGAGTGCTTGGGAAGGGGGTGGTAAAAACAGATCAATAGATGGGATAGAGAGGGATGCGGTAACCTCTGCGACCCGTGACCCCCCTCCAACATGTTTAACGTGTGACAGTAAATCTGTGTTATGACTGTTGGGAGTGAAAAGGGACAGAAACATTAGAGTCAGGGCAATGGATAAAGAGACTTTAATGAAAGCATGTTAAGTTGCCTCATTATTTATTAAACCACTAGAACTGCCTTCTATGTTAACTATTCTCCGCTAAAATACACAATAGACTGTAAGCTCTTAGGCGTAGAGGGTTATGAGGGTTTACTCTGCTCTCCTGATGTCTTTCTCTATTACAGCAACATATAAATTAAATGTGGATCCTGTCAATAAAATTGATCCCAGATGTAATGATAGCAGATATCAGGCCATGGAATTGTAACTGCTCTACAATTTAATGCTTCATTAATACATGAGAATATCACTTATCACTCAAATTGCCCTAGTAGTTATCTCATAGTAGCTGATAAAAACCAGGCTAATGTGGGAACACAGAAACGGCCCCCCCAAATACTCGATTTGATCCCAAGCAGCACCTCTTCAGGTGCTACTGTTTCTTTTCTCTTTTAGGGGCATATTTATCAAGGGTCAAATTTTCGAATTTGAAAAACGTTGGAATTCAAAGTCAAAAAGACCAACCGAAATGACGTAAAAAATTTTTTTTTTGCTGTATAGTTTAGTTTTCGATCGAATAGGTCGAAATCGAATCGTATGAATCGAAGTTTTTCCCAATTTTTCAAAGTCCACCAATTCAGGGAAAAGCCTGACCCGCACATCACTAATGTATGTAAATACCCTTACCTTGACATAAATTCACATGCATATTCTCTCTTTCATTGTGCTCGGGCAGCCATGTTTTGCTCACTTTCTAATTAGGAAGCCAAAGCCTTTTGCCTGCAATGAAGAGTATCACACAGTGTAGTATCTACAAGCAGTTGCATTGAGTAACAACATAGACAGTAGTCCAGTGGACTGTTTGGATCCCTTGGTTGGTCTTGACTGATAATATCAATATATGCAGAGTCGGACTGGAATGACAGGGGCCCATCAGAAAGGCTTAGGGGTAAATTTACTAAGCGACGAAAATTCGCTTCGCAGCCATCACAACATTTCGGCAGGAGAAAATTTGCTCAGACAATGCTAATTTACTAAAATGCAAAGATGCCTCCAGGGCACCGTATGCTGGCGAATTTTCACTAGCATTACTTGTGGCAATGTGAGCAAAAGCGAGGATTCGCTAGTGTTCAATTGTGCCTAACGCAACTTCGTTAGAGGTCTTCGCTGAGGCTAATTTGCATACAGGGGGAAATTATAAAGTTGAATGGACGTATATGTTGCAGCAAATACATATTGAGGGAAGCTTAATAAAGACAATAGAGTTGTTATAATGCCCTACACATGAGCCTTCTGTATAGTTTATGTTCCGTATGTTAGAAAATGTATGGGTTAACCTGGTTACCCAAAAAAATTTTTAAGGACTTTTGCAGCCTATAACTCTAAAGAAAGGAAAAAAACACCAGCGTTTTTTGGACTTAGAAATGTTTTCCGTTACAAAATATGATGAGGAAGATCTATGTACTCCAGTGCACTTTGCCTGGTCTGAGCTGGCGACGGCAAGTCTGGCGAAAGAGGTAACGTTCAGTAAAATCTGCATCTTGGGGAATTTGTGGAGGAACGTCCATTCGCCAGAGCGAAAATCCGCCTGGCGAAAGAGTGCAAATCACCGCTATCGCCTATCTCCTTCGCTAGCGAAGCGGCGCGTGCGCCTGTTAGTAAATCGGCGAAATCCCTGAAAACGGTAATGCTGGCGAATCTTCGACAGTGTTACTCAATTCGCCCTTTAGTAAATCTGCCTCACTTTCCAAATTATTATACCTCCTCTCCTCACTCAACCTCTTTATTCTCCTAGGCCAAATGATTAGAAGCAAGAGGCCCACTGACACCTGGGCCCAGCGGGAGTTTTCCAGGTATCCTGGTGGATACTGAATATACTTATGCAGGAATTTAGTTATATCTGTAACAGGAGTTCGGAACCAACAGTTTGGTAGCTACACATAGTAGTCCAATGTTTCAATGAGTCATTGATTTGTTTTATTGAAAAATAAGGGTAAACTATGTTCTACTTTACCTTTAATGTGTTTCATGCCTTTAGTATACAGAGCCATTGCCCATCCTCATCGTAACCAGTCTTCCAGGGTCCTTTATTAATGCAGAATGTCAACAGGTGTGACCTTGCGTCTGTAACTGAAAGCACAGGGGTAATTCAGAAGGATGCTC
Source organism: Xenopus petersii (assembly GCA_038501925.1). Taxonomy (NCBI): domain Eukaryota; kingdom Metazoa; phylum Chordata; class Amphibia; order Anura; family Pipidae; genus Xenopus; species Xenopus petersii. The sequence continues at coordinate 138,950,650 of CM076686.1, read as the reverse complement.
CCCACTCCACTGACCGCTCTTCTGTTACAGCCAAGTCACAAAAAGCTACCTGTCCTCTCCTATCTACAAAATAGTCACCTTTCCCTTTCCACTTGCCCCTGGGATCAAGAGGGCAGGTGAGGGGAAGGCTGGGAACTCTTTCCAAAGGAGATAAGTTCCTCTGTCTTTCACTCTCTCACTTTCTGAGTGACCAGATGGACATGTTAGTTTTTCGGGATTCTATGAGGTCCTTGTCATCTTTGTACACTGTGAATTTGACTGCTGTCCCCCGAGGCCATGGCTTTGTAATGGTGTGTATGTGTGTGTATTTATCCTGCTAAATCTCTGATCCCAGTTAAGAAAAGGGCACCCCTCCCCTGACAGCCCCTCTCAGAGGAGCACAAATAATGTCTCCTTTCAGAAGGACTGGTACAGGGCCTGAGAAGTGAGCCGCAGGCCTAAAGCTATGGAATCCAAGCTCGGCCTGTACAAAGCCACCTTGATGGGAAAAAAAGCCATTCAAAGAGCAGAATGTGTGTAACGGCATTTCTACTAACTGCAGCCCCCTGGCATTTTCGGGAAATTGACTCTCTCACTGAGATGTCCTGAAAGACAGGGGAAATTTGCTCTTTGTTTAGATTGGAGGTCTTAGATTTGGGGAGGAGGGTGAGGTACATAAAGAGATTTCTGGTATCTTCCCCCTCTATCAGTTCATTCCAATGTGAGTCTTCATATGTCATATCTCTATATGTGGGACAGTTGCTCCCAAACCCCAGGAGGATTAAAGCAGTGGCGGGTGAGGTGGCCCTCAGCATAAAGGGTAATTAGGTCAGCTTGAATCGCAACTAGGTTGAGATTTGCTAATAGATGATACATCAATGTTTTTCAATCTCTGTAACCTTGTTATTAACTAATATGGACCATTGAGCAAAGGTTGGACCTCCAAGTGCTTCTATTGAAAAAATACTCGCCAATCTTGTACTTGAAGTGAGCAATGCCCTGACACACCATGTGCTCAAGTTTTTGAAGGCCAGAAAAATGGACCTTTATTTGGATGACCTAATGTCGGATTCTATACACTGATCTTCTTCAGGCTCTCCAATTAAGATTCCAAACCGTTGTTCTAATAGTATGCATCTTGTCCCCGTCCCCTGTCCATGCTACTGCTTCAGTAGACTTTGGGTGATGATTCTATGCATTTCAGTGGATTGGGTAAGTTGGGTTTAGGGTGCAAATTACTGTCCATGGGTGACTGGATTTAAATAAGTCTTACTCCTGAAAAATATGGGTGAGCTGACTTGTGTGCAAGATTGAGTTTTTTTATTTAGCAGGTCAATAATCAGGTGGTGGGTCATTTTACTGTAGGCTATGGGAGCATCTAGGGTATGTACAATGTGCTCTTGAGTGTATACAAGGGCTTCTCTTGTCCTTGGCCAACAAAATGTTCAGTTCGATTCTGATATAAATCAGAACGGGGATCATTTGTGTCCAAAGGGCTGCCAGTGCAATCAAGAAAGGCATTCCAGTTGTGGTTTGGTCTACCGTGAAGGCAACTGACAAGTGGTGGCATACCCTATGCTCCCCATTAATATTGGGAGGTATGGTCTTCCCCATTCGCTTAAAAGATGCACCAAATTCAGGATTTAAGAGGAAATATTATTTTTGCAAGATTTTACTCAAATGTCAACATGCTGAATACAGTTCAAATCTTTTGCTTAGGATTTGGTATAGCGTACCTTCATATCTGAGCAGAACATTTACATCTTACTTAAAAGTCAAAATTTCCATGACATGCGACTTAGGAAAAATGTACATTTGGGCGAATTAATCTTTTGGATTGTATCACAGAACGGAACCTTTGCATCCTCTATTTATGTCTGAGAGAGCAGAGAAATGTACGGCAGTCCCCAGACTGGCAACAAAGGGGTTTTGTGTATAAAGCAGCCATTAGGACAGCGTTATCTGCTTGACTGCACTCACTTTCATTGCTGTTTCCAAGTGGGCTGTGTGGCATTGCTCTTCTCACCGCTAAGGACAGTGGCATCTCTTGAGCTCCAGGACACCTGCGGTGACAGTACAGCTGAGGAAGATTAGCCTTTTCCACAAGAGAGGAGCCATTACAGGCATGCAATAGACTATCACTTCCGCTAGGAGAGGCCCAGAGATTAGATATTGATCGAAGTGACCCCAGCGGGCCTGACCAGCTTACAGATCAGAAAGAGATTCTGGCGCAGCAGGAGAGCACATGTAGGGCCTTGGAAAGCCCATGACCCATCATGCACTGGGCTCATTGGCCATTTAAAAGTGAATAAAACAGCATTTTTGCTTGTGCCGGTGAACACAAGGAGCGAATTATATTTTATTCAGCTCCAAAACAGTTAGTAGGCCATCGACCAGAGCACTGAATTTGCTGCACTCTTCTGGAGCTTTCTCTTTGTCAGTTCAATATTGCCAGTTCAGGCAGCAGCCGTAGCTTTTGAGCCATGCCTGTAGCAAATGTAAAGGTCAGTTTCCCTTGAAATGGACTTAGTATGACGTCATATTCTGAGTCAATTTGCAGTTATGTGGCTTGAGCCATTTGCCTCTCATCAGCCTGAAATGTGACCCTGGCACTGCCAACCAGAAAGCAGATTACTCTTGAAGCATGCCTGGAGTGTGGCTTCTATGGTCCATCATGAAATGTGGCATTTGGGTTCTACTAAAACAATTAGCTGGTTAAATGGGCGCCAGTACTCATGCGGCCCCTTTGCAACTTCTACCTTTGGATATCCCATGACAAATTAGACATTTCCAGGGTCTCAGGAATGATAGGACCCAGTATATCTGTACACTCCTGATGGCTGGTATCCTTCTGACTTATGAGGAGGTTTCCCAACAGGTCAGTATTGCACCTGCCTATCTGGCAAACCACTTGCGATGGTTGGGCCAACATTACTTATTTGCTCTCCTCCTTGAACGGTTCTTCCTGAGTTTTTTTTAAGCTCTCTCCTCAATTTTCCCATTCCTGACCCCTTATCTGCCAATTCCCCCATGTGATATCAATGCCCACGTCCTTAATCTCACCACTACACCTCCCCCGTCCTGTTGGCCCCACTGTCTTGAGCATGTTGACAGACGGGGAGGCAGATTTCCTCTGCCAGTAATAGATTTTGGGGGGCCCTTGACTCAGGACTTCCAGTGAACCCCAGATACACTGGTTTAACACTGTACCCAACCCTAACCTGATCCTTCTCAACCCAAGCTGGTCGGCAACTCTATTTATCGACCCACTCCCATCCCACCCATCTCTGACGGCACAAAAGGGGTCGGGGTAGAAGCATGGCTATAAACAGAGGCCGCAGGAAGAGCTTAGCCCAAGCCCGCCCATGACCCAGCAATAGTCTGTGAAAGTTGGCCAGAACCCGCCGACCCCTGTGTGTTGGGCCGGCCTGCCCATCACTACTGTGCACCTTGAGTGTATGTTGAAATGACCACATTTCAGACACTTGCCATTACATACAGTAAATTTTATTACTTGTACAAATATTACACTGATATAGACTAGGAGCCTGATTTACTAACAGCAGTGCTAAACTGAACCCATGCAATTACCCTTATCTACTACTATTAGTTCTTTGCTGTCATCGTCTAACTTGTAGTAGATCTTGAAATGGTTGGGGCCTTTTTTTTTTTTACAAAGAAAAAAAAAAAACAAAAGATTAGGGTGAGGTCCTAAAACTAAAAAAGTAGACTGGATATAATCAATTGGTTTCCACTGGCAGTTGCTTTGGTGCAGTTTAGAAGCTAGTTTAGTAGATCAGCCCCATTCTCTAACTCTAGGTGGTTTTTGTGCTTCGGATGACTGATGCTTATTGTAACTGAGGGATATTAAAATGGGGTGCTCTGCTGTCCTGTGTTTGCAGCTATGTTATCCATTCATGGCCTTCGCTATTATTTTTTGTTCTTTTGAAGCCGGTGATATTCCTTTAACCTGTAAAAAATAAAAAAAAAGGAGGCTTGGTGAGAAAGGCAGTAAATCAGCAGAGTTTACCTACCTCCCCCCCCACCACCTCCATTCACATGAAATCAATGTCTGGGGAGAAAGAAGGAGCTGGAAGGTCAACTTTATTTCTTAATATGTCAAGGATCTTTCTTGTAAGGAGAGAAAAATAAACTGTAAGTGAATTATGCATTGTTTGTTCATTACTTGCCTTGAGAAAAAGTCTCTGCCGCTTGCTGCTGCCGATTCAAAAGCCATTTAAAAGCCTTTTATGGCTGCACTGAAGAGGCTTTTATGGAACTGCTAACGGGGGCCATGACAGACGCAGAAAAGACGAACTCCAGAAAATGCCTAACCTTAGCCTCTTAGTGCAAAAGGGCCTCTTTTTAATAAGTGAGCTCTATCTTGCTTTTATGTACCCTTAGTCTCTGTATTTGTACTCAAACAGGAGAACTGCCCTATTGCACTGAGAATCGGCATCTATTTATGATCACTAGAGATGCCTTCGCTATAGCCTTCAGCTTTGAGTTAGTTAGATTGTCATCCTCTACTCTCCTCTGAGGGAAACAATATGACACCTCCTCCCATATGTATAAATACAAATATACAGAGAAGGAATGTTCTGGGCACACAATAAGCTATACCCTCATACTGTACTGTCTAAGGGAATCAATATGGCACCTCCCTCCTCCCATATGTATAAATACAAATATACAGAGAAGGAATGTTCTGGGCACACAATAAGCTATACCCTCATACTGTACTGTCTAAGGGAATCAATATGGCACCTCCCTCCTCCCATATGTATAAATACAAATATACAGAGAAGGAATGTTCTGGGCACACAATAAGCTATACCCTCATACTGTACTGTCTAAGGGAATCAATATGGCACCTCCCTCCTCCCATATGTATAAATACAAATATACATAGAAGGAATGTTCTGGGCACACAATAAGCTATACCCTCATACTGTACTGTCTAAGGGAAACAATATGGCACCTCCTCCTCCCATATGTATAAATACAAATATACAGAGAAGGAATGTTCTGGGCACACAATAAGCTATACCCTCATACTGTACTGTCTAAGGGAAACAATATGGCACCTCTCTCCTCCCATATGTATAAATACAAATATACAGAGAAGGAATGTTCTGGGCACACAATAAGCTATACCCTCATACTGTACTGTCTAAGGGAATCAATATGGCACCTCCTCCCATATGTATAAATACAAATATACAGAGAAGGAATGTTCTGGGCACACAATAAGCTATACCCTCATACTGTGCTGTCTATGGGAAACAACATGGCAACTCCAATAGGAATAAATTTACAGAGAAGGAATGTTCTGGGCACACAATAAGCGCCATTGACCATCTCCCATTAACTTAATGGGAAACACACTTTTTGGCTTAAAACCGCTCAAGGTTGTTCCTTACCTTACAGCATTGATCTTGATAAATCCACACGCATCAGCTGGGTCATAATCTCCTTGAACATCCATGCTGGGAATAAGAGGAGAGAAGGCAGAGTTGGTAAAATAAAGTCAACATTGGAGCTTACTAGGCCTGGACTAGCAATCTGTGTATTCTGGTAAATGTCAGAGGGGCTGCGGTAAGATGCCATAGGCAGTCGTTATTTATTGGGTTGGCAGGGGCTGTTTGGGCCTCAGTGTACTTGGAATGCCAGGACCTATTTTGACTCTCAGCCCAGACCTGGAGCTTACTATGCAAGTGGGTAAGTTACTTGGGTAATACTAAAAAGTCTAGTGACCCATGCAACCAAACAGCAGGTCGCATTTATTGATCCTCTGTTGGAAAGCAAAGTGCTGATTGGTCGGTGGGTTACTAGACCTATATATTACCCCATATCTGTAAAAATGTAAAGCTGGCTGTACCGGGGCCAATAAATGCTGACCCACCAGCCAGTCATATACTTATTGGCAGCTTGCCCAACTGAATTTTGGGCAAAAATAGGCCATTTATCTGCTGGGCAGACTGAATATCTGTCGTCTAGAAGTATGATCTGATTGCTGGCCCAGGGGCCAACAAACTGATCTTTAGGTGTATGGGCAGTTTAAAGGAGAAGGAAAGTCATCCAGCACTTTGGGGTGCCAAATGTTAGGCACCCCCAAGTGATTGTATTGACTTACCTGAAAACTGCACCGGCCCGGGGTTAAACCAGTGAGCACCACGGAGCGATGCTCTTCCGGATTCTTCTTTCTTCAAATTTCCCGGGGCAAGCGCAGTTGAACAAAATAGCCGACTTTTTAGTTAAAATTCAGCTTTTCGTTCTACTGCACATGCTCAGCCACGCAAAGAAAGTGGAAGACAGAAGAGGATTGCTCCGTGGTGCTCACTGGAATAACCCTGGGCCGGTGCAGTTTTCTGCTGATAGGGGCACTGACCCGGAGTTTCAAGTCAATACAATCACTTGGGGTGCCTAACATTTGGCACCCCCAAGTGCAGTATGACTTTCCTTCTCCTTTAAGGAATTTACACAAGTATAAGCTTTAGTGCCAAAATTTGTACACCCCTGGCCTACGGAAAGAATCTAGGAGCTCCCATCCATATGTATAAATACAAATATACAGAGAAGGAATGTTCTGGGCACACAATAAACTATACCCTCATACTGTACTGTCTAAGGGAATCAATATGGCACCTCCTCCTCCCATATGTATAAATACAAATATACAGAGAAGGAATGTTCTGGGCACACAATAAGCTATACCCTCATATTGTACTGTCTAAGGGAATCAATATGGCACCTCCTCCTCCCATATGTATAAATACAAATATACAGAGAAGGAATGTTCTGGGCACACAATAACATATACCCACATACTGTACTGTCTAAGGGAATCAATATGGCACCTCCCTCCTCCCATATGTATAAATACAAATATACAGAGAAGGAATGTTCTGGGCACACAATAAGCTATACCCTCATACTGTACTGTCTAAGGGAATCAATATGGCACCTCCTCCCATATGTATAAATACAAATATACAGAGAATGAATGTTCTGGGCATACAATAACCTATACCCTCATACTGTACTGTCTAAGGGAAACAATACGACACCTCCTCCTCCCATATGTATAAATACAAATATACAGAGAATGAATGTTCTGGGCATACAATAACCTATACCCTCATACTGTATTGTCTAAGGGAATCAATATGGCACCTCCTCCCATATGTATAAATACAAATATACAGAGAAGGAATGTTCTGGGCACACAATAAGCTATACCCTCATACTGTACTAGGGAATCAATATGGCACCTCCTCCCATATGTATAAATGCAAATATACAGAGAAGGAATGTTCTGGGCACACAATAACATATACCCACATGGTTGATATTTGATTGTTACTCCTTTCTCTTCCAATTTCCCCCATCCTACCACTGCATGCCCTGCCTCCATCCTCACATACCCACCAGTCCTCCTGCTCACACTCCGCATGCTGTTAATATAAAACTGCCTATTACCGTGAGCGGAACACTGGTATTGTAAAGCCGAACTGCTGCCTAACCCTTCCCTTCCCTCCCTACCGAAAATTATCATCATCCTTAAATGGCAAGAACCCCCCCCCCCAAGACTTTAGAATGATTTTACCTCCCTCGACGTGAAACTAAAGTACGAAGTGAAAAAAAATAAAGGAGAGAAAAAACCAGCAAGAGAAGAAACTGTTGCCTTTTATTTTTGCTCAGTGAAGTGGCTCTGACCTGCTCTATAATTACGTTACTTTATACCCACTGTGCGGAGGCATTTCCACCCTGCGCTGCTCCTCGCTAGTTACTTGCATCCCTGCTTCCAGTTATGCTGTCATTCAAAAGCTTTCAAAGCAGCAACGCAGAAATCAGAAAGAAAGAAAAGGCAATTGGCTGGAGACATGGCAAGTATAAAAGCCGCCTCTCTCTCTACCGCTCATGCTCACTTTTATATATTTCTGCCCCCCCCTCCACTCCTTCTCTTTTGACTTTATCCATTCAGTCTCCCCGAGTGAGAGAGTGACATAATGAGTGGGGTGGATGTTTGAGAAGCTGTTGATTTGGAAGAGGACAGGAGGGGCGAGGGACGGTGACTGCTCAAGGTGGTTAGTTGTGAAGAGAAGCTAATTCAAGATCCCCCCCCACCCATTTCTAGTCCATCGACGGAAGTCAGTTTATATACAATGTCACAGTGTCTAGACTTGAGGAATAGTAGATAAGAAGATGTAGAAAGTCACAATAACATCCCATATTCATCAAAAAAGCGCTTGCCCAGCTGTATTTATGACTATCCTCTAGCTCAGTGATCCCCAACCAATGGCAAATGTTGCTCTCCAACCCCTTGTAAGTTGCTCCCAGTGGCTTCATAGTAGGTTCTTACTTTTGAATTCCAGGTTTCAAGGCAAATTGTGGTTGCTTAAAAACCAAACAGAGCCTCCTGTAGTCTGCCAGTCCACATAGAGGCTACCAAAGGCCAATGACAGCCCCCCAGAACTATTTTCATGCTTGTGTTGCTTCGCCAACTCTCTTTACATTTGAATGTGGCTCACAGGAAAAAAAGTTTGGGGACCTCCACTCTAGCTCATTACAAGTGGACTTTAATCTTAGGTACTCAGCTGCATCCCCACGTTATCTTCTCTCACAAACTCCAAAGTTCTGAAACAACTGGAACCAGTTAAACTGGGAAGAGGATAGAAGGCATAAATGGAAGCTGGGTTGTATATATAGTAGATAGGATTTGAGGAATAATAGATAAGATGTAAGAAGCCACCATACTAGGTCATATTCCTATAAAGCTGTATTCATAGGCTATAGTACCCTAGCTCTGTGGTCCCCAACCAGTAGCTCATGAGCAACATATTGCTCTCCAAGCTGGCTTGGAGGCAGCTTTTGGTTGCATATAAACCAGGTGTCATGCCAAACAGAACCTCCTGTAGGCTGAAAGTCCACATAGGGGCTACCAGTAGTAAATCACAACCCATATTTAGAATCCCCAGGAACTTTTTACATGCTCTCCAACTTGTTTTTACATTTGAATGTGGCTCACGTGTATAAAGGGTGGGATGTGGCTCACGTGTATAAAGGGGACCCCTGTCCTAGCTCATTACAGGCGGGCTTAATCTTAGGTTTCCAGATGTTGCTGCACCTCCCAGGTTCTCTTCTCTCCTGAACTTCCAAGTTCTGCAAGAGCTGGAACCCAAACTTAAGAAACTGGGTAGAAGTTAGAAGGCATAAATGGAAGCTGGGTTGTGTATATATATATATATATATATATATATATATATATATATATATATATATATATATATATATATATATATATATATATATATATATATATATATATCCAGTAATTATCAGCTGTGCCTAGTCTGGATTATGGGGGTGTCTGGGATAGAGCACTTCAGAGCAGAAGATGGAGTAAGAATGATGCAGGTTAGTGGAGAAGGGCAAAATGGAGTCAGTAAGGAAATTTGGATTATTGGAGTGGCTGGAGCAGAGCTGTCCATTGGAGGTCCCAATAGGGTGACTGCATTGAGCACCACAGAGAAGAAGTTGGAGGTAGAAAGAATGGGGGCATAGAAGGGCAGGGTGGAGTCAGTAATGCAAGAAGAGCAATATGGAGCCAGCTGGGTTAGATGAAGGCTTAAAGATGGTTATTGCAGAGTCAATACGAGTCAGGGTTTTATTTTTATTCTTCATGTTCAGTAAGAGTGAGGAGAGATGGATGGAAGTTGAAATGTATCGATATTCAATAGTTGGACCTGTTCAATGAACCTGGGTTTCAGGCCTGTGCATTAACCAGTAGAAAGGACACCCAGATAGAAAAGCTTCATACCCTGACCCCTTACCTGACCAGCTCCTCGTTGTACAGAGAATGAGGCGCCTCTCTGCCCAGCACATACACTTGTCCTTTCAGCACAGAAACCAGCACCTTGCCTTCCACCATCTCCTGAGATTTGGAGATACAGCTGCGCACAAACTCACACTCTGGGCTGTACCAGAATCCTGAGGATAGAAACATTGTCATTGTCATTATTGCATGTACAGGACCGTCATAATTTCATTTAAAAACACAGCGTATTACAGGGGAAGAAGTGTGCTGGCATAGGGTCCAGTTGGACGAGGGGCGTTGGATCCAGTTGGAGAAAGGTGTTGGGACCAGTTGGACGAGGGGCGTTGGATCCAGTTGGAGAAAGGTGTTGGGACCAGTTGGACGAGGGGCGTTGGATCCAGTTGGAGAAAGGTGTTGGGACCAGTTGGACGAGGGGCGTTGGATCCAGTTGGAGAAAGGTGTTGGGACTAGTTGGACGAGGGGCGTTGGATCCAGTTGGAGAAAGGTGTTGGGACCAGTTGGACAAGGGGCGTTGGGTCCTTGGGAAACACAAAAGTTGCCATGGATTGTGTATAGATTACGGTTGTGGCTAGACATTCTACTTAGCTTGCAGGACTCACAACCCAGCAGGCTTATAGGGGCTTGTAACACAATAGGAAGTCTATGGGAGGTGATAAGGAGTCTTATACTTGGCTGAAAGTCCAAGATGAGCCGGTAATGCAAAGGTGGAACTGCAAGATGGAACTAATTACACATTTATGTCTAAATATTTCCAATAAATAGATATTGAGGGAAAATGATTGTATAGTGGTCCTTTCAAATATAATTGTGGTCTCAGAACTGGGCTGCAAGTAGAAATTCCAACGTGGGAGGAATAGGAGGAGAAGCGAGTTCATTTAATATCTCAGTCCTTGTTTTTGTTCTTTGCGTTCACTCCTTGTGCCATAAGTTACCTTACTCCCCCTGCATCCCGCTGATAATAGACGCCAGGCTGCGGCCTGACCTCCTGCCTTTATCAGGGTCAAAAATCAGGACCCATATGGGCTGTTGTGTTCTGAGAAGCAGTGACAGGTGAGCTCACCTTCTCCGGCTTTCTCCTAAGGTAACCTTAGTCGCTTCAGGAAGAAAGGGCTACGGCTTGGGTGCCTGGAAAAGAATACCAGAGCACATCTGTCTCTGAGACTCTAACTGAGCCGCCATTCCCTAGGGCAGCCCCTGATATCAATAAGGAGCCAAATGAACTGGCCTGGAACCCGACCCAGGACCTCTAATAGGCTACAGACTCGCTCTGTCTTATGTTCTGTGATTTGGAACCAAATATATATCCGAAATCTGCCAAATCAGAACACGCCCTGTGCACTTTCCTGAGAACAGCAGGCTTCTTTTCATTTACACCAAACTTCCCTTTTAAAGGACAACTAAACCTTAAAGGGGCTGTTCACCTTTAAAGGGGAATTTTTGCGAAAATGAAAATTTTATATAGGCTTCAGCATACTGTAAATACAATCAATTAAATATTCTGTATTGTTTCTGAAATAATCAAGTTTATATTCACTATCCCTCTCTCGGCATCTGTTTCTCTTTATTCTTCTTGCAAGAGTTGGGTGTTAGATTTTCATTGATACTTAGAGCCTCCTTTCCTATGAGATGTATTAGAGCTCACTCAAATAACTGATTGCAGTACAAACAAAATGTTACAAAATAAAATCCTGCATGTAGAGAGACATGATGTCTGGTGTGAGCTCTAATACATCTTCTAGGCAAAAGGAGCCCCCCTATAAGATATATTGGATCTAACTGTCAATGATTATCTGACACCCAACTCCTGCAAGAATACTGAATGAAGAGAAACAGATGCTGAAAGAGAAATGGTGACTCTAAACAGTAGAGAAATTTTAATTGATCATATTTAGAAACTTTCTTATTTCAGAATGACGAAACTTAAAAGTTTCATTTTAGTGATAGTTCCCCTTTAAATTCACCTTTAGAATGATGTAGAAAGGGATATTCTGAGACAATTTGCAATTGGTTTTAATTTTTTATTATTTGTGGTTTTTGAGTTATTTAGATTTTTATTCAACAGCTCTCCGCTATGCTATTTCAGAAATCTGGTTGCTAGGGTGCAAATTAATAATAAAAAGTAGCAATAACAATACATTTGTAGCCTTCCAGGGCATTTGTTTTTCTAGATGGGGTCAGTGACCCCCATTTGAAAGCTGGAAAGTGTCAGAAGAGGGAGGCAAACAATTTAAAAACTATAAAAAAAGAAAAAGTGAAGGCCAATTGAACAGTTGTTTAGAAATAGCCATTCTATAACATACTAATGGGGTTACGTAATAATATGCATTAAGTTTGCCCAGGGGCAGAAACATATAGTGACCAATCAGCAGGTAGCATTTTCTAGTCACTTGTTTAAATGCACGAATCTTATTGGTTGTCATGAGTTCCTGCTCCTGGGCAAACTTAGTGCCTTATATTACATATGGGGGTAAAGGTGACGTGTTGGTTGGTAGATATGGAGCACAGTTTGCGCCTTTCATTTGTTATATAGGTATGAGACCTGTTATCCAGAATACTCAGGACCTGGGGTTTTCTAAATAAGGGGTCTTTTCATAATTTGGATCTCCATTGCAGAAAATCATTTAGTAAACCCCAGTAGGATTGTTCTGCCTCCAATAAGGATTAATTATATCTTAGTTGGGATTAAGTACAAGCTACTGTTTTATTATTACAGGTAAGGGACCTGTTATCCAGAATGCTAGGGACCTGGGGTTTTCCGGATAATGGATCTTTCTGTAATTTGGAAAAAATCATATAAACATTAAATAAACCCAATCGGCTGGTTTTGCCTCCAATAAGGATTAATTCTATCTTAGTTGAGATCAAGTACAAGCTACTGTTTTATTATTATTACAGGTATGAGACCTGTTATCTAGAATGCTCAGGAACTGGGGGGGGTTTCTGGGTAATGGATCTTTCTGTAATTTGGATCTTCATACCTTAAGTCTACTAGAAAATCATATAAACATTAAATAAACCCAATAGGCTGGTTTTGTTTCCAATAAGGATTAATTACATCTTAGTTGGGATCAAGTAGAAGCGACTGTTTTATTATTACAGGTATGAGACCTATTATCCAGAATGCTCAGGACCTGGGATTTTCCGGATTAATGGATCTTTCCTTAATTTGGATCTTCATACCTTAAGTCTACTAGAAAATCACGTAAACATTAAATAAACCCAATAGGCTGGTTTTGCTTCCAATAAGGATTAATTATATCTTAGTTGGGATCAAGTACAAGCGACTGTTTTATTATTGCAGAGAGAGAAAAAAAGGAAATCTTTTTGAAAAATTTGTATTATTGCATTAAAACGGAGCCTATGGGAGACGGCCTTCCCGTAATTCGGAGCTTTCTGGATAATGGATCTTGTGCCTGCGTGTGTTAAGTGTTTGATTAGATTTGGGGGTTCACGTACCATTGTAGATCTGCTCGGCAAACCTTTGCGACAGCTGCTGCTTAATTTTGCGCATTTCGCGGTCCATGGTAAACGCCTCAATGTCTAAGTGCGCTTGGTAGAGTATGGTCCCCGCCGGAGTCTCGTAGATACCTAGCCATTTTTCCAGGCAGGGGGAGAAAGAGAGAGAAGGGAGGGGTTGGATAAACGCAGCACAAATTGCCGGCAAATGACACCATTAATGAAGCCTGTGATGGAGGCACGGCGGTGGGACCTCTTTCAGGCTCAGCTTGCGGCAGAGTGTATGTGTCATTACTGCACCGCCGGGGGCAAAGACACACTATTTCGCACCTTGCCGTGAAAATGTCTACATTCCCCTTTTCTGAAGAGGCTAAAATGACAGGTTTCAGGGACTGATCAACTTCACGGTTGCGAGCCGGCCGGACTCCCGCAGAAAGCCTGTAATTAAAGGAGAGGAAGCACCGCGCAAAAAGGACCTTTAAATAACAGGTCTCTCCCCCTTCTTTCTTTTAACTCTCCCCCCGCTTCTCTCTCACTTGAGCCCAGGCATAATCTGCAAGAAAATAATAATATTTAAAGCGACAAGAGAGAGTGGAAGGCTGGGGGCTCATGGTGTGACTGAGAGCTGCTAAATCCCCCCCAACCTATCTCTGACAATCCCACCCCAGGCCTGTCAGACGTTTGGCTAAGTGACTGCGATCCGGCAAATATTCTCACACAGAGGGGCTTGTCAACTGTCATGTCACCGGCTCAATGTACTCTGCTCTCTGCCACTTAGAAGTACTCCCATGCACCTTCTACTCTGGCAATTATAACCCTATATTTACTATATACACTGTATCCCCCATGCACCTTCTACTCTGGCAATTATAACCCTATATTTACTATATACACTGTAACCCCCATGCACCTTCTACTCTGGCAATTATAACCCTATATTTACTATATACACTGTAACCCCCATGCACCGTCTACTCTGGGAATTATAACCCTATATTTACTATATACACTTTAACCCCCATGCACCTTCTACTCTGGCAATTATAACCCTATATTTACTATATACACTGTAACCCCCATGCACCTTCTACTCTGGCAATTATAACCCTATATTTACTATATACACTGTAACCCCCATGCACCTTCTACTCTGGCAATTATAACCCTATATTTACTATATACACTGTAACCCCCATGCACCTTCTACTCTGGCAATTATAACCCTATATTTACTATATACACTGTAACCCCCATGCACCCTCTACTCTGGCAATTATAACCCTATATTTACTATATACACTGTAACTCCCATGCACCTTCTACTCTGGCAATTATAACCCTATATTTACTATATACACTGTAACCACCATGCACCTTCTACTCATGGAATTATAACCCTATATTTACTATATACACTGTAACCCCCACATGCACCCTCTACTCTAGGAATCATAACCCTGCATTTACTATACACAGTACATTGAGTGTTATAACCCACATTATTCCTAACCTTATAACCAGGAGTTATAATTACCTTCAACCCTATAGCTTGAGGGCTATTACCCCGTGTTCTTTATTCTCTAGGAGAGGTAACCCCCATGCACTTTATTCTGTAGAAGTTGTAACCCCCATGCAATGTATTATTCCCTGTGCTCTTTCTCTAGTTGTTACAAGTCCTATGTGCTCTTTGCTGTGGATAATAAATGCTATATATTCAGGTATTTCTATCCCTTGATATTAGTTTGATTTTGGGGCAGATGTTCAGTATTTCCTTGCCTTGTGATCTCCCCGGTTGTGGCAGTTGGGGCCTAGGAGACACTACAGAGATGTCAGCTAATCTCTCACTTAGACGCTTCCCTGCAGAGTTTACAGTTTCCCACTGACCTGTGTGACACCTTGAAAGCTTATTAAAGCCTAAAGTAGTCACAAGAAATCATGTGCTAAACCATCCACAAACTAAGAGACTCCTGGGGTGATGAGGTTAAAACCTTCCTATTTCCATGGCCTTCAATATTATTCCCTTCTTCCACCCTCCAAACAGAAACAGTGGTATTTACGGCTTTGTGTAAAAGGGAACTTCATCCACAATTAGTTTTTTTGCAAATAAAATGGAGAAGGATTTGGTGGAGTTCCCCTTAATGGTGGTGGCCGACGAGGCTACTGAGGGAGATTAGTTGCCCAGTTACAAATCGTCTCTTCTTCGGGCGACTTATCTCCCCTAAATGCCTTCCCGCCGGCTAGAATGTAAATTGGCGGCAGGTTGGCAGCTTTGGCAACTTCGGGCGACTTCGGAAAATGAATCATTCCAACTGCCATCCTGCTGCCGATTGACATTCTAGCCGGTGGAAAGGCATTTAGGATGATTAGTCGCCCGACGAAGAGGCGGTTTGTCGCTGGGCGATTAATCTCCCTCAGTAGCCACAACCGCCACCACCCTAAACAGTTTGTTCATCTTTGAGTTAACTTTTAGTATGATTCTGAGATAATTTGCAATTGGTTTTCATTTTTTTTTATTGTTTGTAATTTTTGAGTTATTTAGCATTTTATTCGGCAGCTTTCAATTTCAGAAATCTGGTTGCTGGGGTCCAAATTCCCCTAGCAACCATGCAGTGATTTGAATAAGAGACCGGAATATGAATAGGAGAGGCCTGGATAGAAACATGAGTAATACCATGTAGCAGAGCATTTGATATTTAGATGGGGTCAGTGACCCCCCCCCATTTGAAAGCTGCAAAGAGTCAGAAGAAGAAGTCAAATCATTTAAAAACTATAAAAAATGAATAATGAAGACCAATTGAAAGGTTGCTTAGAATGGGCCATTCTATAACATACTAACAGCTAACTTAAAGGTGAACCACCCCTAAAAATGGTTTATAACCAGGATCCGTCAGTCTGCATCCTCTCTCTCTTCTGTGTGTCAATCTTTCTGACTGCTTCTTACATTTTTGGTTTCTTTGCTGTGACAGCTGTGAGCAGCGGATTGTGTGCCCTGTCAGCACATAGAGACAGACTGAGATCCAAGGGGGCAGCAACCTCCCACACTGATCCTGTGAATGATCCCTGTCAGTGTGATACTGTCTGTGCTGCCTCTCTACTCCCTGCTTCGCTAGATAGCTCTACTGTACATCATTCTGTACTAAGGGAAACAACATGGCACCTCCCTTCTCCCATATGTATAAATACAAATATGCAGAGAAGGAATGTTCTGGGCTCACAATAAGCTATACCCTCATACTGTACTGTCTAAGGGAATCAATATGGCACCTCCTCCTCCCATATGTATAAATACAAATATACAGGGAAGGAATGTTCTGGGCACACAATAAGCTATACACTCATACTGTACTGTCTAAGGGAATCAATATGGCACCTCCTCCCATATGTATAAATACAAATATGCAGAGAAGGAATGTTCTGGGCATACAATAAGCTATACCCTCATACTGTACTGTCTAAGGCAGGGATCCCCAACCTTTTAAAGCCGTGAGCAACATTCAGAAGTAAAATGAGTTGGGGAGCAACACTAGCATGAAAAATGTTCTTGGGGTGCCAAATAAGGGCTGTGATTGGCCATTTGGTAGCCCCTATGTGGATTGCAAACCTACATTGAGGCTTTGTTTGGTAATACGCCTGTTTTTTATACAAACAAAACTTGCCTCCAAGCCTGAAATTCAAAAATAATCACCTGCTTTGAGGCCATTGGGAGCAACATCCAAGGGGTTGGAGAGCAACATGTTGCTCACGAGCTACTGGTTGGGGATCACTGGTCTAAGGGAATCAATATGGCACCTCCTCCCATATGTATAAATACAAATATACAGAGAAGGAATGTTCTGGGCACACAATAAGCTATACCCTCATACTGTACTGTCTAAGGGAAACAATATGGCACCTCCCTCCTCCCATATGTATAAATACAAATATACAGAGAAGGAATGTTCTGGGCACACAATAAGCTATACCCTCATACTGTACTGTCTAAGGGAATCAATATGGCACCTCCTCCCATATGTATAAATACAAATATACAGAGAAGGAATGTTCTGGGCACACAATAAGCTATACGCTCATACTGTACTGTCTAAGGGAATCAATATGGCACCTCCTCCCATATGTATAACTACAAATATACAGAGAAGGAATGTTCTGGGCACACAATAAGCTATACACTCATACAGTACTGTCTAAGGGAATCAATATGGCACCTCCCTCCTCCCATATGTATAAATACAAATATACAGAGAAGGAATGTTCTGGGCACACAATGAGCTATACCCTCATACTGTACTGTCTAAGGGAATCAATATGGCACCTCCTCCCAAATGAATAAATACAAATATACAGAGAAGGAATGTTCTGGGCACACAATAAACTATACCCTCATACTGTACTGTCTAAGGGAATCAATATGGCACCTCCTCCCATATGTATAAATACAAATATACAGAGAAGGAATGTTCTGGGCACACAATAAGCTATACCCTCATACTGTACTGTCTAAGGGAATCAATATGGCACCTCCTCCCATATGTATAAATACAAATATACGGAGAAGGAATGTTCTGGGCACACAATAAGCTATACCCTCATACTGTACTGTCTAAGGGAATCAATATGGCACCTCCTCCCATATGTATAACTACATACAGAGAAGGAATGTTCTGGGCACACAATAAGCTATACACTCATACAGTACTGTCTAAGGGAATCAATATGGCACCTCCCTCCTCCCATATGTATAAATACAAATATACAGAGAAGGAATGTTCTGGGCATGGCTCAGCAGTAGCAATATAATCATATGTCACTGGGGCCAAAACAGTTGAGAAATTTTTTCTTTTTTGTAAAAACCTTACCGTTTCCTTGGAGACAGAGTTTTATTCCATCCTTGCTCCTTTCTTTTATTTGAAGGGTTAAGAAAGAGAAGAAATAGGAACAAAAAAAATCTCCTTTGTTCTTTAGGTAAAATTAAGAGCTTGAACCTCATGCTCCCCTTTCCCTCCCACAGATTTAATTTTCTTCACTTAATTAGGCCTCCTTCAGAGCAAAAACCATAATTTGATAATGACTGTATGAAAAGACACAATATGCATCAAATCTATTGCAATTTCATCTGCCCCACGGACGCCGCTCTGTAGTTAGTGTGGAACAACCAATCCCACTGACTGAATGCGCAGCTATCCACACGTGCAACAGGGGAAAGGCACCCGCATAGTCTCTCTCTCCTGCCATAGATTTTGCTATTGGGAACTTTAAAATCACTAAGAAACGACAGCATATTGTGTGCCCAGAACATTCCTTCTCTGTATATTTGTATTTATGCATATGGGAGGAGGGAGGTGCCATATTGATTCCCTTAGACAGTACAGTATGAGGGTATAGCTTATTGTGTGCCCAGAACATTCCTTCTCGGTATATTTGTATTTATACATATGGGAGGCGGGAGGTGCCATATTGATTCCCTTAGACGGTACAGTATGAGGGTATAGCTTATTGTGTGCCCAGAACATTCCTTCTCTGTATATTTGTATTTATACATATGGGAGGAGGTGCCATATTGATTCCCTTAGACAGTACAGTATGAGGGTATAGCTTATTGTGTGCCCACAACATTCCTTCTCTGTATATTTGTATTTATACATATGGGAGGAGGTGCCATATTGATTCCCTTAGACAGTACAGTATGAGGGTATAGCTTATTGTGTGCCCAGAACATTCCTTCTCTGTATATTTGTATTTATACATATGGGAGGAGGGAGGTGCCATATTGATTCCCTTAGACAGTACAATATGAGGGTATAGCTTATTGTGTGCCCAGAACATTCCTTCTCTGTATATTTGTATTTATACATATGGGAGGAGGTGCCATATTAATTCCCTTAGACAGTACAGTATAAGGGTATAGCTTATTGTGTGCCCAGAACATTCCTTCTCTGTATATTTGTATTTATACATATGGGAGGAGGTGCCATATTGATTCCCTTAGACAGTACAGTATGAGGGTATAGCTTATTGTGTGCCCAGAACATTCCTTCTCTGTATATTGTATTTATACATATGGGAGGAGGTGCCATATTGATTCCTTTAGACCAGTGATCCCCAACCAGTAGCTCGTGAGCAACATGTTGCTCTCCAACTCCTTGGATGTTGCTCTCAGTGGCCTCAAAGCAGCTGCTTATATTTGAATTCCAGGCTTGGAGGCAAGTTTTGGTTGCATAAAAACCAGGTGTTCTGTCAAACAGAGCCTCAATCTAGGTTGACAATCCACATAAGGGCTACCAAATGGCCAATCACAGCACTTATTTGGCAGCCCAAGAACATTTTTCATGCTATTGTTGCTCCCCAACGCCTTTTACTTCTGAATGTTGCTCACGGGTTCAAAAGGTTGGGGATCCCTGCCTTAGACAGTACAGTATGAGGGTATAGCTTATTGTGTGCCCAGAACATTCCTTCTCTGTATATTTGTATTTATACATATGGGAGGAGGTGCCATATTGATTCCATTAGACAGTACAGTATGAGGGTATAGCTTATTGTGTGCCCAGAACATTCCTTCTCTGTATATTTGTATTTATACGTATGGGAGGAGGGAGGTGCCATATTGATTCCCTTAGACAGTACAGAATAAAATGTTACCTGCAGTTTAGTTGCTAGGGTTTCATTACCCTAGCAACCAAACAGCAGTTGGGATCTCAGAATGGAGGGTGAACAGAAGAAGGCCTGAAATGAAAGATAGCCCAAAAAAGAAGCTGACACATTTTTTTGTTTGTTTGTTTCAGGGGTCAGTGACTCCCATCAACTGGTTGGGCAAAATAGGACTTAATAAATAATGTAAAATAAAGAAGACCAGTATGTGCAGAATACACAAATTGACTTTCTCAGCCGTAAATCTCACCTCGAGACTTCATGCCAATGAACCGGTTCTCCACGATATCGATCCGGCCAACGCCGTGCTTTCCACTGGGGAGGAGAAGAACAAAAATAAAATCACATCTGGGACCCGAGAACCGACCAAGTTAATGTTTGTACATATAGGAAGAAGTGAATTTAGTAACGGGCCAAGCACAGCAACCCATATCGACTATTCGGCCGAACAGTACTGCTGTCTGACAGCGGTTGCTATGGGTTACTAGACTTTGTGCTTTTTAATATAATTATTCCTAAAGTGACCAGCCTGAGGCCTTACTGAAGTTGTTCTTCCAGTTCACTACCAAGTCATTCAATAGCCTAAGCCACTTTTTGGGCAAGCCACACCCCCCTTTGAAGGATGCATTTTTTAAAAGATTACACCATAGTCATGTGCGGGCCGGCCCGATAACCACATAACCTGCGGGTTTACCTCGGCACGCCATTTGCGCATTGTGGGCGGGCTCGTGTAAAAGGGATCCTGTCATCGGAAAACATGTTTTTTTCAAAACACATCAGTTAATAGTGCTGCTCCAGCAGAATTCTGCACTGAAATCCATTTCTCAAAAGAGCAAACAGATTTTTTTATATTCAATTTTGAA
This sequence comes from Xenopus petersii, assembly GCA_038501925.1. Classification (NCBI taxonomy): domain Eukaryota; kingdom Metazoa; phylum Chordata; class Amphibia; order Anura; family Pipidae; genus Xenopus; species Xenopus petersii. The sequence goes on along the minus strand of CM076686.1, from coordinate 138,929,866 downwards.
ATCTGACATGGGGCTAGACATATTGTCAATTTCCTAGCTGCACCTGGTCATGTGACTTGTGCCTGCACTTTAGGAGAGAAATGCTTTCTGGCAGGCTGCTGTTTTTCCTTCTCAATATAACTGAATGTGTCTCAGTGGGACATGGGATTTTACTATTGAGTGTTGTTCTTAGATCTACCAGGCAGCTGTTATCTTGTGTTAGGGACCTGTTATCTGGTTACCTTCACATTGTTCTTTTGTTTGGCTGCTGGGTGGAAAGGGGAGGGGGTGATATCACTCCAACTTGCAGTACAGCAGTAAAGAGTGATTGAAGTTTATCAGAGCACAAGTCACATGACTTGGGGCAGCTGGGAAATTGACAAAATGTCTAGCCCCATGTCAGATTTCAATATTGAATATAAAACAATCTGTTTGCTCTTTTGAGAAATGGATTTCAGTGCAGAATTCTGCTGGAGCAGCACTATTTATTGATTCATTTTGAAAAATAGTTTTTTTCCCATGACCGTATCCCTTTAAGTTCTTCTGCCTGCTCTCCCCGCCCCCAAGACTTTAAACTTCCAGCTTCTCTCTTTAAAGGGGCAGCCCTGACCTTTTTGTGATGTCATTGGTAGGGCAAAGATCTATAAATAGAGGGGGCAAAGGCATTTGTGGGCGGATTTGGGTTGTAGGCCAGCATGGTGCTGGTCAAGTTTTTCTCAACTGTTACATCACTACTTCCCCAGTTAAAAAAAAGGCAGTTATGTGCTGGAGGTGCACCTGGAGTTGATATTCACTGCTCAGATACACCAGCAGCACCAGTAGCAACTCTCTATAACTTAATGCATTGGCACAACACTGATTGAATGTTTTGCTTTAGCAAATGCATCATTTAACCCAATTCTGACACATGCCGCTCAGGCACGGAACCATCCAAATGTGCCCTATTTAATTGGCTTCTCCCGCTCAGGCTCTCCTGTTTCCCCCTTAGGCTCAGGTGTAGAGGCCAATGCCACTTTAACTGCATAGGAGCTGTATACCAACTTGTATGGCTGTAACCAGGGGCAAACCTTTATATATATATATATATATATATATATATATATATATATACACACACATTTTTGCTGTGGGATTCAGCATTTTCTAGTTAAGGCCACTGCAGAGAATAAATATATTGCTGGGAATATATATATAAATATATATATATATATATATATATATATATGAAATATATATGTATATATATACATATATAGATAGATATAGATAGATATATAGATAGATATATACAGGTATGGGACCTGTTATCCAGAATGGTTGGGACCTGGGGTTTCCGGATAATGGATCTTTTTGTAATTTGGGTCTCCATACCTTAAGTCTACTAAAAACAAATTTAAATATGAATTAAACCCAATAGGCTGGTTTTGCCTCCAAAAAGGATTCATTATATCTTAGTTCGGATCAAGTAGAAGAAGTACAAGGTACTGTTTTATCATTTGACGAAGTTGACATTGACGAAGTTGTGAGTTTTCCTCCAAAAGAGTAACAAAAATGTATTTATACGTTCAAGCCATTTATTATGACAAACAGGTGAAGGCCTAACGCGTTTCGTGCCAGTTGGGGGCACTTACTCATAGGATATGAGTAAGTGCCCCAAAGAAGTAAAAATCGTTCGAATATTCGACCGTTCGATAATCAAAGTACTGTCTCTTTAAAAAAAACTTCGACTTCATACTTCGCCAAATTAAAGCTACTGAAGTGCAATGTTAGCCTATGGGGACCTTCCACAGCAAGTTTTTTTTTTGGTTGAATAGAAATCCTTCGATTGATATCAAAAATCTTTCGATTTGAACGATTTAATCAACCGCAGGATTGCCAAATTTGTTGAAAAAATTTCGAATTCAAAGTTTTTTAATTCGATAGTTGAATTTTGAAGTTTTTGGACTTCGAAATTCGACCCTTAGTAAATCTGCCGCTTAGGGTATGCAGATTCAAAATATAGAGAGATCCCTTATCTGGAAAACCCCAGGTCCTGAGCATTCTGGATAACAGGTCCCATGCCGCTATAACATACACAAAACACATCATCTTTCCCAAAGTTTTGGTAGAAGCTGCGGGGCCTAGAAACTTTAGCTATGCTGCCATAGCCTATGTATAACTGATATAATAAGAGATGTGGTGAAAGGTTTAACTCCAGAAGGGGGCGCTAAATCCCAAATCTCAAGACTCCTCTGCTAGGCTGAGCTTCAATAATAATACCGCTTTCTCAAAAATAAAAGCACACCACACATTTTCCTTGTTTCTTAATAAAATAAAAACCAAGAAGAGATTGTTGGTACAGGTATGGGATCCGTTATCCGGAAACCCGCTATCCAGAAAGCTCTGAATTAAGGAAAGGCCGTCTCCCATAGACTCCAGTTTATCCAAATAATCCAAATTTTTAAAAATTATTTCATTTTTCTCTGTAATAATAAAACAGTCGCTTGTACTTGATCCCAACTAAGATATAATTAATCCTTATTGGAAGCAAAACCAGCCTATTGAGTTTATTTAATGTTTACATGATTTTCTGTTATGGAGATCCAAAGTCTCCTTATCCAGAAAACCCCAGGTCCCCAGTATTCTGGATAACAGGACTCATACCTGTATAACAGATAGAAAAGGGGAGGGGGGTAATTAAGGGCGCAAACATTGTCCCATATCTAACTAGGGTTGCCTCCTTTTCCGGAAAAAAAATACCGGCCTTCCTATATATTTATCCTTTTCCCTATTAATAACATTGGGATCAACCATCATTTTTACTCATTTCCCCGAACTGCCTCCCGTCAGCTAGATTCTAAATTGTCAGCAGGATGTCACTTGGAGTGCTTTGTTTTCTGAAGTTCCCCGAACTTTCCTCGTGAGGCAACTTCGGGCGACTTCGGAAAACGAAACGCACCGATTGCCATCCATCCATGTAAATCCATCGATTTACATTCTAGCCAGCGGGAGGCAGCCGTGTGTGTTTTGTTTTCCGAAAGTTGCCTCACGAGGAAAGTTCGGGGAACTTCAGAAAACAAAGCGCTCCAAGTGCCATCCTGCTGACAATTTAGATTCTAGCCGACGGGAAGCAGTTCGGGGCGATTAGTTGCCCTGAAGAAGAGCCGATTTATCGTTGGGTGACTAAATCTCCCTGAATCTTCGCAGAGAACGGATCTTACCTTAATTTAGATCATGATGCCTAAGGGCAGAGACACACGCTCTGATTCGGGGAGATTAGTCGCCCAGCGACAAATCCCCTCTTCTTTGGGGCGAATCTGAGCGTGTGTCTCATCATGATCTAAATTAAGGTGAATTAAGGTTCTCTGGAAAACCCCAGGTCCTAAGCATTTTGGATCACAGGTCCCTGTATCAGAAAGCTCAGTAAAACTATAAAAAGTGGAAAATATTTAGGGTTTTTTTTTGTTGCACAGGCAACTTACGCCACTTCGTTGAGATAACAAAACAGTGCGAGGGAGGAGCTGTGCTGCGTCTTGTTCTTGGTGTTGGTGACTTTCACGGGGACACCTGTAAGAAAGGACAATTACCGATTCTGGGGGTGAACGTTAGAGACCCCAGTAAGCTTCCCCCCCAGGGAACCCATCATTTCCCACTGAATACATAAAGGCCCTCGTTGCCCCCCACACACACTGCTTTAAATGAATGAGACAGAAATGAACTCTAAGTAACTTCTTAAATAGCAGGAGGTGATGGGTTGGGAAGGGGGTGAGGTTACAGATTCATAGCGAAATAGAAGCGGCAATAAAAAAAAAAATACATGGGCCCCCCTCCTCTCCTGTCTCCGTAGCAAGGTCCCGTCTTTCATTTCATACAGTGTGAAATTGCAACCAGCCCCATCACTAATTCCATTTCACGCTCTGCCATTGTCTTAAAGGCCTGCGCCTTCTGTCCCACCACTCACACATTTGAGCTTGACAAATGGGGGCATGAGATAAGGGGGGGCTGCCTAAAGCTGGTGGCCATGTTGCACTATAAACCCAACCCCTTTCCTTCCATAAATGTCTATTTCAAAGCACCCCCCCCCGTTCTCCAGCTCAACTTCAGTAACTGTCAGTTCTCAATGGCAGCTGCCCCCTCTCAGCCTAAAGTTAAAGCCGCTCGGACTAAAAGCGCTGCTGGTGGGGGAATCCCATGAATTAATTATTACACCTTCCAGAAAAAAGGAAAAGGGAAGGGTGTGGTGGATTAATGACGGATGGGGGCGAGGAGGGGGGTTAATGGGGGGTAGAAGACAGCCCATGAAAAGAAAAGGGTAATTATTCTTTTGCAAAGCGAAATGAGCAATAAATGTATCAGCAATGTGACAAGGGCTTGTTCATTGGCAAAAGAAGATCTGTCCCAAAGTTTGCTGCCTAATCTTTCTTCCATCTGTTCCCCCCATTAGCATTATTCACTGCCAATCACATCCTAACAGGCGCCTTTCACTCCCTATTGCTATTAAATGTAATTCTTGCCAATAATGAACTTTAAGCTCTTTTCCGCCTGAATCCCATTTAGGGTTTTTTTTTTGGTTCCCTTTCTTCTGCGGGGCTGGAATTCTCGGGCCCCCGCCGTCTATTACAGGCTCTCGACTGCTTATCTTTTTTAAAATAGTCAATAATTAGATTAGAACTTCAAATAAATGAAGTGGGAGATGAATAGGAGGGAGATCTTTATGGCGAGAGAATGGAGAGGTTCCCAAAATAAATGCCCGTTGGTATTCTGTTTCCTAAGCGGATCCCAGTAACAATATAGCAGCGCGAATAGCCATACGGAGTGTAAATAAGTAACTTTATGTTGCCTATTATATGATAACCTTGCAGCTGGAGCCTATTCCAGCACGGGGTGACCTTCGTGCCAAGTGCACGTGAACTTTCTCTTTTTCTTGCTGAATTTGCAGAACAGACGCGTGTAAATCCCATATAGCGTTGCTCTTTAAGTTCATTATTTTCCCGTGTCAGTACGGGCCTGTGTGCATCTGTTCCTAAGGAGCTGGAATTCTGCAGCATTTTGCCCCCCCCAAACAAAGACTAAAAAGACTTTTTTGAGGACAGAATTGTAGTTTTAGTTTTTGTTGTTTTATTGGTGCCCCTGTTATAATATTTCAGAGGTATCAGCAACTCTATGGGGCAGAGACTCCCTTCTTTCTATATCATCACATAACCTCAAAATTCAACATGATTTCCATTCATTCTGAGCCCCCCATTAGCCACATTGCTATAGATATTGATATAGTATTGAGAAGAGCAAAAACATGTTTACTTTGATATCTACCTGGCTTCCCTTTCAGTTACTGGTACCTATTTATTATGATTGTGAGCCTCCTCATGCAGTACTGTAGGGTCCAGCCCCACTTTGCAATTCATATATGAGCTGATATTGAGGTCACATGACTTAACTGGCCAAAAAGTTGGATATAGTCCACTAGCCAAAAGCAATGATAAGTTTGCTTGGCCTGGAGAAGCATCTTCTGGATCTGCTGATGCCTCATCTATACACTTAGAGTTGCAGTCAGGAATAGTGGGTTCCCATACAACTGCTTGGCCATACCCCTGGTCCCTCTCTGATTCACCTAAACCTCCTCATAATCTATCCATTTGCTGTGTAGCCCACTCCTGGAACCTTTACTTTGAATAGGACCTTGGTACGACCTTTGCTTCTACCCATGATGGTGGTCCTGTATGTACTGAAAAATGGTCTTCCAAAAGTTCTCTTGCCAAACTATTAGACTACCTTCTCTATATAAAGACCACAACATCATGGTGTGCACTGTACTTCTAGGACTTCTTCATCAGACTCTACAAAATATCTACAAAATATTTACCTTTCTTGAACTCAATCTCAAGTATGTCTGGCACATCTGGAGACGTGGCAGGGTCCTTTGTCTTTAAGTACAGTCCAGGTGGAGCATGGTTCTAAAAGGAGAACACAGTGAAGATGAGCCAGTTCAAGAGGCAATTGGGCTACAGATATGTGTTTGGACAGTCTGTGAAAAAGAGAGCACTACCAGGAAGATACCACCACAATTGGAATCTACATGTATCATACAGGGTTCTGCTTAGTGTTGAATCATGACACTAGAGCTTCATGGCAGTTTACTGAGGCCCATTAAGATTTGGCTTACTCATTTCTATATGAGAACCAAGAGGTGGACTTTACAGAATACATGATGATATATGTAAACAGGAGGCACTAGGAGCACAAGGACCTGAGTGAGGAGAAGAGGAAAGGTAATGAGGTGGGACACTACTCTGAGTGAGCAGAAGAGGAAGGATTATATGGAAAGTGAGTTTATGGTTTCTTGGTGGGACCTGCCTCTGAGTGAGGAGAAGAGAAAGGATAATGTAGAGAGTGAGCTCATGGTTTCTTGGTGGGACCCTCCTCTGAGTGAGAAGAAGAGGAAGGATTATGGGGAGAGTGAGCTAATGGTTTCGTGGTGGGACACTACTCTGAGTGAGCAGAAGAGGAAGGATTATATGGAGAGTGAGTTTATGGTTTCTTGGTGGGACCTGCCTCTGAGTGAGGAGAAGAGGAAGGATAATGTAGAGAGTGAGCTCATGGTTTCTTGGTGGGACCCTCCTCTGAGTGAGAAGAAGAGGAAGGATTATGGGGAGAGTGAGCTAATGGTTTCGTGGTGGGACACTACTCTGAGTGAGCAGAAGAGGAAGGATTATATGGAGAGTGAGTTTATGGTTTCTTGGTGGGACCTGCCTCTGAGTGAGGAGAAGAGGAAGGATAATGTAGAGAGTGAGCTCATGGTTTCTTGGTGGGACCCTCCTCTGAGTGAGAAGAAGAGGAAGGATAGTGTGGAGAGAGAGCTTATGGTTTCTTGGTGGGATACTGGCAATCCGGTCAGACACTAGCAAAGACTAATTTTGAAGCACTCTTCCCTAGCCTTATCTGTGCAGTTTAGGATGAGTAGATATTGTTAGAGTCAGGATACCACTACAAAGCTACAAACACAAGACGCAGTATAATAGCCCGATTTCCCCTTTTTATTGGTTGAATACTCTTTGTTTATCGTGTTTCTGCTAGATTTTATGTCCCCGCCAGTGCATAATACTGGCCACTCTGCCTCAACAAAAGCTGTTGTAAATTGGTTTGGAAACATTATCTGTTGGCTTCTTTCCATGTTACATTAGCGAGGCATAATGCTCGCAGAGAAAAAAAGCTTTTTCTACGCAAAGACTGTGTACGGTGACTTTTTATTGTAGGCAAAAGTGCTTGGGAAAAAGCCATGTTGTTGTAAAGAAGCCTGGGATCCCAAGAGGGCAATTGTCTCAGATGGAAGTGAATAGCTACACTCCGCTCCACCTCTTTTCAATATCAACATTTTTCTTGAGTATATATGGACATCCTGACTCCAGTAGGTGCCTAACACTGACTGCAAGTGCACAAAGGGGCGACCAAATAACCAATCACAGCCCTTATTTGGCACCCCAGGGACTTCTTCCATGCTTGTGTTGCTCAACCATCTCTTTTTACATTTGGGGACCCTGGTATACAAGGTATCTTTCCTTATCTGGGCTCAGCTTCTATCTCTAAGGGTATTGACACATAGGAGACTTCACTGGGCTGGGAGGTTGAAAAAAGCTTGGAATAACCCCCTCCCCATTCATTCCTATGGTAATTACCTGCATCCACCAGTCAAACAATTGCCGTAGAAATTAATGATGGGCGATTCCAAATATTTTATCAAATAGGAAAGCACACAGGTGGCAAAAGTAGGAAATAGGCCCGTGTGCTGTTACCCATACACCCCTGGTTTCAGAGAAATTATTCCTTATCCCCATTCCATTTCAGGTGCAATCTTGGAAAGTTTCCAAGAAGGATTAAGTTTGTAGGACTGGGTCTCCATGGTGCCTCGCTGGCCCAGTCCGGCCCTCCTCTTTCACCATTATGGAATACCGAGTGACAGATCCAACGCAATTCTATACAATGCCTTCATATATCTCTCTCATTCTCAGCAATGCTCATTGGGATTCTTTTATGCATAGGAAACACATTGGGAAGTGAGCGTGCCCTGAAAATTCTTCCCCCATATGACTAAAAGGGAGAAGGTGGGGATAAAAAGAATTTAATGCATGATAAAGCTGATGTATATACTGTGCACAAGCACCATGCAGAATTTTATTCTAAAAAAAAAAAAAAAAAAGATTAAAAAAAGAAAAGGAATAAGGCTGGGTGACCCCAGCAGGTGCACTGCCAGAACGCACTCGTACAGTGTCCCCGAGGTTAATACATCCAGGGGAATGGCAATGTAGAAAGCAAAAACTCATCTAAAAACATATCAGCCTAATACCAGCCTTACAATGAAGAGGCGCCTATTCTCAGCACTCATCATTCAAGGCCCTTCTGGGTTAGTGGCTAAAGTCTGCTTTGGCCCGTTTGATTGCTTGCTGGCCCTACTGCGTGGGCGGGCGAATGCCTGTCAATCATTCTCGCACCCAGCTTTGCAATGACAGGCACCTACTATGTGTGTACGGGGCTGAAGACAAGCTGCCTAAAGAAGCATTAGAGGTGTGGGGAGCGCTTAACTACTACTGCTCTCAGCCCAGAGTGCATATAAAGCAGTTCTGCAGCAGCTGAAATGTTGCCACAAAGAATGGTGTTTCAGAATTTTACTGATTTTGGCCTCACGGTTCTTGGCAAGGAAGTTTGGCTGCCAATGGTCTACAGCACGGGTCTCCAACCTTATTTACCCGTGAGCCATAATTAATTGTAAACAACAGGGGAGCAGCACAAACATTAAAATGTTCCTGGGGTGCCAAATAAGGGCTGTGATTGGTTATTTGGTCGGTTATTTGGCAGCCTACAGGAGTCTAGTACCTCTACTCAAGATTTATCCAAACAGTCCAGTCCCAGTCCATCAGACCCGCACAGGCAACTAGTGGAAAACATCTGAGAACTGGGTGAGCTGGTTGGCCATGGGTCCACTCAGTCAGACCAACACCGGCCTCTATCATATGACATTTAGAAAGGAAGAGAAGAATGGTTACATGCAAGTGGTGGTAGACAATGTACCCTTTAAGCCAGGGGTCCCCAACTTTTTACCCATGAGCCACATTCAAATGTAAAAAGAGTTGGGGAGCAAGAAAAGCATGAAAAAAAGTCCATGTAGATGACAAATAAGGGCTGTGATTGGCTATTGTGGACTGGTAGCCTACAGGAGGTTCTGTTTGGCAGTACACCTGGGTTTTATACAACCAAAACTTGCCTCCAAGTCTGGAATTCAAAAATAAGCACCTGCTTTGAGGCCACTGGGAGCAACATCCAAGGGGCCCTGGGGCAACATGTGCTCGCGAGCCACTGTTTGGGGATCATTGGACAGGCATCTAGCCATTGGGTGAACCAGGATAGTTTGTGTCTATGTTTGCACTCACATAACCTGACCAATTGTGTTCATTGTTCCAGGTAGAGGCACATTTTGGGATATGTCGTTGGCGCTGCTGATATTTGGGGGAATGTATAAAAGCCTGAGCTCTAGAATTATTTCTTCTAGGCAATGTCATGGTCAGAGGTTTTTCTATGGTTTGCATTGATTAGGGACAAGGTGGATGAATCTAGATACCCTTGAACCTTGCTCCCAAAGATGGGACTTTTCCTGAAGGAAGGACACAGAGAAGAAAAACCATCACCCCAAAATTGCAATGGACATGGTGTCCATAAGATGATAAGAGGACCATCTGAAAATGTATTTTCTTTGAAAGGTAGAGCTGTAATGGGATCACTCGTTCCCTTTGCTCTTCTATTCAGTAGCCTTAGCAGCCAGTATTTCACAATGATGAGTACAAAAAAAAGCGTGAAATTGGGAGCACCAATGAAAAGAGAATTACGGCACGCACTAGCGCCCATCATAATCGTCCAGACAATGGTACCACCGTGTTTTGTGTTTTTAGGGACTTCAGTGATAACCTTACCCCTGGGAAACTCGCTGCCCAGCCCCAAGTCCCTTTATGACATGAACCAGGGAACCATGTGTTAAGAATCTGGTGCTGCCTGTGTGAAACTGTAGTATCAGTTTATTTTACATCTTGTTTCTTTAAAAATGGCCTATACTTTGCACTAGCAAATGCAGTTCCCTGTACAATTCAGCCTGCAGCCTTGTGACTTTAAATGCACACAGACCCCTGTGTGACTTCTAATATTCTTATATATGACAGTAGGGGGACATTATCTTTTATAATACATGAGTGATAAAGTTTCCTATATAACTCAGCCTGCAGCCTTTTGCCTTTATATGGTCACAGAACCCCTCAGTGACTTCTAATATCCTTATCATTTACAGTAGGGGGTACATTATCCCTTATAATACACGAGTGATACTCAGAGTTCCCTGTATAACTCAGCCTGTAGCCTTGTGCCTTTATATGGTCACATAACAACCCCTCAGTGACTTCTAATATCCTTATCATTTACAGTAGGGGGTACATTATCCCTTATAATACATGAGTGATACTCAGAGTTCCTGTATAACTCAGCCTGCAGCCTTGTGCCTTTATATGGTCACAGAACAACCCCTCGGTGACTTCTAACATCCTTATCATTTACAGTAGGGGGTACATTATCCCTTATAATACATGAGTGATACTCAGAGTTCCCCAAAGCCAATTGGGTCAAGAGAGGCTAAACTGGCACTTGATGCCTGGCACTATAGATATCTGTTCCTATTTTCCGTGCCCCCAGCACACACTGTGCAGTATATTTAAGATGCAAAAACTCAATACAAGCTCTAGGAGAGATTGAAGACATCAGGCTGAGATGAGGGGTCAGGTCTCAAGATTAAAACCTCTTTACTAAACATTGACAATCACAGTCCCTCAGCGGCCAATTTCCTAACCCGACTCCAACAACCTCTATTAAATAAAATAACCAAATAGCAGCAAAGTGCCTGTAAGGTCTGGCTCGGGGCGACATTGTGCAACACTACGGCGCCAAACTTATTTCTTTTCAAAGCTTCGGTTCAAGTGACAAGTCACCGTATTTCGGCTTTTTCTATTTATCTCTCTCGGCAGGGGGGCTGCGGCTGTAATGTCATCTAGAAATGAACAGGAGCGGAAAAAAAAGGGAAAAAATGGGATTAAGGGGAAAAAAAATAAATTTGGCCAGAGAGAAAGAATGAGGGGCAAATGGCGAGTATTGGATTGGAAAAGGGTGGGGGTTCTGGATGGAAAGAGTGTGAGAGAGTGGAATGGAGGGGGCACATAAGGGAGAGAGGAAGATTAGGAGCAAATGGGCCATGAATTGAAGCCTAGTGTAAAGCTCCTAGTGTCATCAATGGGTTTTATTCACCGGGTTGATGTTGTTGTGTCCGGGGCTGAATGAACTCTTTCAAAGAGCCATATGAAGTTAAAGCAAGTAAATTTCTATCTTTCTGCCATTAGAATGCCTCATTGCCCCTGAATCAGCTCTCACACAGCCACAAAATGACCCAACCATCTGTTCTTGTGGATTTTTTTTTCCGCCTTTTTCCACTTTTTTTTTAATCCTTGCCATTGGCAGAGTACACTTTGGGAAGAGATTATTATTATTATTATTATTATTATTAATAATAACATGTATTTATATAGCGCCAACATATTGCGCAGCGCTGTAGAGATGCGGCTGAAATGACCGTGCAATAATATTAAGCACTTTTAAAAAACTGCTCATTAGGGCCCTTACAGAGGTAGGGTTAAGAAATTCCATTGCACCTCCCTCCCATATGTATAAATACAAATATACAGAGAAGGAATGTTCTGGGCACACAATAAGCTATACCCTCATACTGTACTGTCTAAGAGGGAATCAAAATGGTACCTCCCTCCTCCCATATGTATAAATACAAATATACAGAGAAGGAATGTTCTGGGCACACAATAAGCTATACCCTCATACTGTACTGTCTAAGGGAATCAATATGGCACCTCCTCCCATATGTATAAATACAAATATACAGAGAAGGAATGTTCTGGGCACACAATAAGCTATACCCTCATACTGTACTGTCTAAGGGAATCAATATGGCACCTCCTCCTCCCATATGTATAAATACAAATATACAGAGAAGGAATGTTCTGGGCACACAATAAGCTATACCCTCATACTGTACTGTCTAAGGGAATCAATATGGAACCTCCTCCCATATGTATAAATACAAATATACAGAGAAGGAATGTTCTGGGCACACAATAAGCTATACCCTCATACTGTACTGTCTAAGGGAATCAATATGGCACCTCCTCCTCCCATATGTATAAATACAAATATACAGAGAAGGAATGTTCTGGGCACACAATAAGCTATACCCTCATACTGTACTGTCTAAGGGAATCAATATGGAACCTCCTCCCATATGTATAAATACAAATATACAGAGAAGGAATGTTCTGGGCACACAATAAGCTATACCCTCATACTGTACTGTCTAAGGGAATCAATATGGAACCTCCTCCCATATGTATAAATACAAATATACAGAGAAGGAATGTTCTGGGCACACAATAAGCTATACCCTCATACTGTACTGTCTAAGAGGGAATCAAAATGGTACCTCCCTCCTCCCATATGTATAAATACAAATATACAGAGAAGGAATGTTCTGGGCACACAATAAGCTATACCCTCAAACTGTACTGTCTAAGGGAATCAATATGGCACCTCCTCCCATATGTATAAATACAAATATACAGAGAAGGAATGTTCTGGGCACACAATAAGCTATACCCTCATACTGTACTGTCTAAGGGAATCAATATGGCACCTCCCTCCTCTCATATGTATAAATACAAATATACAGAGAAGGAATGTTCTGGGCACACAATAAGCTATACCCTCATACTGTACTGTCTAAGGGAATCAATATGGCACCTCCTCCTCCCATATGTATAAATACAAATATACAGAGAAGGAATGTTCTGGGCACACAATAAGCTATACCCTCATACTGTACTGTCTAAGGGAATCAATATGGAACCTCCTCCCATATGTATAAATACAAATATACAGAGAAGGAATGTTCTGGGCACACAATAAGCTATACCCTCATACTGTACTGTCTAAGGGAATCAATATGGCACCTCCTCCTCCCATATGTATAAATACAAATATACAGAGAAGGAATGTTCTGGGCACACAATAAGCTATACCCTCATACTGTACTGTCTAAGGGAATCAATATGGAACCTCCTCCCATATGTATAAATACAAATATACAGAGAAGGAATGTTCTGGGCACACAATAAGCTATACCCTCATACTGTACTGTCTAAGGGAATCAATATGGCACCTCCCTCCTCCCATATGTATAAATACAAATATACCGAGAAGGGATGTTTACTAAAGGCACAGGTTTGGTACAATCATCCCAAGGTGAGAGGTTTAACAAAAAAAGAAATGAGCAGCCACTTGGCTTGTCAGAATGATCAGAGGTCGGAATGTTTATCAAACAACAGGAACAAAGTGGATTCTTCCCTTTCTTGCCACCCCTCTCCCTGCCCTGGGGACCTACTTATCCTGACTGATAGTGTAATTACTGCTGATGGATTAAGGTCTCACAGAACATAAACAGCAGGTGATGGAAATGCTTTAGGTTGAGTTGTTACTAAATAGGGCTTCCAGGCGCATCAACCACAACAGCAATACAATCTCATATTTGGGACCCATCCAATGGTTTGCTATGTCGGAGGTTTTTCTTTATCCATATGCACTCAAGGAAAGCTGTAAATGACAGCAGGCGGCATGTTGCTGGTCTCTCTGTATGAGCTTGCCTTCATTTACTCAGCTTTCAATTAATTTGCATTTACAACTGGGATTCTTAACCAATGGGTTGAGACTCCTCAAATAGGTTCCCATTCTACTTGGGGTCACTATGATCTCCCTGAATACAGTAAGATTCCCTTGTGTAATAAAAAATAATATGGTGCAGAGCTGGTTCTAAATCAATTACTGTTAACAAACAGAGGTCTAGAACCTTATAGATTTGATAGCCATAAGTGAGACTTACCTTGGGGTTTTCTAGAATTCCACCTTCGTAACTGAAAAGGGAAGAGTAGGAAGAGCATTAGTTTGTGCCATTTGCAAGACATTATTCACCCTATAAACCCATGATGTTTGGGGAACGATGGATTAAGAAGGTTTGTAGGAGCAAGTTTTTTTGGGATTGGGTCTCTGTTCTACAAAAACCCTCAACCACTGGTTGGCTGCAGATGCTAGGAACTAGTTTGTGCCATTTGCAATACATTATTTACCTTGTTGTGTTTGGGGAAGGATTGATTAAGAAGGTTTGTAGGACCAAGTTTAAAGTCTTGATGGGATGGGGTCCTTGTTCTAAGAAGACCCTCAACTATTGGTTGACTGCAGACGCTGGGAACTGTAGTTAAGACAAGCTGAGGGTGATATTCAGAGGCCACCACATTATGCAAATCCTATAAGGTTGGGTTTGATTTTTAATACATTTTGTCATGTTGTGGATGGGAGTGATTAGTAAGGAAAATATACCTGATGTGCATGAGGTTCTCATCCATACTCCAAGGGCTCTTGGGAGTCACTGGGACAGAAATGTTATGTTTCTGAAGAGAGAAGAAAAGGTTGGCTTCAGTGAGTATGGAACTTTTTTTGATGATAGTGAAATATGGTAGCCTAAAGGATATGGTGAAGATATGGTGGACTGAAGGTGGCCATGCGTGATAAAAGCTGCCAATTTGACCCCTCTGGACTGAGTTTACAGCTTATTGGGCCCAGAATAATAGCCAGAGTCTATGGGCAAGGTTAGAAGACTCCATTGAGGTTCTGGTCTCCTCCCAAGGTCTCCATATGATCTGATTTGACCTAGTTGCATTAGTGGCCACCTTGAGTTTGCAGTTTGCTCCACTGGCAATGAAGAGCCCAAAACTATAACTGCTTTTTATTGGGAGCCAACTAAAACAAATAGTTTTCTGCCCAAAACCGAACATCGGTGCGTTTTCAGGTGGAGAATGCCTCCATGAATCTAATGAAACATTGCCTTCTTAATATTTCCAGTGGATGTTTAGAAAGGAAATATAATTATCAGAGAGGTTAGTTTGCCTTTATAGCGGAGGGCCTGGTGTTGCAGGCGGAGAAATACTAAGCAGCGCTGTGTTCAGAATGACAGATTAGTGGGTAAATGGGAATTGTGTGGGATTAAGTCACATACACACAGGTGAATAAACACAGAACGGATTGCGGAACGGCCAATCGATTCCATGCATTGTAAACGCAGCCCGTGTGCACTGAATCACAAGCGTCGCCTCTGGAACACTGCGCTTCAGAAAATATATTCCTCCCTGACAACAGCACCTCGGCGGGGCCCTGAGGGAGTGGGGGAGACAAAGTCTCACAGACCCGTGGGGCTGCTAATCTGCTAACAAAGTCACTTGCAGAGAGACGTCAGGTCCAACTGGGAACTCAGTGGTCCATCTTAGGTGGTCTTCTAAAATGCTAGGGACACCCCCTTTCGGACTGAGAGCTGATGGGTATGATATACGTCCGAGATGAGTCAGACAAAAGAGGCAATTGCAGCCCTTCACAATTGCTCCTCAAGCTTCCTTTATGAAGCACCCAGTGAATGCCACCCACATTCCCTAAAGGCCTTGGCTAATGTGTAACGTGAGGATCTGTATAGAGCCATTCATCCTTATGAGCTTCCCAGTTTATTCCCAGCACACGGCCAGCCGGAATAATGGAGATCTCATGAGCTGCACATAGATGCCACTTCATTATATCCACTCGTTCTTCATTCTAATACACTGAGTACTTTACTACCGACTGCTGCCCACTAGCACAGACACCCAGGCTGCAGAATAAGCCTACTCCACCTCTTATATAACTGACAGTTCGTCAGAACTGAACCCCCTTATTCTGGAGATGGCCAGACCACAGTACACCATGTAGTGTGCACCCCTGAGTAAAAATGCAGCTGTGGTGTAGGTGAGTTTAGAAAGAGAGGTGTAGGTAGAAGCAAAGAAGAGAGTAGGGCACCCTGTGCCTAGAGGCCCCATACACGGACCGATAAAAGCTGCAGACAGACCGAGTCGGCAGCATATTGGCCCATGTGTGACGGGCTTCCCTGATTGATATCTGGCCCGAAATCGCGCAGGTTAAAAAATCCCATCGAACCGCCCGTATCGGATCCATTATGATCTGATCTTTGGGCCCTAGGGCGCACGATCAGATCAACCCGATATCACTCACTTCAATGTGGGCATATTGGGGAGAGATCTGCTCATTTGGATCTCTACGTCTATGGCCACCTTAGGGCTCTAGATCACCAAGGTGCAGCACTTTGTATAGGGTTTAACGTTAGGCCCAATTTCTGGAAAGGCCACAAAGTCGTGGGAGTATGGAGCTGGTCCACTTGTAGGATGCCATAGGAGAAAAAACAACAGAAGATACTCAGGGTTTTGCTTCTCTGGGTTTTGGGGACCCAGGAAGGCAGCAGAGCAGTTGAGTCTAGGGGGGAAGAAAGGGAAAGCCATTCCTAACCAGGGGGTACAGCAGCCAGGGGCCCCAAGATAGAAAAGTGTAAATCACTAGTCACAAAATTGCAAAGATTATGAATCAATGGGTAGAGTTTGGATGGATGATGGACTGGAATTTGGCAAGATCAGGGGCCATGTGAGGATCATGTGTGAAAGGGGCATTTGCATTTTACTTGCTGTCAAGACCCACCACCCAGAGACCCACGAGACCAGTGAGCTGATAATTCAGGGTCCCCTGAGGGAATGGCCCTGCTAATTTAGTAGTATGGGGCCCCAGGATTACTGATGGTGGCCAGTTTATTACAGAAGACAAAGTAATCACCAGTGGCATAACTACCATATGGCGCCCGTTATATCCCAGTAAATGATGGCTTAATACTACCTGTCCTTTTAAAGTTTTTGGATTTAAAGGGCAACTCCAACCAAAAGCTGTTTATTTTTGTATATAATGAGAAATTCATCATGAAAAAAAAAAATTGCCGATAAGAAACTATCCCTTGCTTAAAAAATAGGGGTCTTTTTTCAGCCAGGGCTACTATATTACTATTTATAATTAGGAGTTTGAGTGACTGCTCAAAAAGTGCTGTCATTGGACAGGAAAGGTCATCTGGAAGATGTGATAGGACAAGCACTAATCAAGGGATGAAGTCTGTGGGGCCTGGGCATCAGAGCTTACAATCGAAGGGGCAGATGTACGTATAAAGAAGGGATCCCGTGTAGCAGTGCAAGGGTTAAAGGCAGGGGCTGGAAGCCTGCGAGGAGGTGGTTAATGTTACGTCCAGTTAATAAATTGGAGTTAAGTGAGAGCTTTTTACTTATCTTGTGCTCCTGATAAATCTCTGGCCCCAGGGATGTGGGGGATAGTTCAGTAAATAGCAGCAATTATTTAGGGGAAAGGCACTACCTGAGAACAGAAGGGTGTCAGTGATACCGATCTCTTTCTCATTTACAGGAATCTCCTTTAACTCTCCCAAATGATACTGTTTGCTCCGAGGGGGAATGGGGTGGGCTGTGGGCAGGGAATGGCCCAGCACAATGGGGAACAGAAGGAGAGAGGGGTAAGTGCAGAGGGGCAGGTTTCAGGGGGATAAAAGAAAGTCTGTTCCAAGCAGGGGTTCCACAGCTCTTCTTACACGTCTATCTTGTGGCCCCTTTAAAAGTTAGGGACACAGGGCAAACAATAAGCTATACCTGCACACATTATTGTCTATTAAAGGGGAAGTAAATAGGAGACACATCATTAATACAATATAATACACAGGGGTGCCTAGTGTATGGGATGGCTACTGAGCCAACATGTGCTCCTAGGCAAGTGCAGATGAGGAGATGATTCACACACCACTACCCGGGGCCATTGTGGCTCTTCATTACTTTTCAATAGCTTGTTAGTCAATTAATGCTGCTCTTTGTTTATTCTGAATGGGTAATAAGCAGCAGCCCAGGGTGTGCCAGAGGGCAAATCACTCATGCACACAGGCTAATGGTGATCCCACACACTCACACACTCACACATCACAAGCCAGACCTGCCGCTGGGGCTGCTCCGCTTTGACTGATGGGATTTTAAACTGCACCTCCATACCGACCAATCAGAGCGGAGTAACGGACGTTGCCGACTGGTCTGGTTTCTGACTCATGAAACTGTGCAGGCGAAGTCGGCCCTACTTCTGTCCTGCTCATTGGCTGCCTTCTGCGGCGTTTGTTTCAGTGAGTCACAACCGGCAGTGCAGAGCTATAAACAACTTTCATTAGAGAGAAATAGAATTTCACTGTGTCTGTAAACTTTTTAAAGAAGTTCCGCAGCAGCTGCTTCTTCTAGGTCCAAGTCCCCTTATATTGATGGTCCATGAAATTTCAGGCTTGGGGACAATGGAATACTTGACAACAAAATGACATTCAGCACTTGCACTTGGTCTCAACTGAATGCACAGCAGCCCTTGCACGTTGTGACACTTTCCAACCCATTCTTCACTGGTCTCTAATTATATACACACAGACGCCATCTGATCACATTCACAGCTTACAATTCCTGATGTAAGGGGTAGTTTTCCTTTAAATTAATTTTGAGTCTGCCGCAGGCAGTGATATTCAGCCTCAATATGCAGTTGATCTTCATTTTTCATTTTGTGCCCTTGTGATGTAGGCGTTATCTGGTTGCTAGGGGTCAATTTACCCCAGCAACCAGACGGTGGTAGGAATCAGTGGTGTAAATGAGAGGCTATAGGAGAAGGACTAAATAGGGAGATCAGTAATAAAAACGGCAATAGAATAAAGAGAGTCCTTGGATCAGCATCACAAGGTTAATTTTAAGTAAGCGCAAGTGACCTGGCCAAATATACTGCAAACAGAAGAAAGGGAATATGTGTTCCTGCTATTTATATAATACACAAAAGCCATGAATATCCTGTAAATTATATCCTTATAAACAGTGAGTTCTGATGTCATCAGTTATAAACGGTGAGTTCTGATGTCATTTCTGTCACATGACTCACTAAAACTTGTGTATTATAATAAATAAAGTACCCCCAGTTGCAAAATATAAGGATATTAGAAGTTACCTCGGAGTTCCATGACCTGTATATGAAACTCCTTGGTAACTTATAATATCCTTATATTTTACAAGAGGGGGTACTTTATTCACTATATAAACCCACCCTTAATCACCTTCTTTCCAACATAGACCAACCCCAGCCTATCCCCAAAACTAGAATTTTCATTCCCTTTATTAATTTAATTGCCTGTGACTGTACGGTGTCCAGAATTCCAATATCTAAACTCCCAGTGCTTGGATTCTCATGTATATCATTTGACAATTTGGTGCCAAAATTGCCAGTTTGCCCAGATAATGAACCATAAAGCCACATGTATGGCAGCCAAGAATCAATTGATTTAAATGTAGGAGAGGGCAGCAATATTATCCCTACTGCAACATAACAGGGGGACAGATAACAGGGGTGCAGGCAGCCGTCAGTGGGGGTAGTGATGAATTGGGGTCCCTGTTGCTGCCAAAGTTCCCCTTCACCCTGCAGCTCCATGAGACAAAATGACTGATAGCAGGCAGGGAATATAGTAGTGGGTATAGGGGTCACTCACACAGGTGTTTACTAATTGTATTCTGATATATATACTTATTATGCCAACCTCAGTGCTTACCTTGGCATACTCCATCAGGTCGCTGCGCCCTCTGAATCGGTTGTAAAACTCTGGCATCCTCCAAGGGGCAATGATCTGGGGGCAAGATAATGAGTAATTAGAGCCGGGACCCTGGGTGTAGATTAAAGGGTAGCAGCAGAGGGGAAAGGGGTTTATGGGGAGCACATTTAGACCAAATCAAGCGTTATTGGGATTTCGTGTCCAAGAATGGGGTGGGCATGACTTTAATACCACGTACACCCAGGTATTGGAACAGCAGAAGGGATATACAGCAATATTTCATATATTTACCTTGACTTCGGGGTACAGCGAGTAACACGTGAGCTCAAAACGAATCTGATCATTACCCTGTAATAGAGAAGGAAAAAACCCAGTGAGATGAAGGTGTTCGGGGACTAAAGTGAGAAATGATAGTTAAAGTTCCCCTTTAAATTTTTTTTCCCCCTTTTTGCCTACATAAACTATATATATATATATATATATATATATATATATATATATATATATATATATATATATATATATATATATATATTAATAATACCTATAAACTGCTATTTTGCTTTGCAGGGTAATGACACCCACAATGGTTCCAAGTTCTTTTCTTCTTTTGGTGAGGCTGACATTCAGCCCCCTTTACTGGTTGCTATGGAAGTGGGAACCTAGCAACTAGACAGCAGTTTAAATGATATGCTTATTATGGTCTATAGCTCTCCCATCTAGAAGAAGCTGGGACTGAATAAGTGCGATTTTTTTATTCGTTAACTAACACATTTTGGGAGGGGGGATGGGGGAAGGATACCGTTATTCATTTAAATTTTAATTCTGTAGCTCAGAGCCTGAAAAGGAGTATTGCTGAACTGTAGTTTACTTGTAAAGGCTATAGAAAGCCAGGGTAATGAAATTGGAATGCCAGAATAAAATCCTTTATTTTGGGTGGATGGTGAAGATTATTCCATATGATGGTCTTTGGTGCCTCCTACAGGCCTTATACTAATAAGACAACTTTGTATAGCTGGGAGCAGAATTGTAATACAGGTATGGGATCTATTATCCAGAATGTTCGGGACCTGAGGCTTTCCGGACAATGGATCTTTCCGTAATTTGGATCTTCATATCTTAAGACTACTAAAAAATCCTTGAAATATTAAATAAGCGCAATTGGCTGGTTTTGCCTCCAATAGGGATTAATTATATATTAGTTTGGATCATGTACAAGCTACGGTTTTATTATTACAGAGAAAAAGATCATGATTGTTTAAAATTTGGATTATTTGAATAAAATTGAGTCTATGGGAGACAACCGTTCCCTAATTCGGAGCTTTCTGGATAACGGATCCCCTACCTGTACAGCTCTTGGGGGTTATATATATTTATAAAACTGGAGATAAATAAATGGTACAACATTAGCAAAATTATTAGAGTCATAAATAAGTTTTCATGCTGTGAGATAACCCTTAACCCCCTTATTTGTGATTGGGGATTTCAACCGGTTTATTCCAGTAAGAGAGATGTTAATTTTATTTTATTTTATTATTTATTTTTCCCTTTAAAATGTATTTTTACTGTATTTATTTGAGCCCCTCTGAGCCCCAGCGTGTAACTTTATGTTACTTGCACCGTCACAAGTTGGTATATGGCACTCTCTGCTGGCCAGTGGCGGGACAACAAAAAAAGGAAAAGTAGCAGGTTTTATATACCCTTTACTACTATTATACACACATTCCCTAGCGCTATTCACTGTTATTTCACAATGTGAACTAAAACCTACCAGCCAAAGTTATCCTGCACATTGAACCTTATTTATCTGAATATTTGTATTTTGGTTCTGACTCGGTAAAGGAATATTATAGCCCGCATAGAAGCAGGATTTACATTGATCTGCATATAAAGGCTTAGTAGTGTGTTGGTGCAAAGAGTCCTATTTATTTGTACATTATAGAATTATTGTAGAATCATAAGAATATTAGTGGCAGCTGCCTTGAATGTTATCTATGGAGAGTTCCATGTGCTGAGGCAAGCAATGGGGTAGTTCCTCAAATATACAAATATACAGAGAAGGAATGTTCTGGGCACACAATAAGCTATACCCTCATACTGTACTGTCTAAGGGAATCAATATGGCACCTCCTCCCATATGTATAAATACAAATATACAGAGAAGGAATGTTCTGGGCACACAATAAGCTATACCCTCATACTGTACTGTCTAAGGGAATCAATATGGCACCTCCTCCCATATGTATAAATACAAATATACAGAGAAGGAATGTTCTGGGCACACAAGCTATACCCTCATACTGTACTGTCTAAGGGAATCAATATGGTACCTCCTCCCATATGTATTAATACAAATATACAGAGGAATGTTCTAACCAAATGATTGGGAATGGATAGAATTACCTTTCCAGTGGCACCATGGGACACATACTCTGCTGCTTCTTTCTTGGCAATTTCCACTTGCTTCTTGGCAATACAGGGACGTGCCAGTGAGGTGCCCAGTAAGTAACGATCCTCATAGATAGCATTGGCCTGTACCGCCGGCCAGATATATTCTTCCACAAACTGCTGTCGGATGTCTTCTATATAAACCTGCATGCAGAGGAAAACCTCAGTTTAGTGAACTGTGCAAAATGAAGTATTATGTCTCAGGAATAGATGTTTCTATAACTGTGACCACAGAATCTCAGCTGCCATAAAGCAGGGCAGGACTGCTGCTTACAATGGGGATCAGATAGGATCTGTGCAGCCACTGGGACAGAATGCTCTGTTATACAGATAGCTAGAATCTCAGCTGCCATAAAGCAGGACAGGACTGCTGCTTACAATGGGGATCAGATAGGGATTTTTATTTAAAATTAAAAACAATACAAATGATAACAAAATCAAAGCATATCAAAATGACACTATATTACAATATGTACATTATTTACAAAGAATTTGACCAAGAGAAATCAAAGTTCATCCAATTTTTTTCATTTATGCTTTTTTTCTGAATCTCATTCACCTTAATAAACACAATTTCCCTGAAGATTTTAATGCTCTGTCATACAGATATCTAGAATCTCAGCTGCCATAAAGCAGGACAGGACTGCTGCTTCCAGTAGGGATCAGATAGGATCTGTGGAGTCACTGGGACAGAATGATCTGTTATACAGATAGCTAGAATCTCAGCTGCCATAAAGCAGGACAGGACTGCTGCTTACAATGAGGATCAGATAGGATCTGTGCAGCCACTGGGACAGAATGATCTGTCATACAGATAGCTAGAATCTCAGCTGCCATAAAGCAGGACAGGAATCAGATAGGATCTGTGCAGCCACTGGGACAGAATGTTCTGTTATACAGATATCTAGAATCTCAGCTGTCATAAAGCAGGGCAGGACTGCTGCTTACAATGGGGATCAGATAGGATCTGTGCAGCCACTGGGACAGAATGTTCTGTTATACAGATAGCTAGAATCTCAGCTGCCATAAAGCAGGACAGGACTGCTGCTTACAATGGGGATCAGATAGGATCTGTGCAGCCACTGGGACAGAATGATCTGTTATACAGATAGCTAGAATCTCAGCTGCCATAAAGCAGGACAGGACTGCTGCTTACAATGGGGATCAGTTAGGATCTGTGCAGCCACTGGAACAGAATGTTCTGTTATACAGATAGCTAGAATCTCAGCTGCCATAAAGCAGGACAGGACTGCTGCTTCCAATGGGGATCAGATAGGATCTGTGCAGTCACTGGGACAGAATGTTCTGTTATACAGATAGCTAGAATCTCAGCTGCCATAAAGCAGGACAGGACTGCTGCTTCCAATGGGGATCAGATAGGATCTGTGCAGTCACTGGGACAGAATGTTCTGTTATACAGATAGCTAGAATCTCAGCTGCCATAAAGCAGGACAGGACTGCTGCTTACAATGGGGATCAGATAGGATCTGTGCAGCCACTGGGACAGAATGTTCTGTTATACAGATAGCTAGAATCTCAGCTGCCATAAAGCAGGACAGGACTGCTGCTTACAATGGGGATCAGATAGGATCTGTGCAGTCACTGGGACAGAATGTTCTGTTATACAGATAGCTAGAATCTCAGCTGCCATAAAGCAGGGCAGGACTGCTGCTTACAATGGGGATCAGATAGGATCTGTGCAGTCACTGGGACAGAATGTTCTGTTATACAGATAGCTAGAATCTCAGCTGCCATAAAGCAGGACAGGACTGCTGCTTACAATGGGGATCAGATAGGATCTGTGCAGCCACTGGGACAGAATGCTCTGTTATACAGATAGCTAGAATCTCAGCTGCCATAAAGCAGGACAGGACTGCTGCTTACAATGGGGATCAGATAGGATCTGTGCAGCCACTGGGACAGAATGCTCTGTTATACAGATAGCTAGAATCTCAGCTGCCATAAAGCAGGACAGGACTGCTGCTTACAATGGGGATCAGATAGGATCTGTGCAGCCACTGGGACAGAATGTTCTGTTATACAGATAGCTAGAATATCAGCTGCCATAAAGCAGGACAGGACTGCTGCTTACAATGGTGATCAGATAGGATCTGTGCAGCCACTGGGACAGAATGCTCTGTTATACAGATAGCTAGAATCTCAGCTGCCATAAAGCAGGACAGGACTGCTGCTTACAATGGGGATCAGATAGGATCTGTGCA
The DNA here is from genome assembly GCA_038501925.1 of Xenopus petersii. NCBI lineage: Eukaryota > Metazoa > Chordata > Amphibia > Anura > Pipidae > Xenopus > Xenopus petersii. The sequence continues at coordinate 138,905,569 of CM076686.1, read as the reverse complement.
GCCACTGGGACAGAATGCTCTGTTATACAGATAGCTAGAATCTCAGCTGCCATAAAGCAGGACAGGACTGCTGCTTACAATGGGGATCAGATAGGATCTGTGCAGCCACTGGGACAGAATGTTCTGTTATACAGATAGCTAGAATCTCAGCTGCCATAAAGCAGGACAGGACTGCTGCTTACAATGGGGATCAGATAGGATCTGTGCAGCCACTGGGACAGAATGCTCTGTTATACAGATAGCTAGAATCTCAGCTGCCATAAAGCAGGGCAGGACTGCTGCTTACAATGGGGATCAGATAGGATCTGTGCAGCCACTGGGACAGAATGCTCTGTTATACAGATAGCTAGAATCTCAGCTGCCATAAAGCAGGACAGGACTGCTGCTACAGCTTACAGTGGTTCCCAAAGGTGAGACAAAACTCCTCATGTACCATTAGTGTTTGTGATCAGTAAATGTAATGGAGAGGGAGGTTAACCTGTTTCTTGATACAACTTCGTTATTACCTTCTTTGCGCCAAGATTCACAGCTTTTTTCCGGGCTTCCTCGAAATCTTCATTCTGCCCTATATTTGCCTGGTAACAAATCAGAGATTTTGTGTGAGACATAAAAGGAAAGGAGGACGTGACTAGTATTATATATGTAATGGCTTTATATTGCTTTGTGCTTATAATGAGCTGCCTGTAAGCTAAAGAGTTAAAGGGGTTGTTCACCGTTGAGTTAACTGTTAGTAGGATGTAGAGAGGGATATTCTGAGACCATTTGCAATTGGTTTTCATTTTTTATTATTTGTGGGGTTTTTTTTGAGTTATTTCGTTATTTCAGCAGCTCTCCATTTTGCAATACTGGAGCTGCTAGCTGTACAGAGCATTTGTTATTTTAGATGGGGTCAGTGATCCCCTTTTGAAAACTGGAAAGAGTCAGGAGACAGAAAATAATTGAAAAATCTATAAAAAAAATAAGAAAAAAATGAGATCAGTTGAAAAGTTGCTTAGAATTAGGCATTCATTAAAGGTCAACCTTTAACTAATCAACATATCCCCATTTCTCGGGGTAATCCCAACTCTTGAATATATCCCTGAATGTCCCAAAATTCCCAATTTATTAACATGTCCCCACCTACATTCCCAGCCCCCACTGGTTATTCTCTCCATATTAATGTAGAACCAATGAGAATCCCAGGGTAACTTCACCCCAATGTGCTTTCTACTTATTCTTCCTAATAACACTTAAAGGAACAGTAACATCAAAAAATAAAAATATATTAATTAATTAATTAATTAATTAAAGTACATTAATTAACTAATTAAAATAGAATGTACTGTTTTCCTGCACTAGTAAAACTAGTGTTTTTGCTTCAGAAACACTACTATTGTTCATATAACCAAGCTGCAGTTGTGTAGCTATGGTAGCAGCCATTGAAGGCTCAGGTTACATAGCAGATAACAGATGCACTATGTAGAATCCCATTGTATTGTACTACAGAGCTTATCTGTTATCTGCTAAGTATCCTGTGCCTTTTTCTCCTTTTTCAGCATGAATGGCTGCCCCCATGGCTACAGAGCAGCTTGTTTATATAAACTATAGTAGTATTTATCTGTTATCTACTGTGTATCCTGTGCTTGAATGGCTGCCCCATGGCTACACAACAGCTTGTTTATATAAACTATAGTAGTACTTATCTGTTATCTACTGTGTATCCTGTGCTTGAATGGCTGCCCCCATGGCTAAACGGCAGCTTGTTTATATAAACTATAGTAGTACTTATCTGTTATCTACTGTGTATCCTGTGCTTGAATGGCTGCCCCCATGGCTACACAGCAGCTTGTTTATATAAACTATAGTAGTACTTATCTGTTATCTACTGTGTATCCTGTGCTTGAATGGCTGCCCCCATGGCTACACAGCAGCTTGTTTATATAAACTATAGTAGTCTTTCTAAGGCAAACACATAACTTTTACCAATGTGGAGCAACAGTACATTATATTTCATTACTTCAAAATGATTTTCTTTCTTTGTGTTACATACTGTTCCAACTGCAATTTTCTTGTCAATAAAAAATGTCTTAGAATAGGTCAATCAGTCAATGCTACAAGCTTATTGAAAGGCAATTTTCCCCTTTATTATATCTCCCCAAAATGCCTGAAGGGATCAGCATGTGGTTTTTATTCACTTCTGTGCTCAACTGAATGTATGGGTATGTTATAGAGAGTAGCAAGGGGGTATAATATGGAGAGGGAGGCGAGGAAGAGGAATTAGGGGCAGAAGGAGGCCCAAGAGGGACAAATCAGAATAGGAATAAGGAGGGCAAATAAAGGGTAAATATGGGGTGTAAGCGTTATGTTTTAATTGGGTGTTTGCAGCTGTAGCAGTGCTGATTTTTGGGAAGGTTCAGAGGAAAATGAGTCTGTGCTCATTAAGATAAGGGCACTGTAATTACTGGTCCAGCTTTGTGTTTTCCACCCTGTTGGCTAAAGGAAGTGACAGGCGGGTCACTAGTTGGCTCTGGTATTAACAATTGTGACTCTGGGAAAGCTCCATAATAGAGCTGTACTACTGCCAGGATTCCTGCTGATATGGCACTTGTTATAATGGTTCATCTTTACAGTAACTTTGCGTATGTTATAGAATAGCTCATTCTAAGCAGCTTTTCAATTGGCCTTCATTTTTTCTTTTTTATAGTTTTTAAATTATTTTCCTTCTTTTTCTGACTCTTTCCAGCTTTCAAATGGGGGTCACTGACCCAATCTAAAAAACAAAAACAAATGTTCCGTAAGGGCAGGGGCACACAGGCAGATTCGGGGAGATTTAGTCATCTAGAGACTAATCGGCTCTTCTGCGGGGCGACAATCTCCCCAAACTGCCTTCCACCTGTTAAAATGGAAAAATCGTCTGCGCCAATGCACTTGCGGCACTTCGTGAGGCAACTTCGGGCGAGTTTGGAAATCGAAGCGCCGCGAGTGCCATTGCGCTGGTGTTTTCTCATTATAGCAGGCGGGAGGCAGTTTGGGGAGATTGCCTGTGTGCCCCTGCCCTTAGGCTACTAATGTATTGTTATTGCTACTTTTTATTCCTCATCTTTCTATTCAGACCTCTCCATTTCCCCATCTCACCAGGTAAGCGATGACATCAAAGCCCTGTTCCTTCAGCCATACGAGAATGCAGGACGTGTCCAGCCCCCCACTGTATGCAAGGACCACTGTACCTTTACTTTGGGACATGTTATCTGTACGGACACAAAGAGATATATCATTATTATAGTCTCTTGATTGCACTGCATAGCTAGAATCTCAGCTGCCATAAAGCAGGACAGGACTGCTGCTTACAATGGGGATCAGATAGGATCTGTGCAGCCACTGGGACAGAATGCTCTGTTATACAGATAGCTAGAATCTCAGCTGCCATAAAGCAGGACAGGACTGCTGCTTACAATGGGGATCAGATAGGATCTGTGCAGCCACTGGGACAGAATGTTCTGTTATACAGATAGCTAGAATCTCAGCTGCCATAAAGCAGGACAGGACTGCTGCTTACAATGGGAATGACATAGGATCTGTGCAGCCACTGGGACAGAATGCTCTGTTATACAGATAGCTAGAATCTCAGCTGCCATAAAGCAAGACAGGACTGCTGCTTACAGGGAGGAATCCTATCAGCTCATGCATATGACAGATAGGGGTTAATATTACTGACCGAGTAACAATGTGACAGCAGCGGATCAATGGGTTGTGCAGGCAGTTTCTTGTATTAAGGAAAGAGCTGTGGAAATAAGAGAGAGATGAGAAAATTAATCCTCCTGTTACCCCCGATGGATTCCTTAACCAAATTCCCAATATCTCTTCTATTCTTTTGAAAAGATGGCTCATGACTCTCTGTGGCACAAAAGGGTGGTTCACCTGTAAGTTAACTTTAAGTATGTTAAAGAATGGCTAATTCTAAGCAACTTTTCAATTGGTCTTAATTTTTTCTTTTTTTATGTTTTGCCTTCTTTTTCTGACTCTTTCCCAATCTTTCAAATGGGGGTCACTGACCCCATCCAAAAATCAAATTCTCTCTATGGCTATAAATGAATTGTTATTGCTACTGTTTATAACTCGTCTTCCTATTCGGGCCTCTTCTGTTCATCTCTTATTTAAACCAATGCATAGTTGCTAGGGTAATATGGACCCTAGCAACCAGATGGCTGAACCTGCACTGGAGAGCTGCTGAATAAAAAGGTAAATAATCCCAAAACCACGACTAATAAAAAATGAAAACCAACTGCAAATTGTTGAATTGAAGTTGATTCTTTTTATAAGTGGTGTTTCCTTTCCAAGACGCCAGCCCTTTCTGAGAAGCCAAGGGAATTTCCTGCAGGGGAATCATATTATATTATATTATACAGAAATGTAATATGAGAAAGAAGGGGAGAGACCGGATACCTGTTGCCTCTTGTTGGTTTCCTGGAATTACTTCCTCTTATGAAATATATGAAGTTCCCTGAACCTTTATGGCAGGCATTCTGCCCTTCTTGTTTCTCTTGTCTTACTTTACTCAATACCCTACAATTAGAGCCTCTAATTCTCTAAGACAAGAGAAAGAGCAATTAAAGATGTTTAGTCTCGCTCTCTCTCTCTCCACTTCCATATTATAACAAGGAGAACCAGTCAGATAACTTGGGCCCTACTGCAAACTCATTTGAGGAGCGCCACTAAACTTTGGGGAATAAGACATTTTATTTATGTAAGTGCTTATCGGTTCCCCAGCAGCCTCAGGGTCTGCCTCCTCTACTCATAATAAAAGCAAAGCTGACTGCTCTCTGTAAAAGCAAGGAGCTGATAGGGGTACAGAGACAGGGGCCAAATCCTTGTTGTGATTGTAGTGTCCCTGCCTGGAGCTCGGGGGCAAGATGCACAATACAAGGGGAGCGGGAATGTGCCGACAGTCGGAATAATAGTCTAAAGTACATTCCTACAGTCACTTCTGATTAGAGATGTCCTAGATTTGGGGTCACGGGGCATCAAACTTTGTTCCACCCTGAGTAGTTTTATATTTGTATGAGATGTGCCAGGGCAACAACCCCTCCCTACTGACTGATATGCCCGGGCCAAAATAGCACTCTGAGCATATCTGTTCAGAACACGGATATTTGTATTTATATGGGAGGAGGGAGGTGCCATATTGATTCCCTTAGACAGTACAGTATGAGGGTATAGCTTATTGTGTGCCCAGAACATTCCTTCTCTGTATATTTGTATTTATACATATGGGAGGAGGAGGTGCCATATTGATTCCCTTAGACTGTACAGTATGAGGGTATAGCTTATTGTGTGCCCAGAACATTCCTTCTCTGTATATTTGTATTTATACATATGGGAGGGAGGTGCCATATTGATTCCCTTAGACAGTACAGTATGAGGGTATAGCTTATTGTGTGCCCAGAACATTCCTTCTCTGTATATTTGTATTTATACATATGGGAGGGAGGTGCCATATTGATTCCCTTAGACAGTACAGTATGAGGGTATAGCTTATTGTATGCCCAGAACATTACTTCTCTGTATATTTGTATTTATACATATGGGAGGAGGGAGGTGCCATATTGATTCCCTTAGACAGTACAGTATGAGGGTATAGCTTATTGTGTGCCCAGAACATTCCTTCTCTGTATATTTGTATTTATACATATGGGAGGAGGGAGGTGCCATATTGATTCCCTTAGACAGTACAGTATGAGGGTATAGCTTATTGTGTGCCCAGAACATTCCTTCTCTGTATATTTGTATTTATACATATGGGAGGAGGGAGGTGCCATATTGATTCCCTTAGACAGTACAGTATGAGGGTATAGCTTATTGTGTGCCCAGAACATTCCTTCTCTGTATATTTGTATGTATACATATGGGAGGAGGAGGTGCCATATTGATTCCCTTAGACAGTACAGTATGAGGGTATAGCTTATTGTGTGCCCAGAACATTCCTTCTCTGTATATTTGTATTTATACATATGGGAGGAGGTGCCATATTGATTCCCTTAGACAGTACAGTATGAAGGTACAGCTTATTGTGTGCCCAGAACATTCCTTCTCTGTATATTTGTATTTATACATATGGGAGGAGGAGGTACCATATTGATTCCCTTAGACAGTACAGTATGAGGGTATAGCTTATTGTGTGCCCAGAACATTCCTTCTCTGTATATTTGTATTTATACATATGGGAGGAGGAGGTACCATATTGATTCCCTTAGACAGTACAAGGGTATAGCTTATTGTGTGCCCAGAACATTCCTTCTCTGTATATTTGTATTTATACATATAGGAGGAGGAGGTGCCATATTGATTCCCTTAGACAGTACAGTATGAGGGTATAGCTTATTGTGTGCCCAGAACATTCCTTCTCTGTATATTTGTATTTATACATATGGGAGGAGGGAGGTGCCATATTGATTCCCTTAGACAGTACAGTATGAGGGTATAGCTTATTGTGTGCCCAGAACATTCCTTCTCTGTATATTTGTATTTATACATATGGGAGGAGGGAGGTGCCATATTGATTCCCTTAGACAGTACAGTATGAGGGTATAGCTTATTGTGTGCCCAGAACATTCCTTCTCTGTATAACTGTATGGAAATCTAATCATAGAAGGTACTGTACTCAGCACAACTGATCTGGAGGTTGTTAGGGTTTATTGCTTAAAGGGGCGTTTCACCTTAAAGTTAACTTTTAGTATATTATATAATGGCTCATTCTAAACAACTTTTCAATTGGTCTCCATTTTTCTTCTTTTTTTTATATAGTTTTGAATTATTTACATTTTTCAGACTCTTTCCACCTTTCAGATTCGGGGTCAACGACCCCATCTAAAAACCAACGCTCTGTAAGGCTACCCCTTTATTAAAATCACTACTTTTTATTGCTCACCTTTCTATTCAGGCCTCGCCTATTCACATTCCAGTCTCTTATTCAAATCAATGCATGGTTGCTAGGGGAATTCAGACCCTAGCAACCAGATGGCTGAAACTGCAAACGGCTGGATTAAAAGCTAAATAACTCAAAAACCACAAATAATAAAAAATGAAAACCAATTGCAAACTGTCTCAGAATATCCCTCTCTGCATCATACTAACTGTTAACTCAAAGTTGAACAAATCCTTTAAAATTATGTCTCTGCTTTGTCTGATTCCAATCAGCACTTCACTGAGTTGCACATTAACACTTACCTCCTTTCTCACAGTCTTAGCTCCCTGTGCCTATTGTTTCTACCAGCCACAAACGTTTGCCTCTCAGTTTTACGACTCCTTTAAACATCAAAGGGCAACCACAACCAGAGAGAAAGAAAAATCTCATTGGCACCTCCGACCAGAACTTTTACATTAAGCCGTGACTCAGCACAGAATGAGAGGCTGATGCACAGGCGCCTACTAAAGTATTTCCTTCGCATGGGCTGGAAGGTTGCAGTAGACAAGGCAGGTTTGGATGAGGGCCCAAGATCTCCCAATACCTATCTAACAGGGTGTAACTATAGAGGAAGCAGACCCTGTGGCTGCAGGGTGGCCCAGGAGTTATAGGGGCCTCATGAGTACCTAATTCATATACAGTTTCAATAAATAAAGGTAAAACAGGTCAATCTCTAGACATTTGGGGGCCTGAAAATTAATTTGCTGTAGGGCCCAGAAATATCTAGTTCCTCCGCTGTAGAACTAGTCTCAAGAGGTGCAAAGGGCAAACAACCTTTAGGCAATTTAAATGAGCTGTGACCTTTGTCTCCTTTTCCAGATTATAGGCTCATGGAAAGAAACATCTATTAGACCCTGGTCTGTCTGGTTTGTCTGTCTGTCTCTCTCAGTAGTTTATGCCTTATATGGGTTGTTCACCTTTGAATTAACTTTTAGTATGATGTAGACTGTAGAGAGTGATTTTTTTTTTAATTATTTAGCTTTTTGTTCAGCAGCTATTTGGTTGCTAGGGTCCAATTTAAACCTAGCAACCAGGCAATGATTTCAAAGAGAGACAGGCGTAGGAATAAAGACGAGTAATAGAACAACAGTAATACAATGGTAGCCACACACAGAGCAACGGGTGCATTTGAAAGTCGGAAAGTCATGAGAGGAAAGCAAATAATTCAACTTAAAAAAGTAAATGAATGGAGACCAACTGAAAACTTGCAAAGAATAAGGTGAACCACCTAAATGTGTGTGAGTCAGTGGCAGGATGATAAATTCCTTGCACTCTAAATACATCTTATTCATCAGCAGCTCAGCCTTATTCTTCAGTGGTGCATACTTTTCTACTGTAATGCTGCAAATCATTATGGCAGCTCCCAGTCGATATGTATCAATACAATTATACATAAAATGGGTATATGGTAATAACAGCTATATCCCAGCACTACTTCAGCCTGTCTCACCTTAATGATATATATATAGTTTCCTGGAACCCTATATATTAATATGCCCTTTAACCCCAGCACTATCTCCTACAAAGTAAATTTATGTGTTTTGTCTGTTCTGTATAAAGGATTCCCAGCCATCAGCTCTGTGTTGTAGACATGGAGAAGAGGAAAAAAAATCACAGACAGACGCATAAGAGAGAGAGAGAGAGAATGGGGGGGGAGAGACAGAGAGAGAGAGGGAGAGAGAGAGAGAGGGAGAGGGAGAGAGGGAGAGGGAGAGATAGAGAGGGAGAGAGACAGAGAGGGGGAGATAGAGAGGGAGAGGGAGAGAGACAGAGAGGGGGAGAGAGAGAGAGAGAGAGAGAGAGGGAGAGAGAGAGAGGGAGAGAACGAGAGAGGAGAGAGAGAGAGAGAGAGAGAGAGAGAGAGAGAGAGAGAGAGAGAGAATGGAGTCAGAAGGACAAGGTTGGAGCAGACAGACAGGGGAAGAATGTAAGGATGATGAACTGGGGAGAAGTAGCAGGTATCAGATATATATATATAAATATATAAGAGTATACAGGCTCATACTCACAGTTCTTGCAGGTCTCTTGTGCTGCCCCAGTCGCTTCCCAGCTCCCTTACATAGCAACCACAGGCAGGGGAGGGAAGGGGGTGTGTTGCTGACATCATTGGGTGCTCCCCTACCCCTCTCCCTGTATGTATATACACACACACACACACTGGTAGGCTGCAATGGGGGGACTCCAAGTTGCCTCTTGTTTCATTCAATATTAAATAAAGAACAAGGTCACCTTTAAATTAAAGGGGAACTCCACCTACCAACAGCAAGGAAAATGTCATTCTAAGCGTCCTCCCAATATCCATGGAATCCTCACGCTCGCTGGGTTTATAGTTAAGGGTAATGGTCATTGCAATCGAAAAGCAGTGATGGTTTTATCCCCTTGATTTCAGCTGCCAGAACCAGCAGTGCACAAAATATAACCTGCTGGGCAGACACTGCTTTCAATGACATTGACACATAGGAACAAGGAATAAAAAAAAAAAGGGATAATGGGAACGGCTGTTTGGGAGGAATTCCCTATTACCAGGTAGAATGTTGCAGGTGTAATTATCAGGCAGGCAACCGAGTGAGAAAATAATGACTTTTTATTTCCCCTATGGCTACTTTATTCAGATCAGGAGTCGCTGGTGTGTGGCCTCAGCCCAGTGATTGTAGGAAGAAGCCTGGTTAAAATTTGCATAGAACCACAAATTAGCAACACTGACTTTTCCCTGTGATCTGGGGGTGGAATAAGCAAAGCGCAGCAGTCATGTCACACCCAGGGTGTATTATAGGTAAATCAGCGGTTACTCCTGCTGCAGAATGGATTTCCCCACAGTCACCCCATATCCCCTTACTGTGCTGCCTGTACTTCCTCCTCCTCCCCTCTCATTGTTTTCTTTCTGGACAAAGCCGATATGTATCTATATCTGTATATATTTATATTTATACATTTCTGCACAGTCATTGTTGTGTCTACATCCACGTGGAGCGTGAATTGTTTATTCTCTGGGTGCAAACGGAATTCATTGGCCATATATAGGGGTAATACACCATAATAGTCTCTGCGAAGGGAGTGTGACTGTGGGATAGCAGGTATAGTAGGGAGAGATGGTGCCTATAGTAACAGTGGGATAATAGTCTCTGGGAAGGGAGTGTGACTGTGGGATAGCAGGTATAGTAGGGAGAGATGGTGCCTATAGTAACAGTGGGATAATAGTCTCTGGGAAGGGAGTGTGACTGTGGGATAGCAGGTATAGTAGGGAGAGATGGTGCCTATAGTAACAGTGGATAATAGTCTCTGGGAAGGGAGTGTGACTGTGGGATAGTAGGTATAGTAGGGAGAGATGGTGCCTATAGTAACAGTGGGATAATAGTCTCTGGGAAGGGAGTGTGACTGTGGGATAGCAGGTATAGTAGGGAGAGATGGTGTCTATAGTAACAGTGGATAATAGTCTCTGGGAAGGGAGTGTGACTGTGGGATAGCAGGTATAGTAGGGAGAGATGGTGTCTATAGTAACAGTGGATAATAGTCTCTGGGAAGGGAGTGTGACTGTGGGATAGCGGGTATAGTAGGGAGAGATGGTGCCTATAGTAACAGTGGATAATAGTCTCTGGGAAGGGAGTGTGACTGTGGGATAGCAGGTATAGTAGGGAGAGATGGTGTCTATAGTAACAGTGGATAATAGTCTCTGGGAAGGGAGTGTGACTGTGGGATAGCAGGTATAGTAGGGAGAGATGGTGTCTATAGTAACAGTGGATAATAGTCTCTGGGAAGGGAGTGTGACTGTGGGATAGCGGGTATAGTAGGGAGAGATGGTGCCTATAGTAACAGTGGATAATAGTCTCTGGGAAGGGAGTGTGACTGTGGGATAGCAGGTATAGTAGGGAGAGATGGTGCCTATAGTAACAGTGGATAATAGTCTCTGGGAAGGGAGTGTGACTGTGGGATAGCGGGTATAGAAGGGAGAGATGGTGCCTATAGTAACAGTGGGATAATAGTCTCTGGGAAGGGAGTGTGACTGTGGGATAGCGGGTATAGAAGGGAGAGATGGTGCCTATAGTAACAGTGGGATAATAGTCTCTGGGAAGGGAGTGTGACTGTGGGATAGCAGGTATAGTAGGGAAAGATGGTGCCTATAGTAACAGTGGGATAATAGTCTCTGGGAAGGGAGTGTGACTGTGGGATAGCAGGTATAGTAGGGAGAGATGGTGCCTATAGTAACAGTGGGATAATAGTCTCTGGGAAGGGAGTGTGACTGTGGGATAGCAGGTATAGTAGGGAGAGATGGTGCCTATAGTAACAGTGGATAATAGTCTCTGGGAAGGGAGTGTGACTGTGGGATAGCAGGTATAGAAGGGAGAGATGGTGCCTATAGTAACAGTGGGATAATAGTCTCTGGGAAGGGAGTGTGACTGTGGGATAGCAGGTATAGTAGGGAGAGATGGTGTCTATACTAACACTGGGATAATAGTCTCTGGGAAGTGAGTGTGACTGTGGGATAGCAGGTATAGTAGGGAGAGATGGTGCCTATAGTAACAGTGGTTAATAGTCTCTGGGAAGGGAGTGTGACTGTGGGATAGCAGGTATAATAGGGAGAGATGGTGCCTATAGTAACAGTGGTTAATAGTCTCTGGGAAGGGAGTGTGACTGTGGGATAGCAGGTATAATAGGGAGAGATGGTGCCTATAGTAACAGTGGATAATAGTCTCTGGGAAGGGAGTGTGACTGTGGGATAGCAGATATAGTAGGGAGAGATGGTGCCTATAGTAACAGTGGGATAATAGTCTCTGGGAAGGGAGTGTGACTGTGGGATAGCAGGTATAGTAGGGAGAGATGGTGTCTATAGTAACAGTGGATAATAGTCTCTGGGAAGGGAGTGTGACTGTGGGATAGCAGGTATAGTTAGGGAGAGATGGTGCCTATAGTAACAGTGGATAATAGTCTCTGGGAAGGGAGTGTGACTGTGGGATAGCAGGTATAGTAGGGAGAGATGGTGCCTATAGTAACAGTGGATAATAGTCTCTGGGAAGGGAGTGTGACTGTGGGATAGCAGGTATAGTAGGGAGAGATGGTGCCTATAGTAACAGTGGGATAATAGTCTCTGGGAAGGGAGTGTGACTGTGGGATAGCAGGTATAGTAGGGAGAGATGGTGTCTATAGTAACAGTGGATAATAGTCTCTGGGAAGGGAGTGTGACTGTGGGATAGCAGGTATAGTAGGGAGAGATGGTGTCTATAGTAACAGTGGATAATAGTCTCTGGGAAGGGAGTGTGACTGTGGGATAGCAGGTATAGTAGGGAGAGATGGTGTCTATAGTAACAGTGGATAATAGTCTCTGGGAAGGGAGTGTGACTGTGGGATAGCAAGTATAGTAGGGAGAGATGTGTCTATAGTAACAGTGGATACTAGTCTCTGGGAAGGGAGTGTGACTGTGGGATAGCAGGTATAGTAGGGAGAGATGGTGTCTATAGTAACAGTGGATAATAGTCTCTGGGAAGGGAGTGTGACTGTGGGATAGCAGGTATAGTAGGGAGAGATGGTGTCTATAGTAACAGTGGATAATAGTCTCTGGGAAGGGAGTGTGACTGTGGGATAGCAGGTATAGTAGGGAGAGATGGTGCCTATAGTAACAGTGGATAATAGTCTCTGGGAAGGGAGTGTGACTGTAGGATAGCAGGTATAGTAGGGAGAGATGGTGTCTATAGTAACAATGGATAATAGTCTCTGGGAAGGGAGTGTGACTGTGGGATAGCAGGTATAGTAGGGAGAGATGGTGTCTATAGTAACAGTGGATAATAGTCTCTGGGAAGGGAGTGTGACTGTGGGATAGCAGGTATAGTAGGGAGAGATGGTGTCTATAGTAACAGTGGATAATAGTCTCTGGGAAGGGAGTGTGACTGTGGGATAGCAGGTATAGTAGGGAGAGATGGTGCCTATAGTAACAGTGGATAATAGTCTCTGGGAAGGGAGTGTGACTGTAGGATAGCAGGTATAGTAGGGAGAGATGGTGTCTATAGTAACAATGGATAATAGTCTCTGGGAAGGGAGTGTGACTGTGGGATAGCAGGTATAGTAGGGAGAGATGGTGTCTATAGTAACAGTGGATAATAGTCTCTGGGAAGGGAGTGTGACTGTGGGATAGCAGGTATAGTAGGGAGAGATGGTGTCTATAGTAACAGTGGATAATAGTCTCTGGGAAGGGAGTGTGACTGTGGGATAGCAGGTATAGTAGGGAGAGATGTGCCTATAGTAACAGTGGGATAATAGTCTCTGGGAAGGGAGTGTGACTGTGGGATAGCAGGTATAGTAGGGAGAGATGGTGCCTATAGTAACAGTGGATAATAGTCTCTGGATAGCAGGTATAGTAGGGAGAGATGGTGCCTATAGTCAGTGGCGGATTAAGGACATGTGAGGCCCCTAGGCTACACTTTCCACAGGGCCCCCTTCTAGGGTAGGGTCGGAAAACTATGGCGCGCGCAGCGCGCTGAATATCTTTAAACCACACCTCTTTTTTGGCCACACCCCCAAATACCACACCCATTTAAAAAAACATTATTCTGTCATGCCAGTTTTAAATGGATAATCAGGATATTATACGCAGATCTGACAGTATACATTTACTACAAAAAATGGAAAATTAGCATATTAACCCTAGCTGTTACAGTATAATCACTGTAGAAATGGCCAATGAGCACTCCATTGATCCCAGACAAGTAAGTAAGATGACTAAAACATAGCCAACGAACAGAAAGTCTCTGTGACCTTGTCTGTGCTTGTGGCAGATTGGCAGTAAAGCAGAGCCAAGAGAAGCAACTCTGAGAAAACATAAATCTGAGTAGTGAAACTGTGGAAGTGGAGCTCCCTGTTCATTAAAGGGGTTGTTCACCTTTAAAATAACTTTTAGGATGATGTAGAGAATGATATTCTGAAACAATTTGCAATTGGTTTTCGTTTTTTATTATTTGTCTTTTGATTATATAGCTTTTTATTCAGCAGCTCTCCAGTTTTCAATTTCAGCAGTCTGGTTGCTAGGGTCCAATTACCCTAGCAACTATAAATTGATTTGAATGAAAGACTGGGATATGAATTGCAGAGAGCCTGAATAAAAAAATGTAGCAGTAGCAATAAAAGTATAGCCTTACAAGGCATTGAGCAAAATGGTACGGTGTCAATTACAACAACAACAATAACAAACTGTAAATTATGTGTTTGAGAACATGACAATATGAAGATACTTTGCTAAGGTAGAATATCAGTTTTGATTACATAATTTGACATATTATGTGAGCTACAGATGTCAAATGAATCACAAATATTCACAAAATAGGCCCAGTACAGCCTTTTGCATCAATGGAATGAAACAGTTGTATTACACTGCACTAAGGGGTGTCCAGAAAAAAGATTGAATGGCTGTAGGTTTCCCAAATACTTTCCCACCACTGTACTACAGACAAGCTATGCTGACAATCAGTGGGCTTACCCTTAAATAAAAAAAACTACCTTTGTTTCCATAGCCTCCTGTAGTACTGCACACAATGGGTTAAATTGTACACATAGCTTCTCTGCCTTATCGCTATCAAAGGCGCCATATTTCAAATCAGCCGGCACAGGAACAGGAGTCTCCGCCTGCCATATTACCTCACTGGTGCACTGAAGGAAGCAGCCACTTATCTACATTATCTTCCAGCCAGGGGAACGCACTGTTGTTGTAATAAATGTGCACACCATGTAGGAGACACACACACACTCATCATACATCACTCGCACAGTTTTTTTTTTCCCCTGCACACTCTGACAAAATTTTTTTTGGAGGAAGCCAGTTGCTAGGCAGGTACTCCCCCTCCCCTCATAGCTCCTGCCTACCTCCTGGAATGTATTCGCTCCTCTCAAAGTTAACAGCGCGTGACGTTGGTGGGGGAGACCAGCTTCCTGCTGCTGGCTACTTTCATGGTGAGGGCCGACTGGAAGCAATCAGCCTCAGGCGCAGTTGGTGACGTCATGCGCAATGCGCCGCAGAGACGCACTCAAATGCAAGTAACTTCTCTGCCTCCACCACTGGCCGGACCTGGTGATTTTTTTTTTAAATTTAAAAAAAAAAAAAAATTTGCAGTAAGAAACTCATGGGCCCCTACCACTAATGGGCCCCTAGGCTAAAGCCTAGGGTAGCCTAGGCATTAATCCGCCCCTGCCTATAGTAACAGTGGATAATAGTCTCTAGGAAGGGAGTGTGACTGTGGGATAGCAGGTATAGTAGGGAGAAATGGTGCCTATAATAACAGTGGGATAATAGTCTCTGGGAAGGGAGTGTGACTGTGGGATAGCAGGTATAGTAGGGAGAGATGGTGCCTATAGTAACAGTGGATAATAGTCTCTGGGAAGGGAGTGTGACTGTGGGATAGCAGGTATAGTAGGGAGAGATGGTGCCTATAGTAACAGTGGATAATAGTCTCTGGGAAGGGAGTGTGACTGTGGGATAGCAGGTATAGTAGGGAGAGATGGTGTCTATACTAACACTGGGATAATAGTCTCTGGGAAGGGAGTGTGACTGTGGGATAGCAGGTATAGTAGGGAGAAATGGTGCCTATAATAACAGTGGGATAATAGTCTCTGGGAAGGGAGTGTGACTGTGGGATAGCAGGTATAGTAGGGAGAGATGGTGCCTATAGTAACAGTGGATAATAGTCTCTGGGAAGGGAGTGTGACTGTGGGATAGCAGGTATAGTAGGGAGAGATGGTGCCTATAGTAACAGTGGATAATAGTCTCTGGGAAGGGAGTGTGACTGTGTGATAGCGGGTATAGAAGGGAGAGATGGTGCCTATAGTAACAGTGGGATAATAGTCTCTGGGAAGGGAGTGTGACTGTGGGATAGCAGGTATAGTAGGGAGAGATGGTGTCTATACTAACACTGGGATAATAGTCTCTGGGAAGGGAGTGTGACTGTGGGATAGCAGGTATAGTAGGGAGAGATGGTGCCTATAGTAACAGTGGGATAATAGTCTCTGGGAAGGGAGTGTGACTGTGGGATAGCAGGTATAGTAGGGAGAGATGGTGCCTATAGTAACAGTGGATAATAGTCTCTGGGAAGGGAGTGTGACTGTGTGATAGCGGGTATAGAAGGGAGAGATGGTGCCTATAGTAACAGTGGGATAATAGTCTCTGGGAAGGGAGTGTGACTGTGGGATAGCAGGTATAGTAGGGAGAGATGGTGTCTATACTAACACTGGGATAATAGTCTCTGGGAAGGGAGTGTGACTGTGGGATAGCAGGTATAGTAGGGAGAGATGGTGCCTATAGTAACAGTGGTTAATAGTCTCTGGGAAGGGAGTGTGACTGTGGGATAGCAGGTATAATAGGGAGAGATGGTGCCTATAGTAACAGTGGATAATAGTCTCTGGGAAGGGAGTGTGACTGTGGGATAGCAGATATAGTAGGGAGAGATGGTGCCTATAGTAACAGTGGGATAATAGTCTCTGGGAAGGGAGTGTGACTGTGGGATAGCAGGTATAGTAGGGAGAGATGGTGTCTATAGTAACAGTGGATAATAGTCTCTGGGAAGGGAGTGTGACTGTGGGATAGCAGGTATAGTTAGGGAGAGATGGTGCCTATAGTAACAGTGGATAATAGTCTCTGGGAAGGGAGTGTGACTGTGGGATAGCAGGTATAGTAGGGAGAGATGGTGCCTATAGTAACAGTGGGATAATAGTCTCTGGGAAGGGAGTGTGACTGTGGGATAGCAGGTATAGTAGGGAGAGATGGTGCCTATAGTAACAGTGGATAATAGTCTCTGGGAAGGGAGTGTGACTGTGGGATAGCAGGTATAGTAGGGAGAGATGGTGCCTATAGTAACAGTGGATAATAGTCTCTAGGAAGGGAGTGTGACTGTGGGATAGCAGGTATAGTAGGGAGAGATGGTGCCTATAGTAACAGTGGATAATAGTCTCTGGGAAGGGAGTGACTGTGGGATAGCATGTATAGTAGGGAGAGATGGTGCCTATAGTAACAGTGGATAATAGTCTCTGGGAAGGGAGTGTGACTGTGGGATAGCAGGTATAGTAGGAAGAGATGGTGCCTATAGTAACAGTAGATAATAGTCTCTGGGAAGGGAGTGTGACTGTGGGATAGCAGGTATAGTAGGGAGAGATAGTGCCTATAGTAACAGTGGGATAATAGTCTCTGGGAAGGGAGTGTGACTGTGGGATAGCAGGTATAGTAGGGAGAGATGGTGCCTATAGTAACAGTGGATAATAGTCTCTGGGAAGGGAGTGTGACTGTGGGATAGCAGGTATAGTAGGGAGAGATAGTGCCTATAGTAACAGTGGGATAATAGTCTCTGGGACGGGAGTGTGACTGTGGGATAGCAGGTATAGTAGGGAGAGATGGTGCCTATAGTAACAGTGGATAATAGTCTCTGGGAAGGGAGTGTGACTGTGGGATAGCAGGTATAGTAGGGAGAGATGGTGCCTATAGTAACAGTGGATAATAGTCTCTGGGAAGGGAGTGTGACTGTGGGATAACAGGTATAGTAGGGAGAGATGGTGCCTATAGTAACAGTGGATAATAGTCTCTGGGAAGGGAGTGTGACTGTGGGATAGCAGGTATAGTAGGGAGAGATGGTGTCTATAGTAACAGTGGATAATAGTCTCTGGGAAGGGAGTGTGACTGTGGGATAGCAGGTATAGTAGGGAGAGATGGTGTCTATAGTAACAGTGGATAATAGTCTCTGGGAAGGGAGTGTGACTGTGGGATAGCAGGTATAGTAGGGAGAGATGGTGCCTATAGTAACAGTGGATAATAGTCTCTGGGAAGGGAGTGTGACTGTAGGATAGCAGGTATAGTAGGGAGAGATGGTGTCTATAGTAACAATGGATAATAGTCTCTGGGAAGGGAGTGTGACTGTGGGATAGCAGGTATAGTAGGGAGAGATGGTGTCTATAGTAACAGTGGATAATAGTCTCTGGGAAGGGAGTGTGACTGTGGGATAGCAGGTATAGTAGGGAGAGATGGTGTCTATAGTAACAGTGGATAATAGTCTCTGGGAAGGGAGTGTGACTGTGGGATAGCAGGTATAGTAGGGAGAGATGTGCCTATAGTAACAGTGGGATAATAGTCTCTGGGAAGGGAGTGTGACTGTGGGATAGCAGGTATAGTAGGGAGAGATGGTGCCTATAGTAACAGTGGATAATAGTCTCTGGATAGCAGGTATAGTAGGGAGAGATGGTGCCTATAGTCAGTGGCGGATTAAGGACATGTGAGGCCCCTAGGCTACACTTTCCACAGGGCCCCCTTCTAGGGTAGGGTCGGAAAACTATGGCGCGCGCAGCGCGCTGAATATCTTTAAACCACACCTCTTTTTTGGCCACACCCCCAAATACCACACCCATTTAAAAAAACATTATTCTGTCATGCCAGTTTTAAATGGATAATCAGGATATTATACGCAGATCTGACAGTATACATTTACTACAAAAAATGGAAAATTAGCATATTAACCCTAGCTGTTACAGTATAATCACTGTAGAAATGGCCAATGAGCACTCCATTGATCCCAGACAAGTAAGTAAGATGACTAAAACATAGCCAACGAACAGAAAGTCTCTGTGACCTTGTCTGTGCTTGTGGCAGATTGGCAGTAAAGCAGAGCCAAGAGAAGCAACTCTGAGAAAACATAAATCTGAGTAGTGAAACTGTGGAAGTGGAGCTCCCTGTTCATTAAAGGGGTTGTTCACCTTTAAAATAACTTTTAGGATGATGTAGAGAATGATATTCTGAAACAATTTGCAATTGGTTTTCGTTTTTTATTATTTGTCTTTTGATTATATAGCTTTTTATTCAGCAGCTCTCCAGTTTTCAATTTCAGCAGTCTGGTTGCTAGGGTCCAATTACCCTAGCAACTATAAATTGATTTGAATGAAAGACTGGGATATGAATTGCAGAGAGCCTGAATAAAAAAATGTAGCAGTAGCAATAAAAGTATAGCCTTACAAGGCATTGAGCAAAATGGTACGGTGTCAATTACAACAACAACAATAACAAACTGTAAATTATGTGTTTGAGAACATGACAATATGAAGATACTTTGCTAAGGTAGAATATCAGTTTTGATTACATAATTTGACATATTATGTGAGCTACAGATGTCAAATGAATCACAAATATTCACAAAATAGGCCCAGTACAGCCTTTTGCATCAATGGAATGAAACAGTTGTATTACACTGCACTAAGGGGTGTCCAGAAAAAAGATTGAATGGCTGTAGGTTTCCCAAATACTTTCCCACCACTGTACTACAGACAAGCTATGCTGACAATCAGTGGGCTTACCCTTAAATAAAAAAAACTACCTTTGTTTCCATAGCCTCCTGTAGTACTGCACACAATGGGTTAAATTGTACACATAGCTTCTCTGCCTTATCGCTATCAAAGGCGCCATATTTCAAATCAGCCGGCACAGGAACAGGAGTCTCCGCCTGCCATATTACCTCACTGGTGCACTGAAGGAAGCAGCCATTTATCTACATTATCTTCCAGCCAGGGGAACGCACTGTTGTTGTAATAAATGTGCACACCATGTAGGAGACACACACACACTCATCATACATCACTCGCACAGTTTTTTTTTTCCCCTGCACACTCTGACAAAATTTTTTTTGGAGGAAGCCAGTTGCTAGGCAGGTACTCCCCCTCCCCTCATAGCTCCTGCCTACCTCCTGGAATGTATTCGCTCCTCTCAAAGTTAACAGCGCGTGACGTTGGTGGGGGAGACCAGCTTCCTGCTGCTGGCTACTTTCATGGTGAGGGCCGACTGGAAGCAATCAGCCTCAGGCGCAGTTGGTGACGTCATGCGCAATGCGCCGCAGAGACGCACTCAAATGCAAGTAACTTCTCTGCCTCCACCACTGGCCGGACCTGGTGATTTTTTTTTTAAATTTAAAAAAAAAAAAAAATTTGCAGTAAGAAACTCATGGGCCCCTACCACTAATGGGCCCCTAGGCTAAAGCCTAGGGTAGCCTAGGCATTAATCCGCCCCTGCCTATAGTAACAGTGGATAATAGTCTCTAGGAAGGGAGTGTGACTGTGGGATAGCAGGTATAGTAGGGAGAAATGGTGCCTATAATAACAGTGGGATAATAGTCTCTGGGAAGGGAGTGTGACTGTGGGATAGCAGGTATAGTAGGGAGAGATGGTGCCTATAGTAACAGTGGATAATAGTCTCTGGGAAGGGAGTGTGACTGTGGGATAGCAGGTATAGTAGGGAGAGATGGTGCCTATAGTAACAGTGGATAATAGTCTCTGGGAAGGGAGTGTGACTGTGGGATAGCAGGTATAGTAGGGAGAGATGGTGTCTATACTAACACTGGGATAATAGTCTCTGGGAAGGGAGTGTGACTGTGGGATAGCAGGTATAGTAGGGAGAAATGGTGCCTATAATAACAGTGGGATAATAGTCTCTGGGAAGGGAGTGTGACTGTGGGATAGCAGGTATAGTAGGGAGAGATGGTGCCTATAGTAACAGTGGATAATAGTCTCTGGGAAGGGAGTGTGACTGTGGGATAGCAGGTATAGTAGGGAGAGATGGTGCCTATAGTAACAGTGGATAATAGTCTCTGGGAAGGGAGTGTGACTGTGTGATAGCGGGTATAGAAGGGAGAGATGGTGCCTATAGTAACAGTGGGATAATAGTCTCTGGGAAGGGAGTGTGACTGTGGGATAGCAGGTATAGTAGGGAGAGATGGTGTCTATACTAACACTGGGATAATAGTCTCTGGGAAGGGAGTGTGACTGTGGGATAGCAGGTATAGTAGGGAGAGATGGTGCCTATAGTAACAGTGGGATAATAGTCTCTGGGAAGGGAGTGTGACTGTGGGATAGCAGGTATAGTAGGGAGAGATGGTGCCTATAGTAACAGTGGATAATAGTCTCTGGGAAGGGAGTGTGACTGTGTGATAGCGGGTATAGAAGGGAGAGATGGTGCCTATAGTAACAGTGGGATAATAGTCTCTGGGAAGGGAGTGTGACTGTGGGATAGCAGGTATAGTAGGGAGAGATGGTGTCTATACTAACACTGGGATAATAGTCTCTGGGAAGGGAGTGTGACTGTGGGATAGCAGGTATAGTAGGGAGAGATGGTGCCTATAGTAACAGTGGTTAATAGTCTCTGGGAAGGGAGTGTGACTGTGGGATAGCAGGTATAATAGGGAGAGATGGTGCCTATAGTAACAGTGGATAATAGTCTCTGGGAAGGGAGTGTGACTGTGGGATAGCAGATATAGTAGGGAGAGATGGTGCCTATAGTAACAGTGGGATAATAGTCTCTGGGAAGGGAGTGTGACTGTGGGATAGCAGGTATAGTAGGGAGAGATGGTGTCTATAGTAACAGTGGATAATAGTCTCTGGGAAGGGAGTGTGACTGTGGGATAGCAGGTATAGTTAGGGAGAGATGGTGCCTATAGTAACAGTGGATAATAGTCTCTGGGAAGGGAGTGTGACTGTGGGATAGCAGGTATAGTAGGGAGAGATGGTGCCTATAGTAACAGTGGGATAATAGTCTCTGGGAAGGGAGTGTGACTGTGGGATAGCAGGTATAGTAGGGAGAGATGGTGCCTATAGTAACAGTGGATAATAGTCTCTGGGAAGGGAGTGTGACTGTGGGATAGCAGGTATAGTAGGGAGAGATGGTGCCTATAGTAACAGTGGATAATAGTCTCTAGGAAGGGAGTGTGACTGTGGGATAGCAGGTATAGTAGGGAGAGATGGTGCCTATAGTAACAGTGGATAATAGTCTCTGGGAAGGGAGTGACTGTGGGATAGCATGTATAGTAGGGAGAGATGGTGCCTATAGTAACAGTGGATAATAGTCTCTGGGAAGGGAGTGTGACTGTGGGATAGCAGGTATAGTAGGAAGAGATGGTGCCTATAGTAACAGTAGATAATAGTCTCTGGGAAGGGAGTGTGACTGTGGGATAGCAGGTATAGTAGGGAGAGATAGTGCCTATAGTAACAGTGGGATAATAGTCTCTGGGAAGGGAGTGTGACTGTGGGATAGCAGGTATAGTAGGGAGAGATGGTGCCTATAGTAACAGTGGATAATAGTCTCTGGGAAGGGAGTGTGACTGTGGGATAGCAGGTATAGTAGGGAGAGATAGTGCCTATAGTAACAGTGGGATAATAGTCTCTGGGACGGGAGTGTGACTGTGGGATAGCAGGTATAGTAGGGAGAGATGGTGCCTATAGTAACAGTGGATAATAGTCTCTGGGAAGGGAGTGTGACTGTGGGATAGCAGGTATAGTAGGGAGAGATGGTGCCTATAGTAACAGTGGATAATAGTCTCTGGGAAGGGAGTGTGACTGTGGGATAACAGGTATAGTAGGGAGAGATGGTGCCTATAGTAACAGTGGATAATAGTCTCTGGGAAGGGAGTGTGACTGTGGGATAGCAGGTATAGTAGGGAGAGATGGTGTCTATAGTAACAGTGGATAATAGTCTCTGGGAAGGGAGTGTGACTGTGGGATAGCAGGTATAGTAGGGAGAGATGGTGTCTATAGTAACAGTGGATAATAGTCTCTGGGAAGGGAGTGTGACTGTGGGATAGCAGGTATAGTAGGGAGAGATGGTGCCTATAGTAACAGTGGATAATAGTCTCTGGGAAGGGAGTGTGACTGTAGGATAGCAGGTATAGTAGGGAGAGATGGTGTCTATAGTAACAATGGATAATAGTCTCTGGGAAGGGAGTGTGACTGTGGGATAGCAGGTATAGTAGGGAGAGATGGTGTCTATAGTAACAGTGGATAATAGTCTCTGGGAAGGGAGTGTGACTGTGGGATAGCAGGTATAGTAGGGAGAGATGGTGTCTATAGTAACAGTGGATAATAGTCTCTGGGAAGGGAGTGTGACTGTGGGATAGCAGGTATAGTAGGGAGAGATGTGCCTATAGTAACAGTGGGATAATAGTCTCTGGGAAGGGAGTGTGACTGTGGGATAGCAGGTATAGTAGGGAGAGATGGTGCCTATAGTAACAGTGGATAATAGTCTCTGGATAGCAGGTATAGTAGGGAGAGATGGTGCCTATAGTCAGTGGCGGATTAAGGACATGTGAGGCCCCTAGGCTACACTTTCCACAGGGCCCCCTTCTAGGGTAGGGTCGGAAAACTATGGCGCGCGCAGCGCGCTGAATATCTTTAAACCACACCTCTTTTTTGGCCACACCCCCAAATACCACACCCATTTAAAAAAACATTATTCTGTCATGCCAGTTTTAAATGGATAATCAGGATATTATACGCAGATCTGACAGTATACATTTACTACAAAAAATGGAAAATTAGCATATTAACCCTAGCTGTTACAGTATAATCACTGTAGAAATGGCCAATGAGCACTCCATTGATCCCAGACAAGTAAGTAAGATGACTAAAACATAGCCAACGAACAGAAAGTCTCTGTGACCTTGTCTGTGCTTGTGGCAGATTGGCAGTAAAGCAGAGCCAAGAGAAGCAACTCTGAGAAAACATAAATCTGAGTAGTGAAACTGTGGAAGTGGAGCTCCCTGTTCATTAAAGGGGTTGTTCACCTTTAAAATAACTTTTAGGATGATGTAGAGAATGATATTCTGAAACAATTTGCAATTGGTTTTCGTTTTTTATTATTTGTCTTTTGATTATATAGCTTTTTATTCAGCAGCTCTCCAGTTTTCAATTTCAGCAGTCTGGTTGCTAGGGTCCAATTACCCTAGCAACTATAAATTGATTTGAATGAAAGACTGGGATATGAATTGCAGAGAGCCTGAATAAAAAAATGTAGCAGTAGCAATAAAAGTATAGCCTTACAAGGCATTGAGCAAAATGGTACGGTGTCAATTACAACAACAACAATAACAAACTGTAAATTATGTGTTTGAGAACATGACAATATGAAGATACTTTGCTAAGGTAGAATATCAGTTTTGATTACATAATTTGACATATTATGTGAGCTACAGATGTCAAATGAATCACAAATATTCACAAAATAGGCCCAGTACAGCCTTTTGCATCAATGGAATGAAACAGTTGTATTACACTGCACTAAGGGGTGTCCAGAAAAAAGATTGAATGGCTGTAGGTTTCCCAAATACTTTCCCACCACTGTACTACAGACAAGCTATGCTGACAATCAGTGGGCTTACCCTTAAATAAAAAAAACTACCTTTGTTTCCATAGCCTCCTGTAGTACTGCACACAATGGGTTAAATTGTACACATAGCTTCTCTGCCTTATCGCTATCAAAGGCGCCATATTTCAAATCAGCCGGCACAGGAACAGGAGTCTCCGCCTGCCATATTACCTCACTGGTGCACTGAAGGAAGCAGCCACTTATCTACATTATCTTCCAGCCAGGGGAACGCACTGTTGTTGTAATAAATGTGCACACCATGTAGGAGACACACACACACTCATCATACATCACTCGCACAGTTTTTTTTTTCCCCTGCACACTCTGACAAAATTTTTTTTGGAGGAAGCCAGTTGCTAGGCAGGTACTCCCCCTCCCCTCATAGCTCCTGCCTACCTCCTGGAATGTATTCGCTCCTCTCAAAGTTAACAGCGCGTGACGTTGGTGGGGGAGACCAGCTTCCTGCTGCTGGCTACTTTCATGGTGAGGGCCGACTGGAAGCAATCAGCCTCAGGCGCAGTTGGTGACGTCATGCGCAATGCGCCGCAGAGACGCACTCAAATGCAAGTAACTTCTCTGCCTCCACCACTGGCCGGACCTGGTGATTTTTTTTTTAAATTTAAAAAAAAAAAAAAATTTGCAGTAAGAAACTCATGGGCCCCTACCACTAATGGGCCCCTAGGCTAAAGCCTAGGGTAGCCTAGGCATTAATCCGCCCCTGCCTATAGTAACAGTGGATAATAGTCTCTAGGAAGGGAGTGTGACTGTGGGATAGCAGGTATAGTAGGGAGAGATGGTGCCTATAGTAACAGTGGATAATAGTCTCTAGGAAGGGAGTGTGACTGTGGGATAGCAGGTATAGTAGGGAGAGATGGTGTCTATAGTAACAGTGGATAATAGTCTCTGGGAAGGGAGTGTGACTGTGGGATAGCAGGTATAGTAGGGAGAGATGGTGCCTATAGTAACAGTGGATAATAGTCTCTAGGAAGGGAGTGTGACTGTCGGATAACAGGTATAGTAGGGAGAGATGGTGCCTATAGTAACAGTGGATAATAGTCTCTAGGAAGGGAGTGTGACTGTGGGATAGCAGGTATAGTAGGGAGAGATGGTGCCTATAGTAACAGTGGGATAATAGTCTCTAGGAAGGGAGTGTGACTGTGGGATAGCGGGTATAGAAGGGAGAGATGGTGCCTATAGTAACAGTGGGATAATAGTCTCTAGGAAGGGAGTGTGACTGTGGGATAGCAGGTATAGTAGGGAGAGATGGTGCCTATAGTAACAGTGGATAATAGTCTCTGGGAAGGGAGTGTGACTGTGGGATAGCAGGTATAGTAGGAAGAGATGGTGCCTATAGTAACAGTAGATAATAGTCTCTGGGAAGGGAGTGTGACTGTGGGATAGCAGGTATAGTAGGGAGAGATAGTGCCTATAGTAACAGTGGGATAATAGTCTCTGGGAAGGGAGTGTGACTGTGGGATAGCAGGTATAGTAGGGAGAGATGGTGCCTATAGTAACAGTGGATAATAGTCTCTGGGAAGGGAGTGTGACTGTGGGATAGCAGGTATAGTAGGGAGAGATAGTGCCTATAGTAACAGTGGGATAATAGTCTCTGGGACGGGAGTGTGACTGTGGGATAGCAGGTATAGTAGGGAGAGATGGTGCCTATAGTAACAGTGGATAATAGTCTCTGGGAAGGGAGTGTGACTGTGGGATAGCAGGTATAGTAGGGAGAGATGGTGCCTATAGTAACAGTGGATAATAGTCTCTGGGAAGGGAGTGTGACTGTGGGATAGCAGGTATAGTAGGGAGAGATGGTGCCTATAGTAACAGTAGATAATAGTCTCTGGGAAGGGAGTGTGACTGTGGGATAGCAGGTATAGTAGGGAGAGATGGTGCCTATAGTAGTTTTGCAAGGTAGTGTAGCTGGGCCACAGCTGGAGGAGTAAAAGTTTTAGCTCTTGGACACAGGAGACTTGTGGGGTGTGTGAGGTTCAGGCTTTAGGGCACAGACAAGAGAAGACACAATGCTGAGGGTGCTGGGTGGGGGGAGTGAGAGAGAGAGAGAGAGAGAGAGAGAGAGAGAGAGAGAGAGAGAGAGAGAGTGAATACCAGGGTTCAGCTGAAACTCGGTGTAAGAACAGATCAATAAGAGGTGCATGACTGTCTCTTAGTGAGTTTTGTAATCAGAACAAAATTGGGAAATTAGCAGGTGACTTTCAGAATCAGGTGCTTCTGTGCCAGCACTGTCCTTCAGTCCCCAATCATAGGTTGTAGTTAAAGGGGCGGCAGCGATGCTATTTGTGTGTAAGTCACATTGAGTAAGAGACTTGTCCTGGGTGCAGTACTCACAGAATAATAACTAAGGAATGAATAATGGTGTTAAAGGTTTACCTGTCACCTCCCAAAGGCCTAGCAATACTTTATGGTCCTGAACTATAACTCTCCAACCTGCAGGCACCAGTTGCACCCGCTAGTATGCCAGTATCTGGGACATTACCTGTATTGATCACATGAACCTGCTCACATATCTAATAAACAATACAAAGAGGGCTTTATTTGAAGAAAAATAAATAAGAGAATAAAATACAACGTCATTTCAAACAGAGAGAACTACATACATTCTGTATTTACTTTAAACTGAAACACCTCTCCCAAAAACACATGCAAGTCTACAGTGGTGGCGCGGTCATGTGACATTCCCCGGCGCGGATTCCCGTATTATGAGTTGGTTTTCCGACTACTGGGCTTAAAGGGGTTGTACACCTTTGATTAACCTTTAGTATGATGTAGAGAGTGAGACTGAGACAATTTGCAATTGGCTTTCATTTTTTATTCTCTATGGTTTTTGAATTGGGCAGCTCTCCAGTTTGGAATTTCAGCAGCTATCTGGTTGCTAGGATCCAAAGGACCCTAGCAACCAGGCAGTGATTGAATGAGAGACTGGGATATGAATAGGAGAGGAACTGAATATAAAGATGAGTAATAAAAAAGTAACAGTAACGATACAATTGTAGCCTCACAGAGCTATAGCTGGCTGCCAGGGTCAGTGACCCCGATTGGAAAACTGGAAAGGCAAATAATTAAAAACCATAAAAAATAGATAACGAAGACCAGTTGAAAAGTATAGGCAATTCTATAACATGCCAAAATGTATCTTAAAGGTGTATTACCCCTTTAGAGATCAAAAGATCAGTACTTGGTTGGTCCAATAGATCTCAGCTGCAATGAGTTAAGGTCGCCGATATAAGCCGGCACCTTATTGGGGAACATACGGGGCCCTCCCCAATTGTTATCTGGCTGAAAGTTGGGCAATTGTCGATTGGACAGGGTTAAAAAAATCTCATCGGATCAACCGGTTTATTGATGTGGTCCTCGATCCTACCGCGCGTATGTTTTTTGTTGTGATCCAATTGTTGGGCCCTAGGGCCCACGATCGGATCGGCCCGATATCGCCCACCTCAAGGTGGGCACATCAGGGAGAGATTTGCTCATATGTAAATGCGCCCCCCTCAGCTGACAGCCGTCTAAGGGTGATGGGAGCTGTAGTTGAGAAGCCACAGGGTTCGGATCATTTTAATACCTATTCTATAGCAGCAATATGGTTTAAAACCCACAGTGGGTGATTATTTATAAACACTGGGCACATGTTCAACCAATCAGATGCTGGCTTTCATTGCTTTACTTACAACTTTTTTTTTAAAAAAAAAGCTAATCACTGATTGGTAACTATGGGCGCAAATTTGCCCAGTGTTTCTAAATACGCCCCACTACGGAGACATTGACGGACGCAGGATCCCCAATCAGCGATGAGTTTAGGGAACCTGGCGTCTATTTCATATGGTCAGTGTGTATCAGCCAATGGGGATACTCGTAGCACCATAAGGGATGGAATGGGAACTGGATTTGGGACACAAAGTCCCACTATTCAAGCTGTTTGTGTTACATTCGTGTGTTTGCTGCTCTCATTACATTGCCCAGAGTGAAGGTCACTTGCCATCTGTTTGCCCAGAGGTGTCACATGAGAGTCCTAGCGGGTCACACAGGTAATAACAACTTGCAACACCTCTGGAGCAATACCAAGCCGGTCCCGCTGCCAGATATTTGGCCTTCGTAATCATCATCATTGCTCCATCACACATTCAAACACCACCCCCTCCCCCTCTCGCCAAACATTCCCATAATACATTTAATTGTTGTCTTGTGTCTCTTTTCTTTCCATAGCCAGGGAGAAGCCCTGAAAAGCCCCTTTCCCTGGGCCAATAACAATCACGATGGTCCTTCAGCCCATCAGAACTTCAGTCCAAACTTGTAGCACCCGGATGCACTGCACAGCGACAGTAAGTCATCTGGGTAAGTCAGTAACCCCCCACATATATTATAACTGAAAAGTCCCTGATTTTGCACCCGAGTTTATGGCATTCCAGTTTATATCCCATTGTCCCCACCCTGGTTCAGTAGGGAAAGGGCGACACAGAGATATATATGATGAACACGCTCTGATATCGCACCCCCTGCTGTTCATTG
The DNA here is from genome assembly GCA_038501925.1 of Xenopus petersii. Classification (NCBI taxonomy): domain Eukaryota; kingdom Metazoa; phylum Chordata; class Amphibia; order Anura; family Pipidae; genus Xenopus; species Xenopus petersii. Next base: position 138,876,974 of record CM076686.1, on the reverse strand, counting down.
TGGGTAACTGCTTGTACCTTCATTCGGTACACCCCAGAGGTGTCCAGGGGGCGCAGGGTGAAGATGATGCCGTGCCCACCCTCATCACGAATAGCAAAGGGGCTGCCAGAGTCCTGTTCCAGAGCAGTAAAGAGCGTTTGGTTCTGGAGGACCCCCCCTTCTGAGAAAGCGGTGAGACGGATAACGTCGTTACTCCCGGGAATGCCATAGGGGAGCGTCAGGAGCTTGTATTGCAGGCTGTAGGGGCCCCCCGAGCTGCAGTCGTGTAGGCATCGTCGGAAGCAGGTCCTGTAGGTGAGAACAGATTAGAAGTTAAGTTAAGGTACAGGTATGGCACCTGTTATATCAAAATGCTCTGGAACTGAGGTTTTCCTGATAAGGGATCTTTCCATAATTTCAATCTTCATACCTTAAATCTATTAGAAAATCCTTTGAGCATTAAAGAAGAAGGAAGGCTACTGAAGCAGTATATTGCCAATACATTAGCCACAATAGTGCAAGCTATAACACTATATTTATTCTGCAAAATACTGTACCACAAGCTCTCTGTTTGTTTAGGATAGCAGCTGCCATATTAGCTTGATGTGACATCACTTCCTGTCTGATTCTCTCCCTGCTCACTCATAGCTCTGGGCTCAGATAACAGCAGAGAAGAGGGAGAGAGCTGCAAACCCTCCAGCCCTAACCCTGGAGGTTTAAAACAGGATCAAGTACAAGCTACTGTTTTATTATTACCGGAAAAAACTATTTTTTATTATTTAAATAAAATTAATCAATATCATCAATATCAAACCGAATCTGAATCTTAATTTGCAGATGCAAATAAAAACTGCAATTGCAAATTAGGGGCGGGAAAGGAAAAAGTGGGAAAAAAATTGTTTACTTCCTTGACTTGTGATGAACAGTCATGTCATTTCCCTTCCCGTCTCTAATTTGCATTTTCAAATAAGGATTTGGATTCGGTTTGGCCAGGCACCAGGATTAGGCCGAATTGGAATCCTGCTGAAAAAGGCCGAATCTTGGCCGAATCCTGAACTGAATCCTGGATTTGGTGCATCCCTAAATAAAAGGGAGTCTATGGGAGACCTCCTTTTACGTAATTTGGAGCTTTCTGGATATCGGATCCCATACCAGTACTGGTAAGGATATTGTGATGCTTAAAGGGTCATGGGGCTCATTTACCAGGAGTAGAGGTGCTGGAGGGGTGCAAAATGGTGCTTTTTAAGGGCCATACACTACCTATGGCAGGATCAGGGCGCACTCTGTACCTTGAAGCAAAGCCAGAATCAGGTATAAGGTACAGAGGGGGTCAAGTATAAAATCCAGGGCTTGCTTGCACCCATGTTCTGTATCCATAAACAGGCATCCTTTTTAGCACTCCATTATACAAGTGCAGAGAGTGGCACCCGTGGGTGCTGGAATGCAACTCCCATGTGCAAAGTACAAAGCCTTCTTAATGTTTCTATATGTGCAACGAGATCTGTTTAATCCAATCGCAAAGGGGTCCCATCTACCAATAGAAAATCATTCAGGGGTCGCTCTGCAAGGGGCGTGTAATGTTACTAATGCAAATAGTCAATTAGGGACTATAAATAGACTGAATTTCCGACATAAGGAAGGCAAATTCCCAGGCTGGGTTATAGCAGGAAGTAATCGGTTTAAACCTTCTTGTCCAGCCTGATCAATCATTAAGGTTATTTAAGGATAATTAGGAAATCCCATAATGCTTTTCTGTTAAATAATGCAAGTGTAGAACCTTTCCCTATATCTCTATAACAGACCCAATCCTTGATCACTCTGCATTTAACTGGCTGCCTAACACCTTCATTTGCTCATTTCCAGCATTCCGAGGATCTAATTGCTTTAGGTGTCCAGAATTTGCTTGTTTTACCCCCAGGGGGGGAGAAGGAATGTGCTGCCTTGCACTAACCCTTATTGGCAGCTGCCACAACTAGTTACCCCCCGCCTGACCGATCTTGTGTTATTCAAGAATAATTTGTATAAAGGGAATCCCACCAACTGTCTTTGTGATTGTGGTTATACATACAATACACAGGGTCCCCAAAACAATCATGTCTGTATTTTCAATCACCCCAAATATCCCCTCTGAAGCTTTGAGATTTCCAGGTTTGGAATCCACCAGGATCAGTATAGAGATCCATAAACTCAGGAGTTCAGATATAAAAGATTTTGGGACTCACATATGAGCACCAAGGCAAGTGAAAGCATGGGGGTTATGGGGTTTCCCACTCTGCAGCTTCCAGGCAACTGCTTGGTCTGCACAAAATCATTTGAAGCTATCTGTAGCGCAAGAATGGCCCAGTAATAGGAATATATCTATATTTTGATAGTTTGCTGTCATTTCACCCCTTCTCTGCCCACACGCTGCGCTCGTGCCTTACCCTGGAGTTGGACCCCGGATGTAAGAGGTAGGACATGGGGTATCCAGGCACTGGTGGCCACCTCTGGTGTTGAAGCACATCTGGTTCATCCCACAGGTTATTCTGTGCTCTGTGCACTCGTCTATGTCTGGGGATAACAAAACACACAGGTAAGGACAGGGCTGACTTCAGAAATCATGGTGCCCCATACTGATTAGCTAGAGTCTCAGATGTTGGCCTTGACCAGTGGCGTCTGAAATCTATGTAGAGTGGAGCCCTAATGGAAAAAAAACCCAACCACCACCCCCTGCAAGTCCTGCCCACTTGGTGGTCTGTAAATGCGATCTTCATGTCCCTCAAGGCAGGGGTCCCCAACCTTTTTTACTCGCGAGCCACATTTAAATGTAAAAAGAGTTGGAGAGCAACACAAGCATGAGAAAGTCAACGGAGATGTCAAATAAGGGCTGTGATTGCTTGCGACTGGTAGCCAACAGGAGGCTCTGTTTGGCAGTACACATGATTTTTATGCAACCAAAACTTGCCTTCAAGCCAGGGAGCAACATCCAAGGGATTGGTGAGCAACATGTGGCTCACAAGCTACTGGTTGGGGACCACTGCATCAAGGGAACCCTTCTGCCTTGGGGAACATAACTGGACACCCTCCTAAAAAAGCTCCCCTTATAAGGGTCCAGCTTACTGTGTGTCATGGAGCCTATAAAGCTAGGGAGGTAGGGCAAAGGAAGCTATTAGCCATAGCATTGGTACATACCCTGACAGTTCCTGTTGTTGGGGAGCAGTCTGTAGCCAGCAGGACAGATACACTTGTAGCTGCCCTCTGTATTCCTGCATTCATGTTGGCAGGGATTCCGCTGGACACACTCGTCTATATCTGAAAGAGAGAAGCAAAGTCACAAACAGAGTAAGGAGGACAAGGGGCAGGAATGCAACAGAGAGGGGACATGCACAGGTCTTATTCAATAGACCAGAGGTCCCCAACCCTTTTCCACCCTTGAGCAACATTCAGATGTAAAAAAAGAGTTGGGGAGCAACACAAGCATGATAAATGTTCCTGGTAAGTACCAAGTAAGTGTTGTGATTGACTATTAGGTAGCCCCTATGTGGACTGGCAGCCTACAGGAGCCTCTGTTTGGTAGGGCACCTGTTTTTTATGCAACCAAAACTTGTCTCCATGAGCACCTGCTCATTTAATATCTCTGCATGTTTTACCGATCTGAGGATATCAGTGGGAGACTGTCACAAGCTTTTGTCGGACATAACTTTCGTACGATTGCCGTCAGGGGCAGAACATCATCTGATCTGTTCTTTTACTACTTTATTTGATCTGAATGGTTAGTGGAAGGTCGGGAGATGGCACTGAACTGATTGTTCGTCCGATATGAAGGTATATCTGCACGTGACCAGCTTTAGACTTTGCCAATAGAGAGAGAGAGAGGTTCCCTAACAATCACTGGCCATATTGTTCCTCTTGATCAGCTCATAGTTGAAATCTTTGTTTATTTTCTACTTGACATTTAAACATGTCTAAGGGTTTGGGTGGGGCAACTGTTTTTTGCCCTCTACTGACCTCTCTTCAATGTTTAGGTGGCCTTATACTTAGTTATCCATGTGGATGGCCAAATAGCAATGTTCTGGAGGTCCTCTGAAGACCAGCTCATCCTTACCTGTGCATACTCCATTCCTCCGAATAAACCCTGGGGGACAACGAATGCTGCTTTGCCCCATCTGGTTGCCATTTTGGCTAAAGGATAGCCAGGTATACACATTATTTCCATGTATCCGCCCATTAGTTATGGAACCATCATACTGAGCGCCCACTTGCCCAAGTGCTGAAGTGTTGTTGAGCCTCTCCAGCCCAGCACATGATCTTCCATCACCCAGGAGTTGCTTCCCTGGTGGGCACAGGCATTTGTAGCTTCCTGCAATGTTCTGGCACTCAAAGGCACAGGGTTTGGGCACTTGCAGGCACTCGTTAATATCTGCGGGTGCAGAATAGGCAGATAGTGTAGTCGCAGTAAGATATTACCCAACATATCAGGCTCTTTATTAGTAACTCTCAATAAAAGCTCAAGCGTCACAGGGCAAGACAATGTATGCCCACAACAGCCAATTTGCAATCCCCTGGAACAGCAGGCAGGTCTACCAAAGCCCTCACCACCCCTTGTCTCCATAGACCTAAGTTGAACGTAGTGAAGTCTCAGTTTGGTCTTAGTACAGTAAAAATATAAAGGCATGGCCCTGAATAAAACAGGGTTATCTTGCCTTCATTTATTCCCAAGGAGTCCATACAAACCTAGACAAGGTCTTCCAGCACCCTGAGATCTGTAACCCCGAGGGCAGGTGCAGCGATATCCGCCTGCTGTGTTCTCACAGATCTGATTGTATCGGCACCTATGGGAGCCATCTCGGCACTCATCAATATCTAGAGAGAAGAAGGCGATTTAGTGAACAAATGGGTTCCTATAATTTATTTTCTATATTTTAATAGGTTTATCAAGACAAAGTTTCCACTCACCACTACAGGTTCCAGACTCTGAGCGGGTGGAACCAGGGGGGCAGTTTTCCACGCATTGGTAACTCCCTAGTGTGTTCTTGCACTGCTGCTGGGGTTGGCACACTCCTCTCAGGCACTCATTGATATCTGCGAGGCAAGATTCACCCAATTATCAATAGAATCAATACATAATACAGACAGATTAATTAATGAGATTGGTCACTTACCCACACAGAGAGTGCCTCTAAGTTGGTAGCCAGGGTCACATGCACATCTGTAGGAGCCAATTGTATTGAGACATCTCTGTTGGCACGGAGAGGACTGGGCACACTCATCAACGTCTAATGGACAAAGAGAAAGAAAATGATTGGATAAACTGTAATTGAAACCACGTTCAGAACCATAAAGGTGGAGCCCCATCCCATCTTATTTCATTGTTGGATAGTGACCAGTATATGTCATAGGTCTTCTTGTGTGACAACCACAGAGAGCCAGACCTTCTGCCCAAAATTTCTTCAGTCTGGCTTCTATATATGCCTCTGAAGGCTGTCAGCCCAATCACTTTAAGGTAGGGGTGGGCAAAAGGCAGATTGGGATCTACCAGTAGACCTTCAGTTGGTGATCAGTAGATCTCAAGACACTGTCAACAAACAGCTTGTCTAAATCCCCCTCCTGATTCATTCTTTTCATTCAGATATTTATTATGTTACGGTCACATACAAAATAATTGTTTGTTAAATATTGCTATATATACATTTTTCCATAAATCAATTTTTAAGTCACATTTCCCATGGAACAGAATGCTAACAATGCTTTTATAGATGTAGATCATCATGGGTCAGCATTACAAAAAGTAGATCTCGGATTAGTAAAGTACGGCCACTCCTGCTTTAAGGGGATGTTGGGATTTGTACATGTCAGTACATCTGATACATTGTTCTTACCCTCACAGGCTGTCCCCTCTGCATTTGGTCGGAACCCAGGGCCACAGCGCAGGAGGCATTGGTATGACCCAGCCGTGTTGATACATTGCTGTCCTGCTTCGCAGTGGTGCGTTCCCAAGAAACACTCATCAACGTCTGGAAAGAGAGATGGAACCAGTGAGCGGCATATCTAGACATAACTGGGACAAACCAGTTTTACCTTCAGACCATGGGTAAGTATTGTTTTGAGTAAAGATTTAATACGTAGTTTACCAATGGTGTAACTAGTGGCTTAAAAGGCCCATACTGTATATGCACTGCCCTCCACCCTACACAGAGATCTTTGTGCTGAAGGCCTTCCAGGAACCTGGTGGACTTCCCATCTCAAGCTTCTCTGGTGGCCCAGTGCATTTGCATCCCTTATTTCCCAGTAGTTACACCGCTGTTAAGCACCAACCATCCCTCTATACTCCTGCCACCACCTACTGCTGGGTCTGCTTTTGCTACTGTTTCACCCTTACAATTACAATAAATGGAAACCTCTGTAAAAGGACCTAGTAAGTCTCATGTGCTAATTGCCATCAGCAGAGCCCTCGTTATAGACGCAAAATCTCACCTCTGCAGCTTCTACCATCTGGTGCCAATGTGTAACCCACCGTGCAGGAACAGACAAAGCTGCCAATGGTGTTGTGGCAGGTGTGTGAGCAGGAATTGCGCAGGTCACACTCGTCCTCATCTAAGGGCAGAGATGTTGTTAAACTGGGTCAGTGCCCACAGCAGGTTTGGAAAGCCAATGTTTGATTAGTTTGAGCCCTTTGGCATAACTGATCCAGGGATAAAATCAAAGCCACACCTAATTATGTTTCCTGAGATCAGAACATCAAGTAACCACACCCTCTCCCTGAACTTCCCCAAATTCTCACCTGTACAGTACGATTCTGCCGACTGTGCAAAGCCAAGAGGACAGGCGCCTCCGTTCAGGCCTAGGGTATAAAAACAAACATAATTACTATAGATTAAGCAGGTGTCAGGGACGTCAGATGTTATTTGGAAGCTCTGAACGATTGTTTTCTAATACGAGAATTTTTATATAATCTCTTACATGGGTGCGGCTTGTTCTCCAGCTTTATAATTAAAGGTAGATTTGTGCAGAAAGTTGTAATGATGAGAATGATCCAAAGCATTCCAAAAAAATTCAATGTTACCATTGGTCATTGACCAAATCGACTACCTGGGTTTGAGCTCCCTCGAAAAACATATATTGGTGGAAGCAACCAATCAGATATCTGCTTGCAGGTTTCGGATGTGGTTTCATGTCTATAGGCATGAGCTGTATGGCATGGAATTGAGGTATCATACATGGCATTGCCCTATACTTTGTGAAGAAACTGTGCTTTTCTGCAGAGAGAAGTATAAGGGAGAAGAGATGGAAGAAGCCTTTACCCTCACGCAAAGAGGTCGTCAACTGGAACTGCAGCTCCTCTAGCCCAGGAAGATAGGTTGATCTAACAGAGCCCACGTGGACCCGCTGGGTGGGTTTGCGCTGCCGACCCAAGTTGTGGTTGTATTCCACAGTGTGATTGCAACGGAGGGAAAGGAAGCTGCCACTTTTAGAAAAGGTAGGGGAACCCCAGGCGTGAATCTGCCCAGGCCCCGTCTGCACATACGTCTCAGTATATTCCTGTAGAGGCAACATAAGATAAAAAGAACTCTTGTACTTCATTGTGGATTCACAGGCCAAAGGGGGTTGTATAGCTACCATGCCCTTTTCCCCTTTGGAGTCTGTGTTCTCCAATCAAGGCAAAAGCATATAAAAAAAAAAAAGGTTTTCTACCCATTAATATATAGCCAGGGTATATTTTCCCTATACTCAGAGCACAAAACATACCTGCGGAATGAGATCAGAAGAAGCCAGAGCAACCGGTACAAAGCCATTGATAACGATATCCAACCATAATGTGCCTTCTGTGTCCAGCCCTCGAGCAATGTGAGTGACACGCAGGAGCTCACCTAAGGAACAACAGGGATAACCTTACTGTATGATATGGTCCTACAGCTCATTCCAGCTGAGATCAACTTAAACGATGCCTTAATTACACCATGTCCAATAGTTTCACCCGTGAAATGATCACTGGATATTACAAAAGTCTGCCTGTATATCGACATTTCTTGATCATATGGGACCACTGGTCCAAACTACTTCCCATGTCCCATATGGAGAAGGTCATGTACTAAGGCCAAATCCCTTGATCATTTTGCTACATGCCCCCCATCACTAAATTGTTCATAACAGAAGGCCAGGTGAAATGTCTGTTATGTACAATAGTAGACAAACCAGAAATGCACTGCAATAAATCTGCTCACCTGTAGCAAACTCAAGCTGGGTCTCCTTCCGGAAAACTCCTTTGGTCAGGGAAAATCCATTAACGGTGTCATCATGAGCAAATGCTGCAGACCAGTACAAGGGTGCAATCACAGAGACTAGGACCCTTATAAGATGACCTGCCAAAAAATGGCTGAATTAAGTAGGGAAAATCATAGAACCAAAGGACTATAAAAGTCTATTTTGCCTTTGGTTTGAACACTTCCATATCCATCTACGCAAGGGTCACCACCTCACCCCCTATAGTATTAAACCATAACAGAACATATACTGAAAACAAGGCTTGGAACCAAGGTCCATATCAGCCTTTACTTTTGAGGAGAGTCTGATGCATGCGATTGGCCCTCCGATGATGGAATTTTCTCAGCAGAAGAATATAATTGTGTCATCCAGAGAGGGCTCAAAGGGTTTGAGCAAGAGGTTTGAGTATGAGATTGTCTTTTACTTACCCACAGAAGGTGGAATGTTCTCAATGCTGCTGGTGATTGTGGTGAGGCCGGTCAAGGGGTTTTCAGTCAAATTGGCACTGAGAGCAGAGATTCCAAAGTCCTGGTCATTGATAATACCAATGACACTGGCACGTACTCTAGAAGGACCAACTGCAACACAGACAGTAAAGAGAAAGATGAAGGTACATTAGCCAACATGTCTAACATACAAGTAGACCTTATCCTTAATAGTAGCTTCTAAGAAGACTATATTTCTGTGTGACTGTATGTGTCCTATTGACTTTGCGTAGGAGGCAACTATTCAATGGCAAATCACAGAGAGAGGGCCTTATTTGAAAAGAGAGAGGCAGGTCTAGGTGTTCTGAGATGCCCCAACCTGTCCATCATTTAGATAATACCTTGGCATGGTGGCAACTGACATATTTCTGTTTCCGTATCTTTTCCAGCACAGGCCTTTCCGCCATTCTGTGGGGGAGGAGAGAAGCAAGAGCGTGTCCGCTGCCGTGAACCCTCTCCACATGTAGAAGAACATGGAGCCCATCGGCTCCAACTTGTCCACCCTCCATCCACTATGACAAGATAGAGCACAAAGTGGTGAGTAACTATGAACATATTCGAAGGATGTAACCTTCTCAATATTATTGCACAAAAATGTCAAGTCTCATAGATAAGGCTGCTGATTAGACAACCAGGGCCTAGAGGTATCCATTTGTTTTTATTAAGTAGGCCTATAATGATATAATTTCAGTTGAAGCAATGAACCCTCTCTGGACCTAGTTATACCAGTATCGGGCTGCAGCCATTCATAATTAACCCTAGCGGTTATAAATTGATTGTGCAGTTACCATCCAATCTTCATACGATTAAGTGTCTGAGGGACACGAAACGCGTAAGGCTTGAGAGGATTGTTTAAATAAAGATTTTTCTACTTTTTAACCAATACCTTTTGGTCTGATCTACATGTGGCTTCCTAGTGTGCCCTAAACCTTTCATTTTTCTTGCACGGATTATCCGCTCCCCTGAGCTGAGGGCCTGGGGCAGGAGCACCTGGACTTCTATTCTACTTTGGTGCGTTTTTCACAACAAGTGGATGTCCTTATGTATATATTTAAGAGTATATCTGCTCACCCATAGCTACTCTAAAGTCTAATACAGAAAGTATGAGGGAGACATTACCTGGACAGAGTGATAATTTGCAGGCTCTCACTTCCAAATCAGGCCCAATACAGGGACGCCCTCCATTGGCCGGAGGAGGGTTGTTACAGAGCCGGACCCTTTCTTGAATGCCTTGTCCACATGTCCTGGTGCAGGGACCCCACTCCTGCCACTGAGAGAATCCTCCGTGAACTGTGGGGCAGAAAAAATCAAAAAGGAGTATAAAAATCCCCTGGCATTGGCCATAATCTTTTTCAGAATCTGTTTCTGTGATATTTGGTCATTGTTAAAGGGAAATCAACATAGAAAAAGTTTAGCCAAGTGCTGAGTTGATCTAGGCTTTTTGAGGGAACATTTATTTAATTCCTGTATGTGACTACTGTACCCTTCATGGAACCTGTCTCTGCTTTAGTGAGTATTTTATCCGGACGGATCTGGCCTACACCTTATTCTAATCAGTCTTGTGTCAACTGGAAGCAACAAACATACCAAATACTCGGAGCTCCACTCCCCGACGAGCCATTCCTGCAGAGTTGGTGACCGTGCAGAGGTAATACCCAGAATCCTGCAGGAGAGTGTGAGGAATCCTGAGGGAACCATCGGCAAGGAACTCCAGTCTAACATGGAGGAAGAGAGAATTAATTTAATGGGTACCCAATTCAAAGACATGAGTACTAAAAAGGGGAGTTGTCAAATAAAACCCCAGCCCTTACCTGGATATCTCTATAGACAGTGGACTACCATCTTTTCTCCATGATGCAGTTGGAAGGGGAATGCCCTCCATCCGGCACGGCAGCACTGCTGTTTGGTTAACAGAAACACTGACCACGGAAGGACCTGGCTGTATCATGGGGGCAACTGAAAAACAGTATCCAGAGGTGAGACATGACAACTGCCCAGAACTGAGTGGATCTATATGATGCCTGGCTATGTTTTATATAGTTAAAAATGTATTATTGGCAGTTCAACAAAGAGTTGGAGGAGAAGGCACTCACGTTGTATCTCCACAGTGAAGAGCAGGCTGGTCCTTCCAGCTGGGTTACTTGCTATGCAGGTGTATTCACCACTGTCCGATGGGCGCAAGCTATGAATTTGGACATATCTACCCTTGGATAACACCTGCACTCTGCCATCCATCTGCCAATCAAGAAAGAGAGTTGGTGAGTCCCATAGTCCTTATACACAAAAATATACATACTTCTTACATATGGATGCCTCCATGACATCAACGTTCTGAAAGAAGGAAGGCTGTACGAGTTTCCTCATGGCAACACCTTCTATAAACTACTTGGTACAGTCCATTTGTAACATTGTTAGCTGAATCAGTAAAGGCCAAACACATATACAGGAGGAATGTCTCATGTGACCGTTACCTGGAGCGGAACATCTGCCCTGTACCAATGAATTGTGGGAGGCGGATCAGCTTCCACTTTACATTCCAGCACCAGTTGGCCTCCAACAGACACAGCAAGGGTTCGGGGCTCTGCAGATCCAACCACACTTGGAGGAACTGGGAATACAAATAATAAAACACCAGTATTACAGAGCATTCAATTCAACTTGCCCCTAAAAAAGTCAAACTAAAGACTTGCTCTTCTACCTACAATTATTACCTTTCATCCGAACCCAGGTAGCCCTTGAATCCCTTCCTGCCGTGCTGGTTGCCACACACACATAAATGCCGGCATCCTCGGCCTGTGGGAAAAAGAATGGTATTTATTGTCCAATATCATCACATTCACAGATCCTACTAAACTGACGCACAGCATAACACACAGAGCTGCCAAATAACTACCACTAGGAACCTATAACGTGCTAAGCAAAGGTCTCTATTAAGCTTTTGACATGATCAGATACATATTTTTTTCCCTAAGCCTTTAAATGAATTTCCCACAAAGAGCCTGTTCTTCTGTGTTGGCAGATGCCATTAATGCAGTGCCAGATTCTCTGCTTGACTGCTACCTAATCCTCTCGGCTGGCTGTATCCCAGGATCATTTGTTTTCCCTCTCTTAGTTAATTTTGATTGATGGGTTGGAAGAACAGGAAAGACATCTCCTATGCCAAAGACAAGTTATTTCTCTGCCATCTGGAGCCTCTTCTGACACACAGAGGAAGCCATTCAGATGCCAAAGGGCGTACCTTCACTCTCTCTATTCTCAGCACTGTCCCGTTTCTCGTGAGGAGGTCCGGTTGAGATAAGGGTCGTCCATCCTTCTCCCAGCTGATCTCAGGTGTGGGAACACCTGTGGCCGTGCATGCCAGTTCCAGGGGTGAATCAGCAATAATGGAGACTTCTGTGGGTAAAGCTGGGCCCTCAATCCTTGGAGGTTCTAGAGTACACAACATGGGGGCATTATACTGGCCAGTTATGGCTTTAAACAGCATGTTTGACAAGTAAAATAATGGTACTGCCATAAGAGGTTCATGATACAGACAGAGCAAGTATCTACTCTAGTTATGTTTCTGCAGTCTACACCAGAGCTATTATTAATAGTTTCCCAAAAATAGGCTGTGACCAGAACATACCTAGAACCGTTAGATGGAAGTGTTTGCTCACTTTCCCTGCAGCATTCACAGCAATGCAGGAGTAGATACCGGAGTCCAGAGCATGGACAGACTCTAGATGAAGCCGAGTTCCTAATCCATTGGGCAATAGGTTGCTCTGAAGGTTCAGAGGCTGTCCATCTTTCTCCCACGATAACGAGGGCAATGGTGTCCCATGGGCTTCACAGGTGAAGGTCACGGATGCTCCTTTAACGGCAGTCACCTCCTCAGTGCTCTCAGACCTTTCTAATATAGGCAGACCTGGTAAGGCAATGGGAAGCATGCAAGAGTTCCATTAATGCTTTACTCAGTTCATGATTTTGTTTTATCATATTTAAGGGTAACTATCTTGCTTGTAATTATTATTATTATTGGGAACCTATCTCTGCATTATGGAACTGACAATGATGGACAGTAAGACAGATATATAATGGTGTTGTGCTACCAAAGGGGCATTCATGGAGAAGATACACTTCTGGACCTTTCAGGTCTTTGTATTTGCAACACCATTGGTAGTGTGATTGCAAATACCCCCTCGTTCCCTTCATTCTCATCTTTCCAGCAAAAAAAACACATCAAGCACTTGACTTACTTTCTATATGTAGAATAAAGCTCTTCTCGGCAGCCCCAGCAGGGCTTGAGGCCACACACCTGTATGTTCCGGCATCAGAGACTTGCACCTGGGAAATACTGGCATGGAAAAAATGAGAATTAAGAAATAATAACGAGCTACTCTTCTCTTTAAATATTCATTTGTATTCTAGACAATTAACTAGAGACATCTGCAGAACAATTTAAGATATCAAGGGTTTTGATTACCGAAGAATACGCCCTCCAGACGCAATCCTGATAAAGCGTGTGGTAGATAGGGGATGGCCGTCTTTAAACCAACTGAGCTGCAAGGGCAGCGAGCCACTGGCATGACATTCCAGGGTCACCTGGCCACCAGGAACACTGCTGAGGACATCAGACACGTTGGACCCCGATTCAAATGTTGGAGGAACTATAAAAAGGAAAAAATACATTCAATACTGGACTGTCCTTATGAAATCAATCTTGGATGGGTAGGCGTGCCACTGTTTGCTATGCCCATTATAAGTGGACATCCCTCTATATTTTACAGTAGTGTTATCAATAGAATGTTAGGTGCAGGATATGCTCTTGCTTTGCACTTACCCAATATGTTTAACACATAAACCTTGGTGTCCTCTCCTGCATTGTTACGTGCAACACATGTGTATCTTCCGGAGTCGGAAGCCTGGACCGACCTTAGGACCAAGAAATTTCCATCCTGAAAGACTCTGAAACAAGACAGAGACCAGTCAGCTACAGAGCAGTGCAAGCATCCTACAATTATAGCAGGCCTCAACCTTATTAAATGTTTGCATTCTAATCTTACTATAGCATTCCCGAGGACAGTGATATCCAACCAGTGGCTCAAGAGCAACATGTTCCTCTCCAACTCCTTGGATGTTGCTCCCAGTGGCCTCAAAACAGGTGTTTATTTTTGAATTCTTGACTGGAGGCAAGTTTTGTTTGCATGAATCCCGATATGCCTCCTTTAGACTACCTTTCCACATAGGGGCTACCAAATCGCCAATCACTGTCCTTATTTGGCACCCACGGGAACTTTTCTCATGCTCCTCCAACTCTTTTTGCCATTGAATGTGGTAAAAAATTGGGGACCTCTGACCTAGGGAATTCTAGTGCAAGTGGTCATCACTTGCCTATGAACATAGCTGAACATTTAAGTAATATGAGCAATGTCTATACCCCCCCACCCCTCCCCAAGCAGCTGAGTGCCATGATCTTATGGACAAGAGCAGGTAACGTAGCTCCAGAACCGAGCTAAGTTACTTATGCAGCCACATGGTCAAAACCTAAAGTGTAGGTGGTCACCATCATTAAAATACATTCTCAGTGATCAGCTTACCTATGAACCAAAGTCACATCCAAAGGGCTTCCATCTTTAAACCACATGATTTGGGGTGGTGGGGATCCCTCGGTTCTGCATTCCAGTTTCACCTCTTGCTCCTCTGGAACACTATGCTCACTGGGCATCTCTGAGCCAAAAATTCTAGGAGCCACTGCATGGAAACAAAGGAGTTAATGCAAAGAAACAAAAACGAGAATATAAGCGACTGAGCATAATGTCTGGGAAGCAATAGAGTTGCTCATCGGGAAAAAAAAAATATAATGAAGATTGATAGAGCCGAACCCAAGTAATTGCATTATAATAGAAATCACGGTCCTGTGAAAATGAGTGTCTCGGCCAGAAAATGAAAATGGTCTTTACTGAAATAGAAAAGGAAATTGCAAATACAAGATAATAAATAGGGGTTCTCTTATATTATCTCCCGTTAAATAGGCAGTATAGTGTGTACAGAATATTCTCTCTCTATATTTACAGTTATACATATATCCAGGGAAGGACAGTTTTGTGCACAAAATATATATATTATATGATTGCATACATTATACACCAATGTACAGCCCTCTCTTAAAAGTCTTTTACCTTGAACCAACAAAACAAAATCCTTATGAGCCTCCGAGATGGAGTTCTGGGCGATGCATCGATAATGTCCGGTGTGGGATTGTTGCACTCGGCTAATCTGTAGACGGCTGCCTCGTATGGTCACTCCTCGTACATTGGCCTCTACAAATTAAGAATAGACATTGAGCATTGACATTGAACCATAAGCAGCACCATTTAATTCCAATTAAATTCATGGTCTCAGTTGACTAAAAAGAACATCTCCTCTAGGAAATTAACACTTGTTTTTCTTTTAAAACTGCATATACAAAAATGTAATAATATAGACTTGCAGTTATTGTCCATGATAGAAGAATTGTTTTCCCAACCTGTCCATAGGTATCAATAGATCCATTAAACATAAACTACTTACCAAGAGGTTCTCCATCTTTCAGCCATGTTACCATAGGAGGAGGAGAACCTTCAGCCTCACAGGAGAGGACAATGGAATTCCCAATGATAAGCTGGAGTGTCTCGTTTTGTGGACGTATGATGGTTGCAGGAACTAAGGATAAGCATAAGGATAAAGATGGCGAGATTAGATGGAACAGAGGCAATTTCACAAACGTGGACAACTTGCTGGGACTTCATTTAGGTCCAGTGGAAATTTAAGCAGAACACAGGGCTAAAGTTCTACATAATGAAAGGCAATAAGAAGAATACTGACCATTTATAATCACTGTGTAGGTTAATTCCACTTCTCCAGCCATATTGGTCACTTTGCAGGTGTACTGTCCTTTATCCGATGCCTGTAGGGAATCCACGGTCAGTCATTTAGGTAAGTCAATGAAAATACATTCACCCCAACTTATATTTTGTAAATATTTATTATAGCGCTGAAAACCCCACAAACACTTTCTAAAGGGTAAAGGAAAAAGATCTGCACCTTAACATCGAGAATTTCTAAGCGCTGCCCATGATCGTGTATTTGAATGTCCTCTTTTCCAAGAAGCTGCTGACCATTTTTATACCATGTGATGGTGGGTCGTGGCACTGCATCAGATTCACATTGCAGAGTGAGATTGTCCCCAAGCCTTACAACAGTCTCCTGTTTGCCCATGGGAGGTTCTTTGATGCTAGGTGGAACTAAACAAGAATATTCTCATGTTATTATCTCTACCAAAATCAGCATTAACTATCCTTGAGAGGTAGAGAAGTTCAAGTAACATCTATTGGACATTTTTTGTTTGGTGGTCTTCGTTATTGTCCTTACCATAGACAGTGAGATGCAGGAGTTTCTCTGCAGACCCAGCAGGATTATGGACCTTGCACATATAGATTCCCTGGTTGGACAGCTGTACTCGGGCAATCTGTAGAACCTGTCCACCTAGAACACATCTCAATATTAGAGCAAGCCAGACTTTCCCTCCCCCCCACAAAAAAGTCTAACTAGTGAAGTGCTGCACCATACCTGGCATGATAAGTAGTCCCTTAGTTGGTGTTAGGAGCTGCCCATCTTTGTACCACATGATCTCTGGTGTGGGATGGGATTGGACGTCGCACACGAGAGAGACTGAGTTCTGTAGGACAGCACTGATGTTCTCTGGGTTTGGACCAGAGATGATTGGTGTAACTGAATCAGAAAAAGAAGTGTAGGAAGTGAATATTATTAACTGCTTATTTTGTAGATGATGTATAAGAGGAGAATTGCAAGTGAATGTTAAGCTCCTATAATACACTTAAATGATGAAGAACTCTGGGTGCAACCAAATGTAAACCTACTACTTTTATCGAAATCTAATATCACAGTATGTTCTCGGAAGTGAAGGGTTCAAGTCTCTATGGATCTCATGACCTCCAAAGATCATAGGCTTTGCAAGATCAACAACTCTGAAGAAGTGTCACATGATTGGATACACACATATATTATCTCTGGCCAAAAGCTGCTATCCTGATATTTTTCTTACCATGAACCATCAGGGTGAAGAGTCTCTCAGCAAATCCAGCGGGATTCTCTGCCACACAGACATAGCTGTCTATATCATTCACCTCCACGCTGTGGATCTAAAATTCCAACAAAGAATTTACCAAAAACCTTGGAAGATACCTCATTACAGATATATTGGTATTTACCAACTTGCCAAGAAGCTGCCTGACTTACCTGCAGGATCTTGCCATCATTCAACAGCTGGTATCTCTCAGCAGTACTCAGAGTCAAACCATTCCTCAACCAGGTGATACTCGGAGAGGGGATACCTGTTGCATCACAATTTAGTTCTGCTGTCTGGTTATAAATGACAGACACTTCCTGGATCAGTTCTTCCACCTCTCCTTTCATGACTGGTGGAGCTGTGAAAAGATGGAGAGAATTAAGTTTTACCAGGTAGTAAAACTATACTACACCATTCTGAGAGCCAAAGAACATGACCATACAATTCACACTTTTCCATCTATTCATCTGGCAAGAGCACTTACTTAGTACCAAAAGCTCATAGTGAAGTCTGTCTTCTCCAGCTTCGTTAGTTGCCTCGCAGGTGTATTTCCCAGCATGCTTTGCGTGAGCCAGGGGGATCTGTAAGATACGACCCTCTGTAGAGAGAGACAGGAAAGATATACTTGTTATGTAGGGACTACGATCCTTATATATTTTTTTTCATCATTATGAAATTGAAGAGCCTTACCAAGGAGAATCATCACCCCATCTGAAGAAGAGAGAAGTTGGCCATCTTTGTACCAGGTCAGAATGGGAGGAGGAATGGCATTGGTATCACAGTACAAGGAAATAGGGTTGGTTGCCACCACTTCCCTGTGCTCAGTCAACTCTTCTTCATCATCATCTCGAAAGACCAACTCAAAGGCAGCACTAGGGCTTCCTGGCCTGTGAAATATGGGGGGAACTTAGAGAAGAAAAAAAAGAAAAGGGCAGGAATTAATTCTTGTCACATACTGCTAGCCAATTATATGAGAAGCGGGCCAAATTTGTGAATTTTAATTTAATTGGTGCTTTTTATTGGTACTGACCCTGGACATTTACATAAAATTCTTTTTCATCTTCACCAGCAACGTTGGTGGCAACGCAAGTGTAACGTCCTGAGTCGGACAGGCGGATTGGCTGAATCTGTAGCTCTTGTCCATCGCTTAAAATTTGGACACCACCTGAACTCTCCAGAAGCTACAAGAAAGGATGAATGGAAAGAGTATATTGACCAAAAGAAAGAAATAACATGCTGTGGCTGAATGCACATTCTAGATGTCTAGGGAGTTCTGACCTGTCCATCTTTGTACCAATGTAAAGTTGGTTTTGGAACCGCCTGGGATTCGCACTGCAATGTCAGGCTGCTGTTAACCTTAGTCTTTACTTCCTTGACGCCAACATCTTGATTAAGATCATCCCGTTTAATCACTGGAGGAACTGAGAAAATGACAACAAAGGACGTGAGAATAAACATTAGCAATTTTAGTCAATAATAAATGAAAATACCAATATGTATCAGCAAGACCACTCACTGAAGACTTTGACTTCATAATTTCTGATGGCTTCACCAACCTCATTGGTAACAACACAAGTGTATTGGCCAGAGTCTTCTTCCTGAGCATTTAAGATCTGTAAACCATGACCACCTAATCCAAACCAGGACAAGTTAGGATACAGGTATAGATCATCAATTACTGGCAGTGATTGCAAAGCAATTCTGGTTACTACAGAGGTCAAGACTTACCTGGAAGGAGGCGTAGGTTATCAGAATCTTTGAATGGTTCTCCATTCTTCAGCCATGTCACACTTGGAATAGGGAAACCAAGAGCTTCACAAATTAGGGAAAATGGGTTGTTGACAATGACAATGACATCTTCGTTGGCTTCATCATCGAGGGGTCCAGAGATGGTGGGACTCACTGTACAAGGGGCCAGGAATAAATACTTTAATTAGTGCGTGTACAATTTTGTGTATGCTTCAGTAACACACAATTGTAGGATGTTGGGCTTCAGCGAGGTGAAAGCACAGAACATCTGGCAGCCTCAGCCTCAGACAATTCATACATACGTTTCACTTCCAGACAGAGTAATATTTAGGAAAACAGATTTCTTCAGTGAAATCCAAAGAGATGGATTCTGGGAATTGCATGTGACAAACCTGTTGTAGTAAGGCGTTTGTCATGGTTTATTAATGATGTTTCTTTTGTGGACCTAGCACAGGGTGACTTACCTAGAACAGTTACTACATAGTTTCTGCTTCTTTCTGCAATGGAATTAGTAGCCACGCATGTGTAATGGCCAACGTTGAAGACATTGGCTGACAGTATGTGAAGTTCTGAGCCATCGGGAGAAATGAGAACCTCGTCTCTGCTCTGCACGGGCTGGGCATCTCTCAACCAAGTGATCAAAGGCTTTGGATGACCTGGGACCAAAAAAAAAAATATTATTTGCTATTCTGTTTGAATATGTCAGCTAAGTAATAAAAGTTATCTACAAAATGTTCTTCTTAACTTCACACTCACCTGAAACTTTGCAACTAAGTGTAACAGATTGTCCCTCGGGCACCCTCAGGTCATTGTTGTCCTCACCGTCTATACTGGGAGGGACTAAATAATACAATATTTCAGAGTTAGTGTTCAGATTTTTGGGTGTACCTGAATTTGAGATACAAAGTACAGGTGCCTCGTACCAAGGATATCCACAAAGAAATCTTTCTTGGCTTGTCCTGCAGTATTGGTGACCACACAAGAGTAATGTCCTCCGTCTTGGATTTGGGCATGTGTTATCTTAAGAACCCGACCACCTGACAAAAAAAAGTTGAACATGTGTCTGTCCTTTTTAAATTTTTGAGTCAAGTTTTATTAAGCTTTAGGAGTGTTATTGGGTCTCAATGACCAAAGAACACTTCATTGTCAAACTGCAAATAGAATCTGTGCTGTGCAATGACTACCACCCTTTTAGTTGCTGTGGTTGGAAAGCACCCAGTTACCTGATTGAAGGTGTACATTCTCCCTTGGTGACAGGGCTTCATTGTTTCTGAACCAGGTAATGACTGGGGGTGGGATCCCAGTTGCTTCACAGGTTATAGTGAAAGTTCCATGCAGGGAGGTAGATACATTAAGCAGGGCTGTCTGTGTATTGGGGAGTTCTGGTGGAACTGTGGAAGATGAAACCACACAAGGACATTTTCAGAGAACTTCAGAATTATACAATACATTAAAACAGAAGGAGATGAAATGAGAAGAGCATATTGTCTGGTAATCATACTCCTGGACACCTGGGCAAGTAACAGCTCAACCAGGGTCAGAAAAGGGACCCTTGAGCCCAATGGAGGAACAGAGCTCAAGGTGCCGCCACCAATGATTGCCCTACTGGAGTACCAGAATAGATCCTGGCAGACGCCTGTCCTTTTGTTATCAGCATGTTGGGGTGGTTAGTGTTATCAGTTGTTGGACCAGTCACTGATCTGAGCCTAACATCAGTGTTCGTCTAATGTATGAGTGAATGTAGATCCCACCAACGACCATGAGAGGGCACAGGCGGATTTAGCAGCAAAACAAGGAGAAACTCCATATTGAAATGAGATGTTGGACAGGCAGGTAGCCACATACATTTGGTCAAAAAGAATAGGAGTTCTCTATTCAATATCATTGTATGCTGGTGTTGGATACAAGCAGCAGTCTTGGCTTTCTGAAGCCTCCAACAAAGAGTTCTAACACTCAACAGATTCTCACCTTGCACGAAGACCTCATACTTTATGTCTGTCTGTCCTGCTGCATTCACAGCCACACATACATAGCGTCCAGAGTGGGAAGGCTGCGCCGTAGGGATGGTCAGCTGCTGACCCTTGTTCTGAAAGATGAGGTCTGGACCATTTCCCAGTGGGAAACCATCTTTTAACCATGTCACAGAGGGTGATGGTTTCCCGCTGACAACACACTCCAAGGTGACCAGGCTGCCTTTGTTGACTGTCACTTGTGTGGGAGTGTTGCTGCTTCCAGTTATCATGGGCTGAGCTGAAAGGAAGGAAAGGTAACAGTGATCACATTTAGAGAGTTGAGCAAAAATGTACCAAAGAAGAAAGATAGATGGTGGAAGCTGAAGAGAAATTAAATAGCAGTGATCAGAGGAAGAACAAGGCAGACACAGGATAAACAAGGATCATGGCACGTAGAGTAAATATATTAGCAGATTAAACAACCAGAAAGGGGTCTGACAAAAAAACAACCAATGGGAGAGGCAAAGAGAAGGGGGGGGGAGGCCACAGCTTAAGTATGAGAGACTACATCTGTGGAGCAATTAGAACTTTTGTTGCAGGGTAACCAAGATGGAAACTTCAAGCTTCCAAAGAGGTACCTTAGAACATATTCTTGGAGGTAGACCTGCTTGGATAACAGTAGGTCTAACCAAACACAAAGCAAGTAAATGAAATCGAGGAATAGGAACGATGTTTGTTTTCTTAGCCTGCATACAGGCTATGACATCATTTTCATTGCATGGTGATAATAAACTGTAATGCCTGTAACATTGTGTATTGTATAGAGCACATACAATAAACTGTTTCTCTCTTCCAGACAATGAGGGCATCCCTTGAGACTAGAAGAAAGTTGGCCATGGGATTTTTACCCTGGCAGATATACTGGATAGTTTGAAGGGTTAAGCTTAATGGAATTGACAAACTTCTGCTTCATGTGCGAAGAGCATCCCAATATACCAAGTGACGTTCAAGTTCCAGCATTGTAAGACCTACAAATGAGAGAGACATCTTACCATAAACCTCCAGCCAATACTCTCTCTTGCTGCTTCCTGCCTCGTTGCTGCATTCACACATATAAGATCCTTCATCCGACACCTGGACCTTCCCAATATGTATGATTCGCCCACCTGAAGATGCCAGGCCTGAATCCTCCATTTCAAGAGGTAATCCTAAATCAGCGCAAATGTAAATGCTTATCACTCCAGTCACAATACAATGCTAGCATTCAGCTAACATAATTCAGTCTTACCATCTTTGGTCCAGGTGAGGGTTGGTGCAGGAACCCCAGTGCATTCACAAGTGAAGCTCACAGGTTGCCCTTCAATTATTGAGTGGTGGGGAGCAGAAGGTTCTGGGAAAGATGGTGGCACTGGAAAAACATGGATAAATATTAATTTTAAAAAATAATGCTGGTTAAAAGGATATCCAAAGAGGGGAATCCATTCATTTACCATTCCACAATGCTCATTAAGGAAAAACTAGAAGTAGGGACCTTGTCTTTCGTTTGGGCAGGACTAGTGAATGTGCTCTAGAGCTGAAGTTTAGCTCCTTTTTATTGAGTTGAGGGTAAGAGGAGATAAAATAACCCCACAGTCAGGGAAGAGCATGTCTTTTTTTCTTTGTATGAACAAATGACAGTTTACTAGTTTCCTTGTCATTACCCCAAATGATGACGTTGTAATGTTTCTCTGTACGTCCGGCATCATTGGAGGCTTCACACGTGTATCTTCCAGCATCTCTCAGTTGAGCCTGGTCAATCTGAGCAGACAAAACACAAAGCTGACAACTAGAAATCCGATAATCGTCCAACCTGTTCCCCCTGCAGTCATATAATGAATCTATTCATACCAAGAACCAATCTATCCTAGAGTTGCCTTTGCCCTTGTGTTCTTAAAACAAAGGCAAGAGACCCAATAGGCGTGCATGGCTCCAGTGGTTACTTGGTAATTCAACTTGATCAATAATCCTTATGATTAGTGCCCAATAACTCATCAACCAAGCCAAGGGCTCTATGAAGGGCAAAAACAATATCCGTTTAATACCCCTGTAAATGTTATCCTATGTATCACTTTCTATTACTTTTTATATTTATTATCTTTTTCTTCCATCCAACAACCCTCTTATTTTCCTCCATCTCTCACCTGCAGATAGTGACCATCGTCTATAACTCGCACCCCAGGCCTCTGAAGAAGGGGGCGTCCATCTTTCAACCAAGTGATAACTGGGGGAGGGATGGCAGTGCTCTGGCACTCAAGAAGAAGAGGCTGGTTAACAGAGATGGAGGAGTTCAGCTCTTCTCCCATGATACTTGGGGGCACTGCAAAAAAGGAATGATACCAGAGGCAGGTCACTACTGTACCAAGACCTGAGCAGGTTTACTTATATGATTTAACAAAGCTTAAACACAAAAATGTTGTTTATAACGTATGCTATGCACAATGGCAATAGTCGGCTTGTCCTGACATCTGGCACTTACCATATACTTGCAGGGCGATATGATGGCTGTCCTCACCAGCTGGGTTAACCGCAATGCAGGTATAGATCCCAGAATCCGATACATGGGCCGCTTCTAGGGAAAGGATTCGCCCTTGCTCTAAGATCTAAGATGGAGAACAGGACAAACCCACGTGTTGCTGAGAGAATAACACGGATTGAGAAACCACACAGAAAATTAGTGAGGACACAAGGAGGAATCACTGACCTGTAGGCCAGCTATTGCAGTCGAAACTGGTACTTGGTCCTTCAGCCACATAACCGTTGGCTCGGGCACCCCCGTTGCATTACACTCCAGCCACACCTGCTCATTGACCAAAAAGGTGGCAAAGTCCATCACGGAGACAATTCTTGGGGCAACTGTTGAGGGAGGAATAAAAGTTGGTACCTTTTGCACTACTGCTAAGCCTTACAGCAACTCCTGGGTCTGCCATCTATAAAATCTAGACCTTTGCACTCACCATAAACCAGCAGGTTGTATCGGAATTCACTGCTGCCAGCTGTATTTGAAGCCACACAGCGGTATTCTCCACTGTCTGAGCTTTGGGCATACTCAATCTGCAGGGTCTTGCCATCATTTAGCAGGGTGATGCCAGGCACGGCAGACAATAGCTGCTCCCCTCGATACCAGGACACAACTTGAAAGACCAATGATCAACATTAAAATATAAAACTCATATCTTAAAAACATATTTGTGATAAAGATAATAAGATGTGGGCCCATTATATTGTAGATTAGATCATGAACTTTAACCTACGTATACTCTAGTCTCCCAATCAGGCTCTTTGGATCCATACACCCTTCATTTGTCTATTGTGGCCCCTAAACACTTTTGTGCCCCAGTTTTATTGCTTGTGACTTCATAAATGCTCAGCGTGTTACATTACATTCAAAAACCCAAATCATTCAACCTTCACAAAACCTACTTGGCAATGGACTTCCAGATGCCAAGCACTCAAAGGATGCTGGGAGATTCTCAACAACAGTCTGATTGACATCCGATGGTTCAATGTTAGGTGGCACTAAATTGAAACAAAAATTGCAGGTGCTTAAAAGGTGACCAAGCAAGTGAGAGGCCAAATCAGATATAGACCCAATCATTTGGTGACCTTACCAAAAGAGCAGATCTTCAGGTATTTGGACAGCTTTACTCTGCATTTTTAATGGTTAAAAAAAACCCACCCACCTAGCACAGTTAGTACCACATCTTGCCTTCCTTCTCCTGCAAAATTAGTAGCCACACAAGTGTACACTCCTTCATCGTCAATAGATACAGAGTTGATCTACAGAAAAGAAGATGTCAGAGTTATACCAAAGGGAACAAAGATGAACTAAAACAAACCATAGTCCCATGTTCAAAGTACCCCATATTGTAGCACTTAAGTCATGGATCTTGTGTATCGCAATGGAATATTGACCTGCAGTTTAGGCCCATGGATGGGAAGAAGGAATCCATCCTTCCACCACGTCACAGAGGGCGGTGGGTTGCCCGACACATCACATTCCAGGACTACTCTCTTTAGAAAGTTGACGACCATGGTGGTTCCACCAGCGATAGTGACTGATGGGAGTTCTGTTATGGAAGCAGATTCAATGCCATTAGTGTTGAACACATTTGTAGCTGTTTTATAGGCTGATGTCATGTCACTTATTGGTGGTATAGGAGCAATATATTATGGTGATCTAGGAATATTCAAAGTGGTAGACTTTTTAACTGTAAAAGTTTCTGTACCTGATCCCATGATCTACAACTATCTACACTTTGATAACTGAAACCATTATGTCAAGGTAAAATCATAAATGAAGCAACAGAGTTTTAGTTCATAACTTGAATATTCACCTTGTACTTCCACCTCCACCGATGCCTCTGCTGTTCCGGATTCTCCTTCTGCTTTACAAATGTATTTCCCAGCATGCTGTGACTGGATCTGGCGGATGGTTAACATTTTTCCTCCATCTAATATCTCCACCCCAACCTCATTGCTAAGAGAGTGGTCATTTCTCAGCCACCTGCAGGGAGGGAAACAGACCATTAGGGAAGAGAAAAGCCACC
The DNA here is from genome assembly GCA_038501925.1 of Xenopus petersii. Classification (NCBI taxonomy): domain Eukaryota; kingdom Metazoa; phylum Chordata; class Amphibia; order Anura; family Pipidae; genus Xenopus; species Xenopus petersii. The sequence goes on along the minus strand of CM076686.1, from coordinate 138,851,875 downwards.
ACCGTCCTTCAAGTTGCCTTTCAACAATATCTAGAATAGCATATAACTATTCAGCCTCTAATTAGATTGGAAGTCTCAGAGCTTGGAAACATATACTTTACTACTTACTGGATAGTTGGAGTTGGATAACCAGTAGCATGGCATGAGAGGTCCAATGGGTCATTGGCTGTCACGGTCACATGTGCAGAGCCTTCACCAATCAGCACTTTGGGGGGAACTGAGCAGAAGAAACTATTTTATAACTATATGACTTTAAAACTCCCACCTCCCAGTATTCATTTGTAATATTTCATGTTGAAGAAGTGTTGACTTTTCCACTTACCAAGGACAGTCACCACGTAGTGCAGGACATTCTCTCCAGCCAAGCTGATGGCCACACAAGTGAATGTTCCTTGGGTTCCCTCTGATACAATTCCAATGTGAAGGGTACGGCCGCCATCTTTGATCTGCAATCCATCCCTCTCAGACAGCATCAGTCCATCCTTCAGCCACGACAGGGTAGGGGGTGGGTGACCAGTGGCTGAGCACTCAAGCTCCAGAGAATGACCACGGATGGCTTTAATGGGCAGTGGCTTTGCTCCTCCTCCCTCAATATCCGGGGAAACTAAATGGATGGAAGAACAGGAGGTAAAAGTAGGTGTAAATCAGCTGAATGCGGGTTGGTTCTATAGGTATTGATATGTTTACACCTTCTCCCAGTTTCCTATACAGACAAAATAAGGTTTACCATAAACCTCCAGCCGGTAAGACTTCTCAGCTGTGCCTGCGTTGTTCGTTGCTCGGCAGGTGTAGGTACCAGCGTCAGATAGCAGCACTCTACTTAACTGTAGGCTCCTCCCACTTTCACGGTAGGTGGCCCGAGAGCTGGACACAATAGGACGTTTGTCCTTAAACCAGGTTATACCAGGAACAGGAGAAGCCCGTGCCTCACACCTCAACTCCACCACCCCATGTAATAAGGAGGCCACTTCTGTTGTTTCATTGGATGCCCAGATTGTAGGTGGGGCTAAGGAAAGAATAAGAAGTCAGAATTAGATAGTTTGAATCACGCACACAATTGCAAGCCCTATACTTTAGCTACAGGCACAACCAGACATTACTGGACCACAATAAACTTTGGGGTGATGACCTGTTTTGCACTGTTTCCTAATGAATGGGCTTGAAGACAATTTAATTGAATTGCACTATCATGCATTACCACTGGGTGGCAGTGTTGCACTACTGTACAGTTATGGGGCAAAGGAGCTAGGAACTTACTGTGGACTCTCAAGTTGAAATCCTTGACTTGCTGCCCAGCGTGATTGAATGCCAAGCACTGGTACCTGCCCTGGTCAGAGAGTCTTGTGCCATTCAGTCGCAGCACTTGCCCTCCTTCTGTTAGTTGGATGTGGGCATCTCCTGGAGGCAGAGGCCTGGGGCAAAGAAAACATGGATATACAACTTTATTAGGACCAAATTCCTGGTTTGCGAAAGCAAATATTTAATTATAATATTCAGATGTAGCTTATTAGTGATCTCCATAAAAGAAGCTGGACTCTGAGGGTCTGTATGGGTTTGGCAGAGGTTTCCCAATAAAACCACAAAGAAGTAACTTAGGGGGTTATGTTTTTTCCAAGAACAAAGAAAATGCCTCTGTGGTTCACCCATGAAACCAAAAGCAATGGAAACACAATATAATGTGGTCCGCTGGCCAATCAGCATGCTGTATGAGAGGTTTCACCACAAAATGATGCTACAGGAATTATCAGTTCAATACAAGGTGGCGCTGTTCTGCTGCTCCCTTTGTAGAAAACATTAGCAACCAGGCAGTAAGTGGTACTACAAGTGCTACATAAACCAGAGCATTTTTTTAACTACAATGCCTGTTGCAGGAAGAAGAGGCTTTCTATTCCATCCACATCACTGCATATAACATAGATTGTAAGCTCTTGGGACCCCCCTTCTCTGATTGATCTGTACAGATGTTTCACTTATAATGTAATTAGCGTTTGTATCTGTGCCGAGTTCCCTGATGTACGGCTGAATACATCCATGTACAAAATGAAGCCCCCCCAGTTTCTGGCAGAAACCCCCTCCTTACACTTGCAGCACAGCTTACCCCCCAGAGATATTCTGTTTTGACTCCAGGCTGCTGTTTCCAGGGAGGATCAGCTCCCAGATTTTCCCCTGACATCACACTAAGCTTGACGGCAGCTGCCCCTCTGCAGGTGTTTTGGGGGGTGGCGGGGGACAGATTTCAGCCCTCTATTGGAATAATCAAGGACTTAAAGGAGCACCCATTCCCACTCAACCCTTTCTCTCGATCTTAGCATGTCCCCGATGACCCAGGGTAATTCTTAGAGCAAAGTGTGAATGAAGCAGACCCTGCAGCTGCTGAGCAGGTCCTAGAAGGGAATGTGGAACACCAAAACCTCAACCTAAAACCCAAAATGAAGTCCAAAAAATCTTTGCTGGTATGACCCTCCTATACAGTGTTGGACTGGAACACCAGGGGCCCACCCAAAAACCTTAGACCAGGGGCCCACCCAAAAACCTTAGACCAGGGGTCCACAAAAAAACCTTAGACCAAGGGCCACCTAAAAACCTTTAGACCAGGAGCCCACTCTCATTACTAAGCCAAATGTTTAGCAGCATGAGAGCCCACTGATACGTGGGCCCACCGGGAGTTTTCCTGGAATCCCTATGGGCCAGTCCAACTCTACTCCTATATATCCAACAGGGGTGTAATAAGGAGACAGCAGGCACAGTGGCTGCTACAGAAGTCTTGGAGCATACAAAGTATAGAATTTATCAGTAGGGGGCTGTGAAAGACTATGCAGTGGGACCTCTAGCACTGGTTGTAAGGATTAAATGCTTTAAGCAGGCTATACACTTCCCCTTTAAAAAGGATCCAGGGTCAGTGGACAAAGGATGCTGAGATCATGGTCTGTTGCTGCATTACTAATGGGAACACGCAGAGGACCTGGCTCGTGTGTCGGAACCCGCCATACACAATCTATGGGGAGAAGACGCAGCCTGATGCTTTCTGCCTCCCCCTCTCTCTCTCAGAGCAGGTGACTGATTGCAAGGGCAGCCGGATATTGGTCGGATATGAACAAGCACAGATGCTATAAATATCAGTATTCCACATGTGCACGGATTTAACAGGGGGGTTGTTGCTTAGTAAACACTTTGGCTCATTGTCAGACTTACTGTCCATCCTTTGTCCATTCTACTTGGGGTCTAGGGACCCCCGACGCTTTACATTGAAGCTCAACCTCTGATCCATCCCTTGCGGTAATATCTTGAAGGGAACCAGCTCCATAAATGGTTGGGGGCACTAAAAGTCACAGTAAGAAAGTAACTTGATAAAATACATCTGTCAGAGGTCTGTTCTAGCCCTGGTCTTTAAGTATTGTCCTATCCTAAGACTTTGTGTATAGTCTCATCATAATTACCCCACCCCTGAGCTTTGTGTATCATCTTAATACAGCTGACCACTCGTCAAGCTTTGTTTATAGTATCAACGTTCAGCCAACCCCTGAGCTTTGTGTATCTTCTCATTATATCAGTCTAGTAATGTGTAGGTCAGGTTGGTCAACCAACACCCAACTGGAACCTACAAATGATGCTACCCAACCCGTATCTGTGTCTTCCTACTCTGTATGCTACTTCTGTACACGCCACTCATTTCAAATCATGGAATCTTCAGGAGCAGAAGAAGAGTGTACTTCCCCAGTTTGACCAGAACTCAAAATTTCAACCTGAACCCTCATGACCCACAGCTATTTGGTCATCCCACGCATCACAATATCAGACCCCTTGCTGAGTTGTATGTATATTGTCATAGTGTAAACATATCAGCCCACTCCTGAGCTTTCTACATCATATTAATATATCCGACCCCTCACTGAGCTTTGTGTATAGCTTAAATCTATCTGCCCCCTGAGGTCCAAAACAAAGGGGACAGTTTAGGTCCATGTGAAGCATCAAATAAGCAACCTAGTGAGTAGAAAAGGAACTCACCCAATATCATTAGGTTAAAAGTTCTCTGAGCTTCTCCAGCCCGGTTGACCGCCTTGCAAGTATAGGAACCAGTGTCATCCTTGCGCATCCGGTGAAACCGAACAGACTGCCCGGCAGCCAGCAAGCTCATCCCAGGAGCCTCTATGAGCTAAAGAAATAGTACGAGTTAAACCAACAAGACCTAAGAGGGATGAAGACCAACAGCCAAGTCTGGTTTTCATCATATCTCACCATTTTGCCATCTTTGCTCCAAGTCACGGTTGGAAAGGGAACACCTGATACTTCACACCTCAATGTCAACGGTTGATTGGCCATCACGGAAATATTCTGTCCCTGTCCATCCTCGAAAATCTTGGGTTTGGCTGATGATACAGAAGGAGGAATTGTAGAGCGTTTTTTTGCTTGGCACACAGACATTCACCTGTTTGGTGTAAACCTTGATCCTATTTGTGAGCTCAATGCTTTCTTGGTGGCAGTTCCTTACCATACACTACTAGCTTAGTCTTTCTCCTTGCTGAGCCGGCTTCATTGGTGGCAACACAGATGTAGTCTCCACCATGGCTTGGAACTGGGGACTCAATCAGCAAAGACCCATTGCCTAGTTGTGTCATCCCTGGTAGGTTACCCACAAGCACCACTCCATTCTTCATCCAGCGAATCAGAGGCGTAGGGGTACCTACAGCATGAGCAAAGAAATTGCTTGGACAACTTTTCATACCAAATCTCATATAGAAAAAAAAAATACATCCCATTGCAAATAATGATAGTGAAGAAGAGACCTCTTGACTGACCTTGCACAGGACAAGTTAGAACTACTGGCTCATACGCAGTTTGCTCCAACAGGACATCTGAACCATCTTCAAAGAATGGTGCCTCTGAATAAAAATAAACTGAATATTATTGAAAAGCCAGAAGACCACAGTCATTAAGGACATAGAGATATCCTGGGAATTTACCTAATATCTCCAGCCTAAACTCCAAGAAGTCTTCTCCTGCACTGCTGGTTGCCACACAGCGGTAATTTCCAGAATCTGATAGCTGCACCTCTAGGATGCTGATACTGCCATCGGGCCCTTGCAGGGAATCTTGGTCTCCAACTCTCATTGGTTCACCATCCTTAAACCAGCTCAGTCTTGGCATAGGATCTCCATAGGCCAGACAAGGCAGTTGCAAAGTGCGACCCAGTAATGCCTTCAGGACCTTGGCACCTGGGTGCACCCGAGGTGGAACTGTGGGGCAAAACAGAATGATACATAACATTAGTCGAGGAACAGGGCAGAGAACATGTCTCTCTATGCAAGACCAGTCTCACACTGAGATGGTTAAATCATATAACCATGGACTATGGAGACAAGAGACTATTATCCACACTCCCTTCCCAGAGACTATTATCCACTATTACTATAGGCACCATCTCTCCCTACTATACCTGCTATCCCACAGTCACACTCCCTTCCCAGAGACTATTATCCACTGTTACTATAGACACCATCTCTCCCTACTATACCTGCTATCCCACAGTCACACTCCCTTCCCAGAGACTATTATCCACTGTTACTATAGGCACCATCTCTCCCTACTATACCTGCTATCCCACAGTCACACTCCCTTCCCAGAGACTATTATTCACTGTTACTATAGACACCATCTCTCCCTACTATACCTGCTATCCCACAGTCACATTCCCTTCCCAGAGACTATTATTCACTATTGCTATAGACACCATCTCTCCCTACTATACCTGCTATCCCACAGTCACACTCCCTTCCCAGAGACTATTATCCACTGTTACTATAGGCACCATCTCTCCCTACTATACCTGCTATCCCACAGTCACACTCCCTTCCCAGAGACTATTATCCATTGTTACTATAGACACCATCTCTCCCTACTATACCTGCTATCCCACAGTCACACTCCCTTCCCAGAGACTATTATCCATTGTTACTATAGCCACCATCTCTCCCTACTATACCTGCTATCCCACAGTCACACTCCCTTCCCAGAGACTATTATCCACTGTTACTATAGGCATCATCTCTCCCTACTATACCTGCTATCCCACAGTCACACTCCCTTCCCAGAGACTATTATCCACTGTTACTATAGGCATCATCTCTCCCTACTATACCTGCTATCCCACAGTCACACTCCCTTCCCAGAGACTATTATCCCACTGTTACTATAGCCACCATCTCTCCCTACTATCCCACTGCAACCCCCACAGACATCTCTGTGGTATTACAGATTGCTGCCTGCTTCCAACTAGTTGCCGTTATCTCCGACAGACGGAACATGATACATAGTTATGGCTAGTGCCTATTTAGCACCTGTGCTTTGTGTCTGGGATGGTAATTGGATGCTGTCACAATGATATGCACAGACAGTGTCTGCAAGAATCTTTCCTTTGTCATAGGAATCCCCCCGAGGAAGCCAATTTTGTAATGTGGGCTGAGGTCAGCAAGAACTCAGGCCAACGTATAAACACTTGGCTATGTATGTCACCCCTTATGTCTCATAAGCAGCTGCGGCAGTAGCTATTAAAGGCAAACTGTGATCATTCTTAAGAGATCCCATAAAACTGCGGCAGCTTAGGTACAGTATTCCCCTGTACTAAGCACAATTCAGCAGGAACAGCTCCTTAAAGAAGAACTAAAGCTTAACTAAAGAAGTAGGTAGAAACGTTGTACACAATGTTTTGTGCTTCTGTATCAGCCCAAGGCAACCACAGCCCTTTAGCAGTAAAGATCTGTGTCTCCAAAGATGCCCCAGTAGCTCCCCATCTTCTTTTCTGCTGATTCACTGCACATGCTCTGTGCTGCTGTCACTTACTGAGCTTAGGGACCCACTCACAATATACAGTACACATAGAATAGAAATGTCACAATATAAGGCTGATTAGTAATTAATACAGATAATTACTACATGGCAGCACAGAAACCAGTGCAATTAGCATCAGAATTGAATAATCAGCAAACCTGTAGCATCAGCTTATGATACAGCCAGGGAAGCTCATTTTCTGCTGGATAATTAGTGACGAGCCCTAAGCTTAGCTTCTCAACAGCCAATCAGAGCCCACTGAGCATGTGAGTGTCACAGACACTTTCCAAGATGGTGACCCCCTGTGACAAGTTTGAAGTCCTGGATCATTGCTGCTATTGACAAGCTGAAACTTTAGCCTCGTGCAATAAATTCGGTAAATAAAATATGGCATTTTTAGCCACATTCATTTTTAGGGTTCAGTTCTCCTTTAAGTAAATAAAGGCAAAGTTCACCCTACTTACACCCGAGATACATTTCCTTCCTAACCTCAGCTGAATTTGACCTGTTTTTTTGGAGAGATAGTAACAGGCTCTGATTAGGAGCGCAAATGTTTAGCAGCTGTTATCTTTCTTGGAACATAGAAATAAATCTCTGGCCGGGGCTGCGGTATTTTTCTAAGCGTCTAATGACTGCTGCGTTTAACTGGGACTGGCCATCCTCCAAAGTGATGTTACATGCCCAGGCTATAAGTAATTACCTCCATGAAAAATGCCTTGTATAAAAGAAAGGCTTTTTAACAGCTTGTTAGCCATAGTATAAAGGAGGGAATGGGCTGAAAGTCAGAACTGAACATTGGGCTCCTTCCCAGGGTCTCCTCGTGCCTTAAGACAACCTTCTGATTTTTGGTTTGATGCAAAAGTTCATCGCAAGGCCTGTTCATTGAGCTCATGGGGGTAATGGGGGGTTTACTGGTCCCTGAAATCAAGTACCATATTTACATCACATGAGCAAAGACAGAACAGCACATGCAAGAGTTAATGCACAGTCTGGAGCCCAGTCTGAAAGAAGCAGGGGGCCTGTTGAAAGGAAGGGAACATGGGGGTTTGGGTGGAGGTGGCCGGCGTCCAGATGTGTGATGGCTTTGCTTTCTCTTTGGCACTTGTGATATTGCAAAAAAAAAAAATCCCATCCACTCGGCAGCAATGTGATAATTGCACCACCGAATGAGCCGAATTACTACTCCCATGTGCACCTCAGATCAGAGAGCTGGAAGAACCCTGGCGTGGGGTGAGTAGTGACCAAACTGCCATACTGGAGTCATAAAGTATCCGACCAGTAATGGGAAGTATAAGTCATTTTCTGTTTATTCAACATATACTTATGGGTGAGAACTGCTGTATTGTTTGTTTCTCTTAGACAGTACAGTATGAGGGTATAGCTTATTGTGTGCCCAGAACATTCCTTCTCTGTATATTTGTATTTATACATATGGGAGGAGGTGCCATATTGATTCCCTTAGACAGTACAGTATGAGGGTATAGCTTATTGTGTGCCCAGAACATTCCTTCTCTGTATATTTGTATTTATACATATGGGAGGAGGTGCCATATTGATTCCCTTAGACAGTACAGTATGAAGGTATAGCTTATTGTGTGCCCAGAACATTCCTTCTCTGTATATTTGTATTTATACATATGGGAAGAGGTGCCATATTGATTCCCTTAGACAGTACAGTATGAAGGTATAGCTTATTGTGTGCCCAGAACATTCCTTCTCTGTATATTTGTATTTATACATATGGGAGGAGGGAGGTGCCATATTGATTCCCTTAGACAGTACAGTATGAGGGTATAGCTTATTGTGTGCCCAGAACATTCCTTCTCTGTATATTTGTATTTATACATATGGGAGGAGGAGGTGCCATATTGATTCCCTTAGACAGTACAGTATGAGGGTATAGCTTATTGTGTGCCCAGAACATTCCTTCTCTGTATATTTGTATTTATACATATGGGAGGAGGGAGGTGCCACATTGATTCCCTTAGACAGTACAGTATGAAGGTATAGCTTATTGTGTGCCCAGAACATTCCTTCTCTGTATATTTGTATTTATACATATGGGAGGAGGGAGCTTATTGTGTGCCCAGAACATACATTTTAAACACATTTTGAAGATATTCTCCTCTTACATATACAGTATTTAGAGGTATGTGGCTTCTCCTTCCCCATTCAGAGAATGTAATGCTTCAATATAATGATTTGTAAAGACTTTTCATATAAACTCACGACCAAAGTTGTCCCTTATGACAGTATCACTGTACCTTGAACCTCCAGGCTGTAAGTGAGTGACGTGTTTCCGGCTGGGTTGGAAGCGAGGCAGGTGTAGTACCCACTGTCCATGACCCTCAGCTCGGACAGGCGGAGAGACCAGTTGGGCAGCAAGTGGTGTCTATAAAGGGAGCAAAAACACTGGTTTGTATCTGTTCATGAAACATTGATGAAGAGAAAATATGTCCTACATTCTAGCAGCTCAGGTCTCTCTTGACTGATAACAGCCGCCATCTTTTCTTGTGCAAACAAGCTTATAAACTCTCAGACTTAGAGTAAGTTCTTATAATTAGCTTGAGTGATACTATGATAGCTTGCAGTTGGTCCACATCTAACCTCTAGTTTAGTAATCTGGAATCTAAACTAACATCTGGTTGATAAGGTTCAAATTATCATAGAACCAGGCAGTAAAGTGACAACTTCCTATTTAGCCTTCCACTAATCCGCCATATCGATTCAATATATTGTTAGGAATAAAGAAGGCCACCATCTTTGCTAGAATTTATTTCTGTATATATGTATATAGCATCAGAGGAGCAAGTAGTAGTCTATGCACCCAATCATTGTTCTGTTAGAGACATGTAGTAGTTTTCAGTATGATGTAGAGAGGAATTTTCAGAGACAATTTGCAATTGGTTTTATTTTTTATTATTTGTGTTTTTTTTGAGTTATTCAACTTATTTATTCAGCACCCCAGCAACCATGCATAAATTTGAATAAGAGACTGGAATATGAAAAGGAGAGGGCATCCTCGGCTATGTGAGTAATTCAAAAATAATATCCAAGAAGTCCTTCCCTGGTCGTTAATCAGCAGTTCAGTGTCAACCATAACAAGCTTGATACGAAGCTGAGGGAGATAATGGGCTGCTGACTTGCCATCCAATGGCAGGAAGGAATTAAACAGGAAAGTCTCCCTGAAGGAGAGGAATTGTCTGGCAGATAAGATGGACATTAGAGTGGTGGACTAGCTTTATCCCCAATGTCTAAGCTTTACACAATATATATGAAAACAGAAATCTCCCCCTTTCTCTCACTTGGTTCCCGCCCTACATCCAAAATGGGTGCCCAGCCTGACTGGCTCCAAACTCTGAGGTCATGTTTATTTACAAGACTCTAGCATTCTGCCTTAGTGGTGCTCATTTTGGTTAAACTTTCAGTTGCTTCCCCCGTTGGCTTTAGACGAGGTCAACCCAGACCACATCTGTAGGGCCGGAACAGCAGAAGTAACTAATTAAAACGGGTCTCCCGTTTAGGCCAAACCTGTCAACACTTACATCAGAGACTAAAACAATTTTATATGTATTAAAGGAACGCTGATAGGAATAACTATGGTTGGGATACCTGGCAGAGACAATCGGCAAGGGCAGGGAGTCCTTCCTCCAGGAGACCACAGGTAGGGGGGAACCCTCAGCATCACAGGGTAGAGTAATCTCTGCACCAAGTGCTGCCACCACTCGAACTGGGGTGCTCTGGTCATGTGAGCCATTGATATTTATTCTGGGCTTTGCTAAAAGTTAATTCACATAAAGTAAGATGACAAAGGTGAAAAAAAGACAACCATTTGTTAACTACTAAATATTTTGACATAAATATAAAGTATGTAGCACTCCAAGGGCACTTACTATGGACGATGAGTTGGACCTCTCTAATGGAGATTCCAGCTGGATTGACGGCTTTGCAGGTGTAGGAACCTCCATCAGCCCCAGTTGGGAGGGAAATCAGAATGCTGCCATCTTTGTTGAGGTAATAGTGGGTATTCTCTGGGGTTAAGTCCACATCACCCTGGCAGAACAAAGAAAAATGAGGGTGCCATGAAATAAGTTGGCAAAACCTGATTTGAGATGATAATAGAGGAGGAGATAGATGGAGATAGTTTGCAAGAATGGAGAAGACCTTTCCCATCAGCAATAAAGTGAATCGCTAGTGAAACCAAAATGTCCTCCGAAGTTGCTCGAAGTTTCCTCTTGAGATCAAAGTGACACATGGGTTTTACCACCAGAGATTCACTTTAGTGCCAGTGGAAAGATTTGTCGCTGATGTTTGCGAAGACCATTGTCCTAAAGAAACATATATATATATATGTCCTAACTAGTCAGATGGGACCTGTTGCCGTTTACCTTTGACCATGTCACAGTAGGGGATGGGTATCCTTTGACATCACATGATATTATGACTGCTCTTCCCTCGTGAACAACATATTCCGCTGGCCCAGGAAGGATTACAGGAGCCACTGAATGGTATAAGAAGAAGCAAGAACATGTCAATACAGTGACCACCTAATCATAACTGCTTATTGTTCACAAGAAGAGAAGTCACCTGACTCGCCATAGACACACCAATAATATCGTACAAAACACATTTTCGAACAATATTCGGTGCGTGTATGGTGGGAGATGAGTCGACCGATATAAGCAGACTTGGATATCGGTCGGCTCATAGATCTGGCTGGCTGGATCTTTGACGGCACCTGAACATCGGCCATTGTTAGTGCTGAATCGTCAGATACAGGTAGAATTCTATTGTTTATACCTGAAGATTCAGCTCTACACGTGTGTATTGAAACAAACAATCTTTCCTGGAAAGATCTTTCCCAGGAAAGATGGTAATTGTAGCGTGTATGGCCACTTTTAAAACACAGTCCAACTAATTCAAGTTACAGTTACAATAGTACTGTTGGGTCCTCACCATGAACATATAGGAGAATGCTGTGATTGGTAGAGCCGACAGCATTGGTTACCTCACAGACGTACTTCCCAGCATCCTCTCTTTGCACTGGTTCTATAATCAAGCCACCTTCTCCATTTATAGTGTGCCGCCATTGAACCTGCAGCTGGAGAGACACAAGAATCCTTTGTTGGAGGTGTCATGCAAGACATCTAAAGATGACACCTTTATTATTAGTGATCTTACTGTTTGTGAGTCTTTGGTCCAGCGCTGGACAGGAAGGGGATTTCCAGACACCACAGTGCAAGGTAAGGTAAGAGAACGCCCTTCAAGAACGGTGACCTCATATGAAGCCACAGCGAGTTTTGGAGCCGCTTAGGGGGACAAAGGAAGGTTATTGAGTTATAAACCAACACAAACAAGGTTTATCAACTCTACTAAAGCCCATTGTAATTTGGTTCAACCTACCAAGGCCAGTGACAGAGAGCAGGATCTCAGCCTGGACCCAACCAAAGGCGTTCCTTGCTTCACAAACATAGACTGCAGCATCTTCTGGTCTTGCAACTAGAGAAAAAATGCAACTTTTTTTTGTTGCTCTAATATGTCTACTTAGCAATGATATGAAAACCACAGCAATCTAGGAGTTGATGCTGAAGAACTTAGCTATGATGTACATCTTCAAGAGGCTGCTACGCCACCCTGACAACATTATTATCTAGGAAGCCCTAAATTCTATGCAACAAGAAGACAATGCCTAGAGCATTCTCACCACTCCCTTGGTAGCCAAACAGAAGATTGATTCTTGCAGTTCAGTAAAGATAAATAGAAAAAGAAAAATAGTTGAAGATATTCAGGTTTCCAAAGATCTTCACACGTCCCCTTTAGTCAAAGCATGTACTTGGCTGTCTCTCTTCGTCACGTTTGGAGCTGCTTTTTTATTATACACTCTGCAAGACTTGATGATCCTCTGTGTATCGTATCCACACAAGACAAAGACTACGGGGAATTACAGCAATCTCCTAGCACTAAATTGCATGTAATGTCGACTCATTAACTTCTCGCTGTTTGATCTTTATTTCTGGGAACCCCTGAGAACTAAATTGATCAAGTGAAATGAAACCGTTAGTTCTGACAAACAATGACTGCATTATGCCGAGAGCTGTGTCCTACCGAGCCCTCTTGGTAACTCAAAACCTTGGGAAAGATGGGGGCTGCGAAACATGATTTTATTTTAAGTGGCCCGCCATATGAAAAAAATATGAGGGAAGTACTTATCTTACGTTCAGCTAGAAGTACAAAAGAAACAAAGGCCTAATATGCAGCACACCCAACACACATGACACCCAATAAGAACACTTAGTTAATGGGATCCTGTATAGGCAATTAAATCTTTTCTAAGACAAAACAAGCCTATACAAGAAGATTATACAATAGAGTTCTATGATGGTCTATTGAATGCTGTCCACATTGACAAACCATGATGCAACCAAGTCATTGCTCATTGGGCCTTAGTAAGGCTCCTAGAGACCTAGCTTGTAGTGGTCTTACCTTTGAAGTGAACTGTGTTAGAACCGGGGCCCTCAATGATCTCTGTAGTCCCAGAAGCCACCACTGGTCCTTCATCTTGCCTGAACCAGGAAACTTGAGGTGTGGGATTCCCTTCAGCACTGCAGGGCAGCCTTGCACTCTCTCCAACCTCCACTTCAACATCCAAAGGGAAGTCTATGAACTGAGGAGGAGCTAGGAGAAGAGAGAGTTAAAGATAATTACTTGCCATTTTCAGAAATGAGAAGCAAATGATTTGGTATAAGATATAAGTATAACAGTCAATGGTCCAGGACCTTCTGGACTCATTCAGAAGGTCTGATTAAGGCTTGAAAAACATCTGAAGACCCATCAACTAACAACCTCATCTGCAGTCATGGAAAGACCAGGCTTGAGACGAGGATGTCCAAGTATGGGGTCTTTATTTATTAAATGACCTAGTGAGTGAAAAACCTTCTCCAGCCAAGTTCACCATCATCCATGTTAAACCACATTAGCCACTAAAATAAACACAAACCATGTATTATGAGGACAATTTCATCTCATTCTTTAATTTCCAGGAACTCCCTCCTCCCGTATGTATAAATACAAATATACAGAGAAGGAATGTTCTGGGCACACAATAAGCTATAACCTCATACTATACTGTCTAAGGGAATCAATATGGCACCTCCCCCCATATGTATAAATACAAATATACAGAGATGGAATGTTCTGGGCACACAATAAGCTATACCCTCATACTGTACTGTCTAAGGGAAACCATATGGCACCTCCTCCCATATGTATAAATACAAATATAGAGAAAAGGAATTTTCTGGGCACACAATAAGCTATACCCTCATACTGTACTGTCTACGGGAATCAATATGGCACCTCCCATATGTATAAATACAAATATACAGAGAAGGAATGTTCTGGGCACACAATAAGCTATACCCTCATACTGTACTGTCTAAGGGAATCAATATGGCACCTCCTCCTCCCATATGTATAAATACAAATATACAGAGAAGGAATGTTCTGGGCACACAATAAGCTATACCCTCATACTGTACTGTCTAAGGGAAACAATATGGCACCTCCCTCCTCCCATATGTATAAATACAAATATACAGAGAAGGAATGTTCTGGGCACACAATAAGCTATACCCTCATACTGTACTGTCTAAGGGAATCAATATGGCACCTCCCTCCTCCCATATGTATAAATACAAATATACAGAGAAGGAATGTTTTGGGCACACAATAAACTGTGATATACGATACAATAATGTGCTTATACTATAAAGGTCTGTTTCCCTTAGAAAGCACAATAAAGAGGGTATTTTTTTACTAAACGATGAGTGATATATGAACACATCATTCAGCGCTATTCTAGTGCAACAAAATGAGGCCCCTACTACAATAACAACATCATTTGAATCATTTTCTTAAACAGAGACAAGAGTCAATACAACAGCCTCCTTTTTTCTGAGTAGACGGTCCTTTACAGCAAGTATCTCTGGTGGATTCCATCAGAAAAACCAACACATTTGGCGTCTCTTCCTATAAATCCTGAGAGGTTCCATTGATATATTGACTCCTGCCGCTCTTGTTCTCTCCCGAGCATAAAGCTGTAGTTAACACACTGATAATATTGTATGAAAACATTATGATATTCGGCGTTTGTATGGTGGGAGATGAGTTGACTGATATCGGCAGAAGATTGGGATATCGGTCGGCTCATCGATTGGGTTGGCTGGAAGATTTTGATTGGGAACCTGAACATCGGCCATTGTTAGTGCTGAAACATCAGATACATCTTTCTTGGAAACATCTTCATGGTAACGTCTATGGCCACCTTCATGGCCATTGTGCTGGAACCTTTAGATTACACTACGAACAGGGGAGCGGAAGAACATTTATTCTACCTTAATGTCTTTGGAATGTAACACACACAGGTTCTAGGAAACAATGGCAGCTGCTACTTCTATGTTTAACTAATGATATGAATGCTGTGTGCACACAAGTAGCCATAACATCATATTCAACTGTTAATTGAACATACAATTAATGGATTGTACCACTGAGCAGTTTTTTCACTTCGCTGCAATTCTATAGTACTATCCATTCCTAATCATACATCACAATGCCGTTAAATGCACATTCAAAAGAAATGAAAACACAACCCCCAGCGGGATTATTTCTCATTGGTGAACGTAATTATATACTAAAATAGTTTAGGTTTAATTAAATAAATTGCCTCGAAACGCCGCTGCTGAACCTTCGCTTCCTCCCCCCCCCCAGACTTAAAAAGATTTATAGCTCTTGGCAGCTTGGGAATGGCTCAGAGAATAATTACCTCCTAATGAAGAGCGCACTTATCTTCCACATAAAAGGTTAATAACGCCAAACAAGGGGACCCGGAACAGCGTGTTTTCATTTTCTATAATTGTATTCTGACAAGAAAAGCTGTCTTTCATTTTTTTTGGGTTCACAGTGAGTGACTTGATTGGAAGGAGTCAGAATAACGCTGGAAAACAGTGCGCCATGACGGGCTTATTAAAGGGCCATTATGCGGACGAATGAAACCATGCAGGTTTTGCAGGGTTTCTCTTGCCGAGTAAAATGAGGGTATTCCCACGTATGAGAGATATTTCATTGAAAGATTATTCAGGAGCAAAAGTAAGCAAGCCTGCCGCCATTTTGTTTTTATAAAAACTAACCAGCAGTATTCACAAGATTAAAAATACAAAAAATAGTTCACATTTTCTAAAAACTATATGTACCCAAGCATGAAATGCAAAGTGGTGGGATATTAGGCCATTCCTAACCAGGCCATTGTCGGACTGGGAGACCAGGGGCCCACCAAGAACCCTTAGACCAGGGGCCCACCCAAAATCCTTGAGACCAGGGGCCCACTCCAAGTATTATTTTCTTCCTTTCCCCACTCAACCTCAATGTTCCTAGTCTCTTTTATTTACATACTATAACCTATTATTCCATCTATTTAGCCTCTTTATTCTCATAGAAATAGGAAATAGCCACGAAATAGGCCAAATGTTTAGAAGCAGGAGGGCCCACTGACACCTTGGCTCACCAGGAGTAGGGATGTAGCGAACTGCCGTTTATGTGTTCGCGAACGCTGTTCGCGAACACCGGCAAAAAATGCGAACAGTTTGCGAACTTCGAACATCCGCAAAATCGTTCGATTCGAACGATCGAAGGATTTTAATCGTTCGATCGAAGGATTTTCGTTCGAATCGAACGATCGAAGCCATTCGATCGAATGATTTCATTCGATCGAATGGCTTCGATCGTTCGATTCGAAACGAAAATCCTTCGATTTTAGCGGTCGAAGGAATCGAATGGTCGAATGGTTGAACGATTTTTGTTCGAATCGAACGCGAACTCGTATTGGCGAACGTCGCGCGACGTTGGCGAACATACGGCGGACGCGAACAGTCGAAGTTCGCGCAAACTAGTTCGCCGGCGAACAGTTCGCTACATCCCTAACCAGGAGTTTTCCTGGTATGCCAGTGGTCCAGTCCAACACTGAACCTGCCCCAAACCCCGCCCCGTTATAAAACAAACCCATTCAAATCTTTGGCTGGTTTCTGGTCTGCTTCACCTGTTTTTGGTTTGTGATGATAGGATTTATGTAGATTCATAAAGTCTCTTTTTTGTGCATTACCTAATTAGCTTTATAATTTAGGATAAGTAACTGATTCATCCGCCTTCTTCCCCCCCTAATACCAAGCTGTCCCCCTTTTCCATATGCCTCTTTCACTAGCCTTTATGCTTGCACAGAAGCCAAGAAAGTAATTTCGATGATAAATGGTCTAATGCCTCCACTGACAGATTCCCGACACCTGCTCACGATGAGCATTTGTGGAATCTCAAGTTTGCCATTATTCAACTGCCGAAGACTACAGACATTAAACAGTCAAGCGGAACAACTGTTACAGGACGCCAGGAGCAGTGAAATAGCCTTGCGCCCTGTCAAAGCAAACAGCTGGTAACAAATGTTTGTTAAAGTGTCGGAATTTGGTTAAAACAAATATTTTAAAAATAAAAAAAAACTAGTCTGGAGCAGAATAGAAAAATTGTTCAGTAACTGTTTTAATTTTAGAATTTTGAGCTTTACTCTTTACCATAGGAGTCGTTAAGATCTAAGCAACCATTTTTATTTCTTATCCACTCCCACCAATAAAATTTCCAAGAAAACAAAATGGCCGCTTTGAGTTTGAAGCTTATGACCATGTTGTGGTTCTCAAGACATGCTTCTCTGTCAATCTCAAGACTGGATTTACAGGGAATCAAAATGGCTGCTTTGAGCATGAAGACTCTTAGGGCAGTGTTCAAAAACTCAAGACCACTTTTGATGTCAATCTCAAGACCAAAGTTACATATCAAATAAAAAAAGGCTGCTTTGTCTTTGAAGACACTTAGGGCAATGTTGAAATACACAAGTCCAGTTTTGGTGTAAATCTCAAGACCAAAGTTACAGATCAAATGAAAATGGTGGCTTTGAGTTTGAAGACACAACTGGCAGTGTTGTATCACTCAAGATCAGTTTCAATCTCAAGAACACATTTTTATGGAACCAAAATGGCTATTTGGAGTTTGAAAGACACTCAAGATCACTTTTAGTATCAATCTCAAGAACACATTTGTATGGAACCAAAATGGTTACTTGGAGTTTGAAGATACTCAAGATCTCTTTTGGTGTCAATCTCAAGACCAAATTTTGATGGTTTTCCCTAGTTGTATATACTGTTTTGTAGACCTTTATGAGTCTTGGAAGAGTCCAGATATATCTGTAAAGGCCACAAAATGTACTTATTTCTCTGTTGTCTCATTTTGGTTGCCCCTTCTGCAAGTGGGTTTCAACTTGACTTGAGCTTTCAACACTTAATGGGTAATTTTAATGGAAAGTGAATTAGGGATCCACAGAATCCAAGATTTGTGTCTGGATTTGCCCACACCCAGCACTTTTTGTGGCATTTGCAACAACCTTTACCTAAATCCTTAAAATCATGTGACCATAAGTCTCTGGTGGAACTAAATTTTTGGATTCATCGTTCTATTATGCAAATAAAGGCTCCTTATTTATGGTCGGAGTGCAATTCCAACAATGTGTGCTCAGTTTTGCTTCCATTTTAGCTCTTTGCATTTGTGTTCTTCAGTGCACCCTATAGGTTTGGAATTCATCAAATGTTTTGTGGGGGATTTAATATTCAGCCAAAATTATGATTTTGGTGCATCCCTAAAACTAATGTTGAAGAAGACCACCATCTTTTGCTGACCACTAGATGATCAGCGGTGCATTTGCATATAAGCACTCAAGAAACCATGCCTAGGACAGCAGAGAGGTCACACTTGGGTACCTACATATAAAGAAACAACTAAGTCCTCCAGCCCAATGCCAGACTTATGGGAAAATCCTGCTCTGGAGCCGAGGTGGAGGTAGGTACCCTCCTCTTCTGCAGTCAGCACATTCGTACACTGTCCAAGAGTCTATAATAGTAGAACCAAGAGCAGCACCAGTCCAAAATGTAGATGATGCTCTTGAGGTTCCTTGAACTATTGGGAAGAATCCTAACATATGGTACCCACTTTATATGTTTTTGTTTATCTCATTAGAATCTAACTCCACCCCTCCCCCCCAAAAAAAAAAATCCTATCAACCGATGTCTAAAGATCTGCCAGCCGGCATCTGCATCGGTTTATTTTCGCTCATAAACAGTTATTGAAATTGTTTGGACGGAGGTTGGTTGGAGCAAGAGCAAATGACATTGCACAGTTATTGGAAGATCTAAGGAAGACATAATGAATGAGCATCCTGGATAATGACGGAGCTGAGCTGGAATTTCTGGAAGGCAGAGAAGGAAACAGGAAAGAGGACGACTAAAACATGGGAAAAAGATTAGCCGGCACATTGACCGCGAGGAGCACAGGGATTTAAGAAGATTTTCCTCTTAGAAGAAAATGAAAAGCCTTTTTCATAGAACAGAAGTCAATTAGAAGCACAAGGAAGAGGCCAATAATTAGACTAATTATGTGCAGGGGGTATAATACTAATTCTCTAATTAGTCATCTAGTTTGGAAATACAAGGAAATAGTACCAGAGAGTAACAATGGGAGTGTACAGTCTGTTCTATGTTATGGCCACCAAGGACACAACAATGGGCACTTGCCTTTCTGGTTTAATAAAACTTGTTTCTCCACTGCCACTGCCAATTAGAACCTCCCAACACCCAGCCAGGGAGGGCATTGGCTCCTGAGTAAGGTACCTGTAGTTATAGAAATGGAACTCCCTCCTCCTGAATCTACAAATTTCCATGAACATGTTCGGGAAATGTGCTCTCCATCAATTCAGTAAAAGGGATCACGTTAAATCAGCTGAAACAATAATATTGTTTGTTTTTTTGTAATATATACCCACCACCTACTCCTACACGCTGACATACCACAACTATTTATCTCTCATCTCAAACCCACCCCCTCCATTTTCTTTCTTGGAATGGTCCATGTCTATAGTCTGCACTGGACTTCTGGAAAGGTCTGTCTAAGCACATGTTCCCGTCTGAGAGAAGAACTGGCCCCTTTTATATCCTACTAGAGCTGTTAGGTTTAATTCCCCCCGAGGCCCGTTCTTCTCTTTCATCTTGCTCCTACATGTCTGCCATTACAGGCTTTAAACCTTTTTCCAGCTGTATGTGGCCTACACTCAGCAGCAAGGGAAGGGGCTACATGTTCTGAGAAGCATTGAAGGCACCAAGCCACATCTTTCAGTGACACTTAACACTAGTATAGGACCATTATTATGTATCCCACAGTCCATCCCAAAGGCTGTTTTCCCATAACTAACGTAGGCACCATCTCTCCCTACTATACCTGCTATCCCATAGTCACACTCCCTTCCCAGAGACTATTATCCACTGTTACTATAGGCACCATCTCTCCCTACTATACCTGCTATCCCATAGTCACACTCCCTTCCCAGAGACTATTATCCACTGTTACTATAGGCACCATCTCTCCCTACTATACCTGCTATCCCACAGTCACACTCCCTTCCCAGAGACTATTATTCCACTGTTACTATAGGCACCATCTCTCCCTACTAACCTGCTATCCCACAGCCACACTCCCTTCCCAGAGACTATTATCCACTGTTACTATAGGCACCATCTCTCCCTACTATACCTGCTATCCCACAGTCACACTCCCTTCCCAGAGACTATTATCCACTGTTACTATAGACACCATCTCTCCCTACTATACCTGCTATCCCACAGTCACACTCCCTTCCCAGAGACTATTATACCACTGTTACTATAGGCACCATCTCTCCCTACTATACCTGCTATCCCACAGCCACACTCCCTTCCCAGTAGGGATGTAGCGAACGTCGGAAAAAAAGTTCGCGAACATATTCGCGAACTTGCGCAAAAATGCGAGCGGTTCGCGAACCCCATAGACTTCAATGGGAAGGCGAACTTTAACATCTAAAAAAGACATTTCTGGCCAGAAAAATGATTTTAAAGTTGTTTAAAGGGTGCAACGACCTGGACAGTGGCATGCCAGAGGGGGATCAAGGGCAAAAATGTATCTGAAAAATCTGCCTGTGTGTGCTTGGAAGAGATAGTGTAGGGGGAGCTGTTAGTGATTTCAGGGACAGATGATAGTAAGTTTGCTGGCTAGTAATCTGCTTGATACTGCTCTGTATTGGAACAAAAAAATAAATAAAAGCAGTCCTTACAAGGACTACTGTTATTGCAGCAGTCAGCAGATGAGATCAGAAGCAGGACAGCTGCCCACTGCAGCTACATACAGAGCACTGCAGTAGAAGGTAGATTACTAGCCAGCAAAGCTACCTAAGCTTAAATGTCCCTCAAACCCCTGCAGACTTCTGTCCCTCCAATAACAGAGCAGTATCAAAACGATTACTAGCCAGCAAACTTTCAACTGTCCCTGAAATCACTAACAGGCAGCAGCTCTCTCCCTACACTATCTCTTCAGCACACACAGGCAGAGTGAAAAAACGCTGCAGGGCTTCGGTTTTTATAGGGAAGGGGAGTGGTCCAGGGGAGAGCTTCCTGATTGGCTGCCATGTACCTGCTGGTCTGGGGTGAGAGGGCAAAAAAAAGCGCCAACAATGGCGAACCCAAAATGGCGAACGTCGCGCGACGTTCGCGAACTTCCGGCGAGCGCGAACACCCGATGTTCGCGCGAACAAGTTCGCCGGCGAACAGTTCGCGCCATCTCTACTTCCCAGAGACTATTATCCACTGTTACTATAGGCACCATCTCTCCCTACTATACCTGCTATCCCACAGTCACACTCCCTTCCCAGAGACTATTATCCCACTGTTACTATAGACACCATCTCTCCCTACTATACCTGCTATCCCACAGTCACACTCCCTTCCCAGAGACTAGTATCCCCACTGTTAATATAGGCACTATCTCTCCCTACTATACCTTCTATCCCACAGTCACACTCCCTTCCCAGAGACTATTATCCACTGTTACTATAGACACCATCTCTCCCTACTATACCTGCTATCCCACAGTCACACTCCCTTCCCAGAGACTATTATCCCACTGTTACTATAGACACCATCTCTCCCTACTATACCTGCTATCCCACAGTCACACTCCCTTCCCAGAGACTATAATCCCACTGTTACTATAGGCACCATCTCTCCCTACTATACCTGCTATCCCACAGTCACACTCCCTTCCCAGAGACTATTATCCCACTGTTACTATAGACACCATCTCTCTCTACTATACCTGCTATCCAACAGTCACACTCCCTTCCCAGAGACTATTATCCACTGTTACTATAGACACCATCTCTCCCTACTATACCTGCTATCCCACAGTCACACTCCCTTCCCAGAGACTATTATCCCACTGTTACTATAGACACCATCTCTCCCTACTATACCTGCTATCCCACAGTCACACTCCCTTCCCAGAGACTATTATCCACTGTTACTATAGGCACCATCTCTCCCTACTATACCTGCTATCCCACAGTCACACTCCCTTCCCAGAGACTATAATCCCACTGTTACTATAGGCACCATCTCTCCCTACTATACCTGCTATCCCACAGTCACACTCCCTTCCCAGAGACTATTATCCCACTGTTACTATAGACACCATCTCTCTCTACTATACCTGCTATCCAACAGTCACACTCCCTTCCCAGAGACTATTATCCACTGTTACTATAGACACCATCTCTCCCTACTATACCTGCTATCCCACAGTCACACTCCCTTCCCAGAGACTATTATCCCACTGTTACTATAGACACCATCTCTCCCTACTATACCTGCTATCCCACAGTCACACTCCCTTCCCAGAGACTATTATCCACTGTTACTATAGGCACCATCTCTCCCTACTATACCTGCTATCCCACAGTCACACTCCCTTCCCAGAGACTATTATCCACTGTTACTATAGGCACCATCTCTCCCTACTATACCTGCTATCCCACAGTCACACTCCCTTCCCAGAGACTAGTATCCCCACTGTTAATATAGGCACTATCTCTCCCTACTATACCTTCTATCCCACAGTCACACTCCCTTCCCAGAGACTATTATCCCACTGTTACTATAGACACCATCTCTCCCTACTATACCTGCTATCCCACAGTCACACTCCCTTCCCAGAGACTATAATCCCACTGTTACTATAGGCACCATCTCTCCCTACTATACCTGCTATCCCACAGTCACACTCCCTTCCCAGAGACTATTATCCCACTGTTACTATAGACACCATCTCTCTCTACTATACCTGCTATCCAACAGTCACACTCCCTTCCCAGAGACTATTATCCACTGTTACTATAGACACCATCTCTCCCTACTATACCTGCTATCCCACAGTCACACTCCCTTCCCAGAGACTATTATCCCACTGTTACTATAGACACCATCTCTCCCTACTATACCTGCTATCCCACAGTCACACTCCCTTCCCAGAGACTATTATCCACTGTTACTATAGGCACCATCTCTCCCTACTATACCTGCTATCCCACAGTCACACTCCCTTCCCAGAGACTATTATCCACTGTTACTATAGGCACCATCTCTCCCTACTATACCTGCTATCCCACAGTCACACTCCCTTCCCAGAGACTAGTATCCCCACTGTTAATATAGGCACCATCTCTCCCTACTATACCTGCTATCCCACAGTCACACTCCCTTCCCAGAGACTATTATCCACTGTTACTATAGACACCATCTCTCCCTACTATACCTGCTATCCCACAGTCACACTCCCTTCCCAGAGACTATTATCCCACTGTTACTATAGACACCATCTCTCCCTACTATACCTGCTATCCCACAGTCACACTCCCTTCCCAGAGACTATTATCCACTGTTACTATAGGCACCATCTCTCCCTACTATACCTGCTATCCCACAGTCACACTCCCTTCCCAGAGACTATTATCCACTGTTACTATAGGCACCATCTCTCCCTACTATACCTGCTATCCCACAGTCACACTCCCTTCCCAGAGACTATTATCCACTGTTACTATAGGCACCATCTCTCCCTACTATACCTGCTATCCCACAGTCACACTCCCTTCCCAGAGACTATTATCCCACTGTTACTATAGACACCATCTCTCTCTACTATACCTGCTATCCAACAGTCACACTCCCTTCCCAGAGACTATTATCCACTGTTACTATAGGCACCATCTCTCCCTACTATACCTGCTATCCCACAGTCACACTCCCTTCCCAGAGACTATTATCCCACTGTTACTATAGGCACCATCTCTCCCTACTATACCTGCTATCCCACAGTCACACTCCCTTCCCAGAGACTATTATCCCACTGTTACTATAGGCACCATCTCTCCCTACTATACCTGCTATCCCACAGTCACACTCCCTTCCCAGAGACTAGTATCCCCACTGTTAATATAGGCACCATCTCTCCCTACTATACCTGCTATCCCACAGTCATACTCCCTTCCCAGAGACTATTATCCACTGTTACTATAGACACCATCTCTCCCTACTATACCTGCTATCCCACAGTCACACTCCCTTCCCAGAGACTATTATCCACTGTTACTATAGGCACCATCTCTCCCTACTATACCTGCTATCCCACAGTCACACTCCCTTCCCAGAGACTATTATCCACTGTTACTATAGGCACCATCTCTCCCTACTATACCTGCTATCCCACAGTCACACTCCCTTCCCAGAGACTATTATCCACTGTTACTATAGGCACCATCTCTCCCTACTATACCTGCTATCCCACAGTCACACTCCCTTCCCAGAGACTAGTATCCCCACTGTTAATATAGGCACTATCTCTCCCTACTATACCTTCTATCCCACAGTCACACTCCCTTCCCAGAGACTATTATCCCACTGTTACTATAGACACCATCTCTCCCTACTATACCTGCTATCCCACAGTCACACTCCCTTCCCAGAGACTATAATCCCACTGTTACTATAGGCACCATCTCTCCCTACTATACCTGCTATCCCACAGTCACACTCCCTTCCCAGAGACTATTATCCACTGTTACTATAGGCACCATCTCTCCCTACTATACCTGCTATCCCACAGTCACACTCCCTTCCCAGAGACTAGTATCCCCACTGTTAATATAGGCACTATCTCTCCCTACTATACCTTCTATCCCACAGTCACACTCCCTTCCCAGAGACTATTATCCCACTGTTACTATAGACACCATCTCTCCCTACTATACCTGCTATCCCACAGTCACACTCCCTTCCCAGAGACTATAATCCCACTGTTACTATAGGCACCATCTCTCCCTACTATACCTGCTATCCCACAGTCACACTCCCTTCCCAGAGACTATTATCCCACTGTTACTATAGACACCATCTCTCTCTACTATACCTGCTATCCAACAGTCACACTCCCTTCCCAGAGACTATTATCCACTGTTACTATAGACACCATCTCTCCCTACTATACCTGCTATCCCACAGTCACACTCCCTTCCCAGAGACTATTATCCCACTGTTACTATAGACACCATCTCTCCCTACTATACCTGCTATCCCACAGTCACACTCCCTTCCCAGAGACTATTATCCACTGTTACTATAGGCACCATCTCTCCCTACTATACCTGCTATCCCACAGTCACACTCCCTTCCCAGAGACTATTATCCACTGTTACTATAGGCACCATCTCTCCCTACTATACCTGCTATCCCACAGTCACACTCCCTTCCCAGAGACTAGTATCCCCACTGTTAATATAGGCACCATCTCTCCCTACTATACCTGCTATCCCACAGTCACACTCCCTTCCCAGAGACTATTATCCACTGTTACTATAGACACCATCTCTCCCTACTATACCTGCTATCCCACAGTCACACTCCCTTCCCAGAGACTATTATCCCACTGTTACTATAGACACCATCTCTCCCTACTATACCTGCTATCCCACAGTCACACTCCCTTCCCAGAGACTATTATCCACTGTTACTATAGGCACCATCTCTCCCTACTATACCTGCTATCCCACAGTCACACTCCCTTCCCAGAGACTATTATCCACTGTTACTATAGGCACCATCTCTCCCTACTATACCTGCTATCCCACAGTCACACTCCCTTCCCAGAGACTATTATCCACTGTTACTATAGGCACCATCTCTCCCTACTATACCTGCTATCCCACAGTCACACTCCCTTCCCAGAGACTATTATCCCACTGTTACTATAGACACCATCTCTCTCTACTATACCTGCTATCCAACAGTCACACTCCCTTCCCAGAGACTATTATCCACTGTTACTATAGGCACCATCTCTCCCTACTATACCTGCTATCCCACAGTCACACTCCCTTCCCAGAGACTATTATCCCACTGTTACTATAGGCACCATCTCTCCCTACTATACCTGCTATCCCACAGTCACACTCCCTTCCCAGAGACTATTATCCCACTGTTACTATAGGCACCATCTCTCCCTACTATACCTGCTATCCCACAGTCACACTCCCTTCCCAGAGACTAGTATCCCCACTGTTAATATAGGCACCATCTCTCCCTACTATACCTGCTATCCCACAGTCATACTCCCTTCCCAGAGACTATTATCCACTGTTACTATAGACACCATCTCTCCCTACTATACCTGCTATCCCACAGTCACACTCCCTTCCCAGAGACTATTATCCACTGTTACTATAGGCACCATCTCTCCCTACTATACCTGCTATCCCACAGTCACACTCCCTTCCCAGAGACTATTATCCACTGTTACTATAGGCACCATCTCTCCCTACTATACCTGCTATCCCACAGTCACACTCCCTTCCCAGAGACTATTATCCACTGTTACTATAGGCACCATCTCTCCCTACTATACCTGCTATCCCACAGTCACACTCCCTTCCCAGAGACTAGTATCCCCACTGTTAATATAGGCACTATCTCTCCCTACTATACCTTCTATCCCACAGTCACACTCCCTTCCCAGAGACTATTATCCCACTGTTACTATAGACACCATCTCTCCCTACTATACCTGCTATCCCACAGTCACACTCCCTTCCCAGAGACTATAATCCCACTGTTACTATAGGCACCATCTCTCCCTACTATACCTGCTATCCCACAGTCACACTCCCTTCCCAGAGACTATTATCCCACTGTTACTATAGACACCATCTCTCTCTACTATACCTGCTATCCAACAGTCACACTCCCTTCCCAGAGACTATTATCCACTGTTACTATAGACACCATCTCTCCCTACTATACCTGCTATCCCACAGTCACACTCCCTTCCCAGAGACTATTATCCCACTGTTACTATAGACACCATCTCTCCCTACTATACCTGCTATCCCACAGTCACACTCCCTTCCCAGAGACTATTATCCACTGTTACTATAGGCACCATCTCTCCCTACTATACCTGCTATCCCACAGTCACACTCCCTTCCCAGAGACTATTATCCACTGTTACTATAGGCACCATCTCTCCCTACTATACCTGCTATCCCACAGTCACACTCCCTTCCCAGAGACTAGTATCCCCACTGTTAATATAGGCACCATCTCTCCCTACTATACCTGCTATCCCACAGTCACACTCCCTTCCCAGAGACTATTATCCACTGTTACTATAGACACCATCTCTCCCTACTATACCTGCTATCCCACAGTCACACTCCCTTCCCAGAGACTATTATCCCACTGTTACTATAGACACCATCTCTCCCTACTATACCTGCTATCCCACAGTCACACTCCCTTCCCAGAGACTATTATCCACTGTTACTATAGGCACCATCTCTCCCTACTATACCTGCTATCCCACAGTCACACTCCCTTCCCAGAGACTTTTATCCACTGTTACTATAGGCACCATCTCTCCCTACTATACCTGCTATCCCACAGTCACACTCCCTTCCCAGAGACTATTATCCACTGTTACTATAGGCACCATCTCTCCCTACTATACCTGCTATCCCACAGTCACACTCCCTTCCCAGAGACTATTATCCCACTGTTACTATAGACACCATCTCTCTCTACTATACCTGCTATCCAACAGTCACACTCCCTTCCCAGAGACTATTATCCACTGTTACTATAGGCACCATCTCTCCCTACTATACCTGCTATCCCACAGTCACACTCCCTTCCCAGAGACTATTATCCCACTGTTACTATAGGCACCATCTCTCCCTACTATACCTGCTATCCCACAGTCACACTCCCTTCCCAGAGACTATTATCCCACTGTTACTATAGGCACCATCTCTCCCTACTATACCTGCTATCCCACAGTCACACTCCCTTCCCAGAGACTAGTATCCCCACTGTTAATATAGGCACCATCTCTCCCTACTATACCTGCTATCCCACAGTCATACTCCCTTCCCAGAGACTATTATCCACTGTTACTATAGACACCATCTCTCCCTACTATACCTGCTATCCCACAGTCACACTCCCTTCCCAGAGACTATTATCCACTGTTACTATAGGCACCATCTCTCCCTACTATACCTGCTATCCCACAGTCACACTCCCTTCCCAGAGACTATTATCCACTGTTACTATAGACACCATCTCTCCCTACTATACCTGCTATCCCACAGTCACACTCCCTTCCCAGAGACTATTATCCACTGTTACTATAGGCACCATCTCTCCCTACTATACCTGCTATCCCACAGTCATACTCCCTTCCCAGAGACTATTATCCACTGTTACTATAGACACCATCTCTCCCTACTATACCTGCTATCCCACAGTCACACTCCCTTCCCAGAGACTATTATCCACTGTTACTATAGGCACCATCTCTCCCTACTATACCTGCTATCCCACAGTCACACTCCCTTCCCAGAGACTATTATCCACTGTTACTATAGACACCATCTCTCCCTACTATACCTGCTATCCCACAGTCACACTCCCTTCCCAGAGACTATTATCCACTGTTACTATAGGCAACATCTCTCCCTACTATACCTGCTATCCCACAGTCACACTCCCTTCCCAGAGACTATTATCCACTGTTACTATAGGCAACATCTCTCCCTACTATACCTGCTATCCCACAGTCACACTCCCTTCCCAGAGACTATTATCCACTGTTACTATAGACACCATCTCTCCCTACTATACCTGCTATCCTACAGTCACACTCCCTTCCCAGAGACTATTATCCCACTGTTACTATAGACACCATCTCTCCCTACTATATCTGCTATCCCACAGTCACACTCCCTTCCCAGAGACTATTATCCCACTGTTACTATAGACACCATCTCTCCCTACTATACCTGCTATCCCACAGTCACAGTCCCTTCCCAGAGACTATTATCCCACTGTTACTATAGGCACCATCTTTCCCTACTATACCTGCTATCCCACAGTCACACTCCCTTCCCAGAGACTATTATACCACTGTTACTATAGACACCATCTCTCCCTACTATACCTGCTATCCCACAGTCACAGTCCCTTCCCAGAGACTATTATCCCACTGTTACTATAGGCACCATCTCTCCCTACTATACCTGCTATCCCACAGTCACACTCCCTTCCCAGAGACTATTATACCACTGTTACTATAGACACCATCTCTCCCTACTATACCTGCTATCCCACAGTCATACTCCCTTCCTAGAGACTATTATCCACTGTTACTATAGACACCATCTCTCCCTACTATACCTGCTATCCCACAGTCACACTCCCTTCCCAGAGACTATTATCCACTGTTACTATAGACACCATCTCTCCCTACTATACCTGCTATCCCACAGTCACACTCCCTTCCCAGAGACTATTATACCACTGTTACTATAGACACCAACTCTCCCTACTATACCTGCTATCCCACAGTCACAGTCCCTTCCCAGAGACTATTATCCCACTGTTACTATAGGCACCATCTCTCCCTACTATACCTGCTATCCCACAGTCACACTCCCTTCCCAGAGACTATTATCCACTGTTACTATAGGCAACATCTCTCCCTACTATACCTGCTATCCCACAGTCACACTCCCTTCCCAGAGACTATTATCCCACTGTTACTATAGACACCATCTCTCCCTACTATACCTGCTATCCCACAGTCACACTCCCTTCCCAGAGACTATTATCCACTGTTACTATAGACACCATCTCTCCCTACTATACCTGCTATCCCACAGTCACACTCCCTTCCCAGAGACTAGTATCCCCACTGTTAATATAGGCACCATCTCTCCCTAGTATACCTGCTATCCCACAGTCATACTCCCTTCCCAGAGACTATTATCCACTGTTACTATAGGCACCATCTCTCCCTACTATACCTGCTATCCCACAGTCACACTCCCTTCCCAGAGACTATTATCCATTGTTACTATAGACACCATCTCTCCCTACTATACCTGCTATCCCACAGTCACACTCCCTTCCCAGAGACTATTATCCACTGTTACTATAGACACCATCTCTCCCTACTATACCTGCTATCCCACAGTCACACTCCCTTCCCAGAGACTATTATCCCACTGTTACTATAGGCACCATCTCTCCCTACTATACCTGCTATCCCACAGTCACACTCCCTTCCCAGAGACTATTATCCCACTGTTACTATAGACACCATCTCTCCCTACTATACCTGCTATCCCACAGTCACACTCCCTTCCCAGAGACTATTATCCCACTGTTACTATAGACACCATCTCTCCCTACTATACCTGCTATCCCACAGTCACACTCCCTTCCCAGATATTATACATAAACCATTAATTGTGCAATAAAGCAGCAAGGCAGAACAGAGCAGGGGAAAAGATAGGCTAAATAGTTGTACTACAACCAGAACATTTGTTTAGTCACTTATTGTAGAATTTCATTTTTGAGCACAAACAGTAGCATTAAGAAACACCAGATATAAGCTGACTGATACATATGCACACACACTTATCCATAATTCTGTTTGTGTGTGTGTGTGTGTGTGTCTCATTGTTTCACTGATTAAGTGAAGTGAAAGCATAAACCTAATGTAAAAGATTTTTTTTCAAGCAAACGGCACCACATTATAACAGGGAATGTATTAAAAAAAAGAGGCCCCACAGTGCAGAGAATTGAACTGGTCAGGCTCAGTGCTCTGTAATTATCTCAAAATACAATGTTTAGAAGGACAAATGAGCACTTCTGAACACTGGAGCCGACTAATTACTTCTAAGCACCTCGACCTTGAAGGGACTTTGCTTTATTAACTCTAAGGGGAGGTTCTGAAGTCAGAAATCTGCTCCCTGCAGAGTCAAAAGTTAAGGAAAGTATTGTGTAGAATGAGAGGGGCCGTGAAAGCCAAATTAGTCTCTATTCAGGGAGAAAGGTTCTCTTTTATTCAAGGGAGCTGATTTCTGCTTCTTCATTCTACTCCCCCCCCATATATATATATGGGGACTTTGCAGTCGCACACAGTCTCCAATGACTAAAGGTATTTACAAGACTCTTTCATTTCACAAAGGGAGCACCCTGAGGCTCTGACCCCCCCCCCCACCAAGAACACAAATCTCCATGAAACATTTGTCTCCAAAGCCATTAAAAGGAAGAGTAATTCTGAAATGAGTAAAAATGCAAAAAATGTTGCACAGAGTTGAAGTCTGCAACCCCCCCAGCAGCCAATCATAAATCTGATTTAATCACTCTCACTGCTCCACACCAGTCTATAAGATAACCGCCACCCCATACATACAAGAGAGTCACGAGATTGTGGAGACCAGACTTACTCCCAACATCCAGTTGAATGATATCAGAGGCTGTTCCTGCGTCATTCGAGGCGACGCACGCATATTTTCCACCGTCTTCTGTTCTCACCTCCTGGAGCCTTAGACTCCCACCATTTGTCCCACTCTCTGTTCCGATCACTTCTTTGTCATCTGCAATGGCAAGACAAAGTGATCAGTGTCAGACCAAATACTGGTGGCCCCCATTCAACCTCCTCCGCTCTTGCTGTACACCATGCCACTCCACCCCTGAAGATCCTCCGTCTTGATGCACACAACTAGTGCTGGGCGAATAAATTCACCAGGCGCGAATTCACGATGAATTTCTGCGTTTCACTGCCGGCTAATAAATTTGCAAAACTGCGGAGAAAATTTGCAGACGCAAAATGCACCAAGTCAAAAAAATCTGGCTGCGCATAAAAATTGTCGCGTGTCAAAATTATTCGGACGCCTATTGACTTTAATGCATTTGGACAAAGTAGGCACACATATAAAAATTGACGCAGACGTCTAAATTGACTTGTCAAAATAATTTTGATGCCCATTGACTTCAATGCATTTTGCAATTTTTTCTCTGTTTCGTGAATTTCGCTGGAAATTCACGAATGTTTCAAATTTGCCCATCACTACACACAACATCAAGCTCCCCGTCTGCCAACCACTGTTAACAGTACCAGCCAGTAGCGAGAGCAGGACTAGCAGAAGGGACCAGCAGGACCAATGCTCACCAAGACTTTTTCCAGTACCCGGTGGCCCAGTCCAATCCAGTTGGCCATGTAGTATAGTGAGCAATTGGCCTCCTATATGGAAATATTGGTCTATCTGGAGGCTCACAAGCTCAAGAGCTCCACTGACTTCATTGGTTGACATCATTATATTATTAATTTCTGCCCCCTGGACATGGAGTTTACAGAATAATTGACTTGCTTGTAGAGCAGAAGCTTCACAATGTTAATGACACGATGAATGATATGGATGATTCCATAGTTTTCCATTTAATCCCATATCATATCAGAGCATGGCACACAACTGAATAAGCTTGCATAAACGACAATATGGATAGTAGTACAGCAACCACTATAGCTGAAGGCTGGGCGGCCTTGATTTTGGCTTGAGATGGAGGATTATTGGGTGTTTTATCATTGTAGGAACCACATATGATGTTTGACAGATTGTTGGACACTTGGGAGCTCACTAGGTTAGGGTAATGAGAGATCACGTCACTAAGGCAAACTGTTCCCATCTTGAACGAATCTGTAGATCTTTGGATCTCGCTCATTAAATGGGATTCAGGAATGAGCTTTCCCCCTTGGGTTATTTCCATTGACTTTCCTAAGAACCACTGTAATGTACGAGCAGCGACTAATACTGCCTGACAACATGGGTGCTCCACAGTGCACAGGAGGCCTTGGACACATGGAAAGGACACATATGGAATCCCCATGCTAGATGGTTAATTAGCAAATAATTTAGGTATACACTGGAGGAAGGGAGGGTGGTTAGGAGAAACATGGGGCATTACAAGGGGTGGGATGTAAGCGGTTAGCTAAGCTACTTTTCAGATATATTCTGCATAACCTTGGCCCAGTACCCAATCAACTGGAGGACTTCAAGCTAATTTTATAACATTATTTTTGTATATTGATTCAGCTTTATAACATACCTTTGTACCATGTGATCACTGGAAGTGGAAGTCCTTCACTGAGGCATTCCAATATGGCATCCTCCCCGAGAGGAACGTGCACCAGTGCCTTTACGGCGGTGGCTTTTGGACGTTCTGCAAAAGATGGATTCCACGTTAATCCCCAACCATTGCAACACAGACTCAGATTTGGTTTTCGGGGCAGGTCCTTACCCACATATGTCAGGAATACTGACTGCTCATCAGTCCCTAAACTGTTGGAGGCAACACAGCTGTAGTTCCCAGCATCCTCTTGGCCGGCATCTTTAATAAGCAGAGTACTGTCATCAAGAATGGTGTACCTGGTATGGAAGAAATTGCAAACATGGGTCAGAATCTGATCTTTAGGCATGAAGAGCTTGTACAATTGTTTCTCAAGGGATAATCTGGAAAATAACTTGGATTGATTAACAACAGGACCCCCTACCTTTACATAAAATAATCTAGAGAACATGCAGTAGACTTAGTCCTGAATGAACCCTTATATGATAGCCGAGGAACAAACCTGCTGCCATTCATGAGAAAAAAGTCGTCGTGTTTCCAAGAGATTTGGGGGACAGGGTTACCAGATACGTCACATCTTAGGGTCACCTCTTCTCCGTGGCTTAGTTGCATGGAACTTGACTTAACTTCTATACTTGGTGGAGCTACAGAACAAAGAATCTGGTATGAGCTTCAGTGTCTTAGGCTTGTTGATAAACAGTGTAGACAAATAGAAATGTTTCATACCCTGTATGGTGAGCCACAAGCTAGCGGTTGTGGCCCCATGATGGTTGCTGGCGGTGCACTGGTACTCTCCAGCATCACTAGGCTGGGCATTCAAAATCTCCAGGGATGAGTTGGGTAGGATCCGAACTCTGCCCTCTCTAAACGCTTTTCCACTGTGTGCCCAACTGAGGTTGTAGCGAATCTCGCCAAGGACTTCGCAGGACAGGACTGCTGAGCCACCAACAAAGGTTGTGATGTTGCGAGGAACAGTTAGCATTGGTGGAGGGTCTGCGTCCAAAAAATAAAGATATCAGAGATAAATGCCCAAAGGCACAGAAAGAGATGGAGAGATTATTTCTGGACACCTATTTCTGACTAATACTAAATCACCCAGACTGGATTGTCGTAATTTCTAAAGGGGTCCAATTCTCCAGATCACTCACCTGCCACTGATACCTTTGTACGGGCATAACCTCCTCCGGCTTTGCTCATGGCCGTGCACAGATAATCTCCTTCATGTTGAGCGGAGGCGGATGGGATCTCCCAGGTGGCATTGCCAGTTTCCCTAGAAAATGAAGAAGACAAGACAAAGTCCATTTACATTTGACTTGTCCATACATTTCTTCAGCCAAATGGACATCACTTACGAGAAGAACTGGTCTTCTCCAAGGCGTTCTCCATCCTTGGAGAAGCGAAGACGGAAGGGAATTTCACTGAGAACTGAGCAGGTAATGAGTATCGGGCGGTGGTGATAGCCCTGGATGAGCTCTGGCATGAGCACTGCAGGTATATCTGAAGAGGAGGAATAGGAAAATTATAGGAGATGAATTATGAGAACAGCTCTAGCTCATCCATTTGGATAATCTTGATGGAAGGCAGCCATTGGTTTGAGCTGAATGTCACTGCCATTCTCCTTACCTGGTATTATACTTGTGTAGGCCACACTGGAGAGGCGCTGAAATGGGTACCCACCACGGTCAGTTCCATTTACTTTCATGAAGAAGCTTTCCCTGGGAGCCTGGAAATGAGGGACTGACCATAACTGCTTGGATCTCTTGTAGGGCAAGCGCTGGGCGGGCAGAGAGAAGAATGGCTCCCCAGAGACCCGCAAGAGATCCAGGGAATCTACCTTTCCCGGCGATGCCAGGCCCGTGCAGTTGACAAGAGCAGAGATGGGGACCCCTGGCATGGAAAGAAAAAGGGGACATTGTTAATATGGGGCACCTTCCACTAGCCGGCCATTCACACCAGGGTGTTGAGCTTGTGGTCACATCCTACGTGCCAGGATAATTGATGTAACACAGTGCGAGAGAAACATGGAGAGTTGGTGTGCTATCAATTATCCCCAGAAAGCACCAATTTCCTGGCTACAGGCTCAGTGCTGATCACTTTTTAATGGCATTGTTTGTTTACAAGAGGAATTGTGTATGATGGTCTCAATAAAAATGGAACAGAGTTGGCTAACCTGCGGTGCACCATGTGTGGCCAAACTACAGATCCCAGCATGCTTGACTGCTTTGGTTCATATTTCAGCTCTAAGCCCAGATGATGTAGTGGTTATACCACTGTAAGGAGAACGTTTCAGCTTATTCAAGCTCTACGGCAGCCCCCACGTTTTGTATATTATTACCTTCTACTCTACAGTTAACTGGAGCAGGAATATTCTATTATAAGATATTAATGTAAACGTTTTTTTTCTACATTGGGATTACTTTCCCTTCAGTATCCCAGAAGACATTTTTTGGCAGTCCCTCTCCTGTGTTTTACCTTGAATTGGCCGTTCGACGGTGTTGGAGGGATCTATCAAAGCCGCAGTGGAAAATGCCGCTCGGAAATCCAGGAAACTGACGCCCGTAATTCGGACGGTGTGCCTTCCACTGCTGCTGATCTACAATGGGAATGGTAATGTCAATGGTGAGGAAAATGGCAAAAAGGGTCTCCAACTGGCAGGTCCAACTTCAGCTTCAGTTCTCAGCATATTGGTATAGTGGAAACAATATGGAACCTCCCACCCATACGTGTAGATACAAATATACAGAGAAGGAATGCTCTGGGCACACAATAAGCTATACCCTCATACTGTACTGTCTAAGGGAATCAATATGGCACCTCCCTCCTCCCATATGTATAAATACAAATATACAGAGAAGGAATGTTCTGGGCACACAATAAGCTAAACCCTCATACTGTACTGTCTAAGGGAATCAATATGGCACCTCCTCCTCCCATATGTATAAATACAAATATACAGAGAAGGAATGCTCTGGGCACACAATAAGCTATGCCTTCAAATAATATGGCAGCTCCTACTTATATACAATTACACAGACATGGAGATTTTTGTTGTGCAATAAAAAGGTACAGAAGAACATTTTTGAACGCCAAACTTCAGGGAGAGCCACATGTGCCAATTAGGATGACGTGCTCCTATATGGTACAGAGGCTCATTAGGGTAACGAGTCTGCAATGCACTGTGTTTTTAGGGAACTGACTGCTGAATTGTGCTTAATACAGGGAATACCTATGCTGCCATAGTTTTATGGGATCTCGCTGTACAGACTTAGCAAACTTAGGGGACTGTTCCTGCTGAATTGTGCTTCTACCCCTTCCTTCTTTATTTCTATAGTTGTCAACTAGACCCCGTGATTTAGCACCTCTCTGGCTCCCTTATAAGAAATATGTCAAGTATTTCATTATTTAAGACAGACGTTTGAAACTAAGAATGCCATAAAATCCGGCACGCACGTCTTGCACTGGTGGATCTGCTCTGCATTCAATGTGTCCTGTGCCCCTTTGCCGTGAGACACCACTGGAGATCTGCATCACTGGATCACGTCCTTTAGCCCTACGTTCACTAACCATTTCCAGATTAGTTGTGGATTTACTCTCCCAACAGCCCAGATGTTAAAGAACAAGAAAAAAACAAAAACAAGCGGGCGGTAGATTTACTAAGATCTAAATGGCACTGGCGCTGTTACCCATATCAACTAATCAGAGCTTTGCATTCATTTTTAAAATATAAATATATATTTTGCCCATTGGTTGTGATCCGTAACTGCACTGAAGTTCCTGGGCTAGTAATTGAGCCCCTGAGGGCTTTGGTGTTACCTTGGGGCAAGATATAGGCATATAAATAAAAAGTGCATTTAAGACCTCCCTGCTACCCACAGTTTTTGTTGACCCAAACTCACCCAACCCACGGCTTTTGGGTCTATCCAATCTCTATAAAAATGACAGCAGGTCTGTATGGGTCAGTTTTTTTCTTGGCGTGAAGAAGAGCCACCACTTGGATACTATATATAATGTTCTCCTCAAACCCATTCTGATTATGGTCTTGGCCAGTGTTCCCCAACCAGTGGCTTGATAGCAACATGTTGCTCAACAACCCCTTGGATGTTGCTCTCAGTGGCCTTGGCTCGGAGGCAAGTTTTGGTTGGCTGGTGAAGGAACTCTCCCATTTTCCATAACAAAACATTATTACCTTGATGGTCCAAACTCCAGGTATTGAAGGCTTCAGCCCCACAATCAAAGCAGAATTGGGAATACTCAGAAGTTCCTCCAGGCCTTTGTTAAGCGTATATATTCTCCCTGTGTGTAGAGAAAGTAGTGGGTTACCAAGAGAGAAGAAGAACATGGCTGTGAGATGCCAGATAAAAGAAGGTGGGATCAGCCTTTACCTGTTGGGTCAATGACTTGTATGTGAGGATTAGGGCCACTGAGAGATATGGTCACCTCTTTTAAACTGGGGTCAAACGGGATGTTCCAGCTTCTCTCACCTGCCAACTCATGGTCTGTAGAAAGCAGGTGGACCTTAGAGGCTTGAATGGCCTCCTCCACCCACTTTAGCACCTGTAAGAGAATAATGGATTGGGTTAAATACCAATTTAAAAAATACCAGGCTTGTGCTATGGCCAAGATGATGATAAAACAGCACCTCCCAGTACAAACCAATAATAACTGTAACAATGAATTAGCGCCAGCTTGGCAACAATGGAAACTTATGCAAGACTGAAAGTGCATCACAAAAGCAAAGGCAAAATGAAGCAGTAATAACAATAAAGCCATTAAATACAAAGGGAATAAAGGGAGACATAGTGGCCCTTCAAGTCCCCAAATTTCCCTGACCCAGTCTCTCCCTCAGTCCATTAACTATACGATGTACCAAGGGATCAGGAGGATTCCAGAGACAGGCAGCAGTTCATGGTTTCTTGAATCCTCATTATATCCAGGTCGGCTTCATTCTGAGTACAATAAATCTGAAATCCTGGGAGTACAGTGAATCTGACTTGGGATGTAGGTTCCCGGTCGGAAAACAGCTTGAGCTTTGGGAGTCGCTTTTTGGAAACCGGGCAGTGACTGCTGAATTCACTGGCCGTTTTTATATATATTTACTTTCCTCTGCTAACCTGGAAACATATTTGGCAGCACCCACTAAAATCGAAAGAGGGCACCCAATATACAGTACTGTAATATAAATATATATTCTATGCAAAATAAACCTCTCCCCTGAAAGTTGTCATCGGGATTAATTAGTCCAGCATTGCTGTTTAAATTTCCTGTCCCTCCCCTGTAAGCTGCCATCAGAGTGTTCTGGCTCCACCTACTGCTTGAGTCACAGACTTTCTTCAGAATGTTGTAGCCCAGGACACTGTTTATAGCTGCCTTTCTGGAATGGGATTTGCTGGCATACATTGGTAATGACACGAGTGATGGTGATGAGGGTAATTAGCGCAATGGCGATGACATCATTACGGGAGAAGCAATGAACTAAATCATCGCTGATTGCGGAGCACCCGTGGGGGTTAAATAGGAACAATTAAACTTTTAAATAAATCCGGAGAGGCCCCATGTTATTGTCATTAGCTGGGGGGGTGGGGGAAGTGATTGTGATTCAGTAAATAATGCGGCTGGTGGAAGGGGGTAATTACAGGGACATGTGCCCCAATCTATCAGCATGCGGGAGACACGCGGCTTCTGCTTCTCTCCATCACAAACAGATGTATGAGAACAAGCAGGGCCGGGGCCTTCCACAGCATAATACTCCTGTGTGTACAAAACCTTGCCTTACTATACACACTATCCCACAGTTACACCACCTTGCACTACTACTCACACTCATTCACAGAATAGCATAAATGCAGCCGTTTCCCAGATAAAAAAAAGAGAATGTACAAGTGAGTCCGTAATGAGCATGTGCAGACAAGCGCTGATGTGCGGGGCCCACAGATAATAAGAGAGAGCTCAGTGTCAGCGCACCGCCGGGGGCTGCGTTAAGCGGCCAGATCTGGCTCTGATCTAACGAGACCCTGTGATGTTTGGCTAAACCTATAAATTCCTCTGTTGCTTTGGAGCGAGGCCACCCCCCCACCCCACTACCTGTAGCCGCTGGGCCTTTGAAAGAGCCACAAGTGCTTGTAAATAAGCCGCTTCTTGTGTCAAAGGGCAACTTGGGACAATTAAACTCTCAGTCGTGCTTAAGGTATATACGGCATTTATTTACCCAACGGATTATGGGAAGAACCCTTCTATTTACTGTGAGTAAGAGCAGCCAGTCATTAAAGGATGGGACAAGCCTTTCATTTCACCGCATGTTCCTTCCTGTCTGTCGCTGCAAAGTTAACGGAAAATTCATTAGACACCAGGCTAATTGTCGCTGTGCACTCAAGCCATGCTGGCCAACGAGGCAGTGGAAGGAACAGAGACATTATGGGTTATAGTTATCAAACACCGAAGTCAGAGATCGCCACCTTTGGGATTTTCAAAGGTGTATTTATCAAAGGGTGAACTTTCACTTTCACCCACTCTTTTAAAAATCCCATAGAAGTGAATGGAGAGTGACGGAATTTCACTCTAGAGGACTGTGGCGATCTCCAACTTCACTCTTTGATAAATATACCCCATTGTATACCTCTATCTGATCCCCATTGTAAGCAACAGTCCTGTCCTGCTTTATGGCAGCTGAGATTCTAGCTATCTGTATAACAGAGCATTCTGTCCCAGTGGCTGCACAGATCCTATCTGATCCCCATTGTAAGCAGCAGTCCTGTCCTGCTTTATGGCTAAGATTCTAGCTATCTGTATAACAGAACATTCTGTCCCAGTGGCTGCACAGATCCTATCTGATCCCCATTGTAAGCAGCAGTCCTGTCCTGCTTTATGGCAGCTGAGATTCTAGCTATCTGTATAACAGAACATTCTGTCCCAGTGGCTGCACAGATCCTATCTGATCCCCATTGTAAGCAACAGTCCTGTCCTGCTTTATGGCAGCTGAGATTCTAGCTATCTGTATAACAGAACATTCTGTCCCAGTGGCTGCACAGATCCTATCTGATCCCCATTGTAAGCAGCAGTCCTGTCCTGCTTTATGGCTAAGATTCTAGCTATCTGTATAACAGAACATTCTGTCCCAGTGGCTGCACAGATCCTATCTGATCCCCATTGTAAGCAGCAGTCCTGTCCTGCTTTATGGCAGCTGAGATTCTAGCTATCTGTATAACAGAACATTCTGTCCCAGTGGCTGCACAGATCCTATCTGATCCCTACTGGAAGCAGCAGTCCTGTCCTGCTTTATGGCAGCTGAGATTCTAGCTGTATCTATCTGTATAACAGAGCATTCTGTCCCAGATCCTTATAACAACCTGTGTGCCATCATTCTAAACCATGTTCTTAAAAATATATGTTCTTAGAATACAGTGATGGCCATTCCCATTGCCATAGTGTTATTGGCCATAGTGTGATTGTATGTGGGGTGTCAATTTCCTGGCGCTTATTGGAAGTCTTGCTTCCATTCGGACAAATAACTACAGCACAGTCTTGCCTTATGGCAGGGATTCTACAAAGACACTCAGGATCAGAGGATGAGTCTCGCAGGTCACATGGTAGGATGATTATTCTTTCAATGAAAGTCTCCAGTATAATAATAAGGTCCACATATCTCCTGCTCACCTCATTAACTTGCAGCTTGTCAAGGTGGAATATCTGTCCAGAACTGGTGAAGGCGACCTCTTCGTAGGCTCGGTATCCCGGGTGACTCCTGTCCCCACAGTCCCCTGTTAGCACAAAGACTACCTGGAAGACAGTGGAAAAGTATAGAAATCAGTATGTGTTTGGCTATTTGTTTTATCTGCACTGCTGGTTCTGACTCCTGAAATGATGTAGCAGCTGATTAATCGACATGGAAGAGAACATTGGTTTAAGAGTCAGCATGAGAGAAGCAGTTACACACCTGAGACTGCTTGAGTTGTAGCAGCTGCAGCAGCTCCTGCTTCTTCTTATAATCCTTGGCCCTGGCATCAGTGAATACGTAGATAAAGGAGCCTGGGTACGATACCTCCACCGCCATCTTAATTGCACCCACGCTCATTTCTGGGCAGTCCCCTCCACCCTAAAAAACATAAGAATGATACAAATTAACCAAGACAATGTTATTTTACTTGTCAATTAAGAATAGCAGTTCCTCTGTGCCACAGTATATGCTGGCGTTATAGATCGTTCCTTACCTGAACATAGAGCTCCCTAAGCTCCGCCTTGAACTTCTCAGGGTCTGTCGTGATGGTGACGGGTCCGATCTCTAGAAGGCAAAATATGGAAAAGATATAAGTTATTTTTTTAGATTATAGAATGGCTCAGCAGCTTTTCAACTGGTCTTTCTTATTTATTTATGTTTAAAATTATTTGCCTTCTTCGGACTCTTTCCAGCTTTTAAATGGGGGTCACTCACCCCATCTAAAAACAAACATCAGGCTCAAATACAGGCTGTTGTAGAACTAGAACTTTTCTGTTGTGGGAGGTGTCTTCGAACTTTTACTTATCGTCTTACATTTGACCTTCTATAGTGTCATAATCCCACACCAATATAAAGAAGGGGCTGTAATATATTGACCTAGAGGTGCACTTTCCCATCTCGGTGGGATATAGCCAGCAACTCCGAACTACCAGTATTATCTTGACACAATTCAACTGAAAAGCCCTTAAACTGACAAAGAGATCCCATAAAACTATGGCAGCATAGGTATTCCCCTGTACTAAGCACAATTCAGCAGGAACAGTCCCTAAGTTTGTTCATAGTCTGTACAGAGAGATCCCATAAAACTATGGCAGCATAGGTATTCCCTGTACTAAGCACAATTCAGCAGGAACAGCCCCTAAGTTTGCTCATAGTCTGTACAGAGAGATCCCATAAAACTATGGCAGCATAGGTATTCCCCTGTACTAAGCACAATTCAGCAGGAACAGTCCCTAAGTTTGCTCATAGTCTGTACAGAGAGATCCCATAAAACTATGGCAGCATAGGTATTCCCTGTACTAAGCACAATTCAGCAGGAACAGTCCCTAAGTTTGCTCATAGTCTGTACAGAGAGATCCCATAAACTATGGCAGCATAGGTATTCCCCTGTACTAAGCACAATTCAGCAGGAACAGCCCCCTAAGTTTGCTCATAGTCTGTACAGAGAGATCCCACAAAAATTATGGCAGCATAGGTATTCCCTGTACTAAGCACAATTCAGCAGGAACAGTCCCTAAGTTTGCTCATGCCAACCATTACTGGCAGTTTCTCACAGACACAGTCTGTGCCCAGAGCCAACGTGCCGTTCCCCAAACTGACTGATGCTTATGAGCGACATAATGAAATCAAGATAACCTGCACTTAAAGCACAAACCTCTTTATCCTTCAATCAAAATTGGCTTTTTTCAGAAGCTGCCCGTGCGTCAGTGCAGATCTGACTCATGTATCAATTATACGGCATTTATTAATATCCTCCGGAACTTGCCGCTCTTGCTGAACTACAGTTCTAATATACACCCCAACAGATTGTCAGCTCTTGAGTACAGCCGTTTCCCTGTGTTGCCAGGCAGACAGTCATGTAAATGAGTGAGAGGACTTGGCACAGATGAGAGAGAGCATTTAATGCAGCTGTCCTGCCATTGTCACAATCTGACATGGAATAGGCATTAGAGACGAACAGATAACAGCCCCTGTGAATTACCCCCCGCGGGACGCGTGAAGGCTTTGCATAAAGCACAGCAGAGCAGTAAAGGCTAAAGCTGCCCAAGGGATAATGTCATCAGTTCTCCCATAATCCCATTTCTTTTTCTGCAGTACAGAGATCTCTCCCTACAGTTATATCATTTTCCTCTGCTCTGCTTCACTTACTTCACTTCTCATCCCACCCGCTTTTACTATCTAATTGTGTTAGACTAATAATGTCACATTGGGGGATTAGCAGCAGCTACTTTGTTGCTAGATAGTCGAGTTTCCTCGTGAGGCAACTTCGGTCGACTTCGGAAAACGAAGTGTCGCATGGAAAGGCAGTTTGTGGAGCTTGTCGCCCTGAAGAAGAGGAGATTTGTTGCTGGGGCGACTAATCTCCCCATATCTGCTTGTGTGGCCTGACCCTTATGGTTTG
The DNA here is from genome assembly GCA_038501925.1 of Xenopus petersii. Lineage (NCBI taxonomy): Eukaryota > Metazoa > Chordata > Amphibia > Anura > Pipidae > Xenopus > Xenopus petersii. The sequence goes on along the minus strand of CM076686.1, from coordinate 138,808,464 downwards.
GTGGCATAATAGCCTTTTTGTCCCATTAGTCTTTGTCCAGTGTTGTACATCGTTCATATGGGCACTGGCAGCACTGCACTGCCCAGAACATTCCTTCTCTGTATATTTGTATTTATACATATGGGAGGAGGGAGGTGCCATATTGTTTCCCTTAGACAGTACAGTATGAGGGTATAGCTTATTGTGTGCCCAGAACATTCCTTCTCTGTATATTTGTATTTATACATATGGGAGGAGGTGCCATATTGATTCCCTTAGACAGTACAGTATGAGGGTATAGCTTATTGTGTGCCCAGAACATTCCTTCTCTGTATATTTGTATTTATACATATGGGAGGAGGAGGTGCCATATTGATTCCCTTAGACAGTACAGTATAAGGGTATAGCTTAAGGTGGCCATACACCGGCCGATAAAAGCTGCCGACAGACCATGTCGGCAGCTTATTGGCCCGTGTATGGGGCCCCCCGACGGGCTTCACCGATCGAGATCTGGCCGAAAGTCGGCCAGATCTCGATCGGATGGGACAGAAAATCCCGTCGGATCAAGGCCGCATCTATTCGTTGATGCGGTCCCGCGATCCGACCGCCCGTTAAGGCATCGTTAGGATCCGATTGTGTGCCCAGAACATTCCTTCTCTGTATATTTGTATTTATACATATGGGAGGAGGTGACATATTGATTCCCTTAGACAGTACAGTATGAGGGTATAGCTTATTGTGTGCCCAGAACATTCCTTCTCTGTATATTTGTATTTATACATATGGGAGGAGGGAGGTGTCATATTGATTCCCTTAGACAGTACAGTATGAGGGTAGAGCTTATTGTGTGCCCAGAACATTCTTTCTCTGTATATTTGTATTTATACATATGGGAGGAGGGAGGTGCCATATTGATTCCCTTAGACAGTACAGTATGAGGGTATAGCTTATTGTGTGCCCAGAACATTCTCATATTGTTTCCCTTAGACAGTACAGTATGAGGGTATAGCTTATTGTGTGCCCAGAACATTCCTTCTCTGTATATTTGTATTTATACATATGGGAAGAGGTGCCACGTTGATTCCCTTAGACAGTACCATTAAGTTAACCATTAAGTTAACTTTTAGTATATTATAGAATAGCTAACGTTTCAGTTGGTCTGCATTATTTATTTTTTATATTTTTTTTAATTATTTGCCTGGAGGTCACTGATCCCATCTAAAAACAAATAAGGCTACACATGTATTGTTATTGGTACTGTTATTACTCATCTGTCTATTCAGGCCTCTCCTATTCTTATTCCAGTCTCTTATTCCAATCTGTGCATGGTTGCTAATGTAATTTGGACCCTAGCAACCATACAGCTGAAATGGCAAACTGGAGAGCTGCTGAATAAAAAGCTAAATCTAAAAAAAAAACAAATAATAAAAAATGAAAACCAATTACAAATTGTCTCAGAATATCACTCTCTGCATCATACTAATAGTTAATTTAAAGGTGAACATCCTCTTTAAGGCAAATATAAACCCTGCAGCAAATGGGGCATATTGTCCCTTGAAATGATCCATGTAACACAGATGAAGACCTCTAGTACAAAGGCCCCTTTGAGCCGCTGGCCCCCTTAATGCTGAGCAGTGAACAAGAGACAATTTACTATACATCCCTTTACATGTCTCCCCCGGCCGGAACAGAGATCAGGGGGAGTCAGGAAACAGAGGGGTCTATTCCAGGAATACCCAGGAGCTATCTCTCACTTATTTGCCATTCATCTCCTGTGAAACATTTCCTCTGCCTCCTCTCAGCTCTGTTTTGCTTCCCTCCTCTCCAGCATATGTTCCCTTACTGCCAGTACTCCCTGCACCTTAATCTGATTATATTCCCAGCTGGACTCAGGCATTCGGCCCCAGTCAGCGAGTTTCACTTTCAGTGCACTGGAGGCTTTCAGGGGAGGCTGAGCAAGTCTTTAGCTTGTATGGACTGGGCTTGTATGTGTTTAGCTTGTATGGACTGGGCTTGTATGTGTTTAGCTTGCATGGACTGGGCTTGTATGTGTTTAGCTTGCATGGACTGGGCTTGTATGTGTTTAACTTGTATGTGTTTAGCTTGTATGGACTGGGCTTGTATGTATTTAGCTTGTATGTACTTGGCTTGTATGTACTTGTCTTGTATGGACTGGGCTTGTATGTATTTAGCTTGTATGGACTGGCCTTGTATGTGTTTAGCTTGTATGGACTGGCCTTGTATGTGTTCAGCTTGTATGGACTGGGCTTGTATGTGTTTAGCTTGTATGGACTAGGCTTGTATGTGTTTAGCTTGTATGTATTTAGCTTGTATGTAATGGGCTTGTATGTGTTTAGCTTGTATGGACTGGGCTTGTATGTGTTTAGCTTGTATGGACTGGGCTTGTATGTGTTTAGCTTGCATGGACTGGGCTTGTATGTGTTTAGCTTGCATGGACTGGGCTTGTATGTGTTTAACTTGTATGTGTTTAGCTTGTATGGACTGGGCTTGTATGTATTTAGCTTGTATGTACTTGGCTTGTATGTACTTGTCTTGTATGGACTGGGCTTGTATGTATTTAGCTTGTATGGACTGGCCTTGTATGTGTTTAGCTTGTATGGACTGGCCTTGTATGTGTTCAGCTTGTATGGACTGGGCTTGTATGTGTTTAGCTTGTATGGACTAGGCTTGTATGTGTTTAGCTTGTATGTATTTAGCTTGTATGTAATGGGCTTGTATGTGTTTAGCTTGTATGGACTGGGCTTGTATGTGTTTAGCTTGTATGGACTGGGCTTGTATGTATTTAGCTTGTATGTAATGGGCTTGTATGTATTTAGCTTGTGTGTACTGGGCTTGTATGTATTTAGCTTGTATGTACTTGGCTTGTATGTATTTAGCTTGTATGTACTGGCCTGTATGTATTTAGCTTGTATGTACTGGGCTTGTATGTATTTAGCTTGTATGGACTGGGCTTGTATGTGTTTAGCTTGTATGGACTGGCCTTGTATGTGTTTAGCTTGTATGGACTGGGCTTGTATGTGTTTAGCTTGTATGTAATGGGCTTGTATGTATTTAGCTTGTGTGTACTGGGCTTGTATGTAGCTTGTGTGTACTTGGCTTGTATGTATTTAGCTTGTATGTACTGGGTTTGTATGTATTTAGCTTGTATGTACTGGGCTTGTATGGACTTGGCTTGTATGTATCCAACTTGCATGTACTTGACTTGTATGTATTCAACTTGTATGTACTTGGCTTGTAAGTATTCAACTTGTATGTACTTGGCTTGTATGTATTCAGATTGTATGTACTTGGCATGTATGTATTCAGCTTGTTTTTACTTGGCATGTATGTACTTGGCTTGTATGTATTCAGCTTGTATGTACTTGGCTTTTATGTACTTGACAGATTGGCCCACATACAAGGTACTTATGGCCCGTTCATCTGGACATGCCCCCTACACTGGCAGATGTGATTCATTAGCACCAAAATGTTCAACTTGCAAAACTACCGATACCCCTGGAACAAAGAAAAAGTGAAAGTGGTTGCATCTGCCATGGCTTTCCTTCCCTTTCACTCAGTTCTGCAAGGGAAGGGCTCCTCTCTACTCTACTCTCTACTCTACATCTGCCATGGCTCTTCTTCCTTTCACTCATTCCTGCATGGGAGGGGCTCCTGTCTAGTCTACATCTGCCATTCCTTTCAGTTCTGCATGGGAGTGGCTCCTCTCTAGTCTACATCTGCCATTCCTCTCAGTTCTGCATGGGAGTGGCTCCTCTCTATTCTACATCTGCCATTCCTCTCAGTTCTGCATGGGAGGGGCTCCTCTCTATTCTACATCTGCCATTCCTCTCAGTTCTGCATGGGAGTGGCTCCTCTCTATTCTACATCTGCCATTCCTCTCAGTTCTGCATGGGAGGGGCTCCTCTCTATTCTACATCTGCCATTCCTCTCAGTTCTGCATGGGAGTGGCTCCTCTCTATTCTACATCTGCCATTCCTCTCAGTTCTGCATGGGAGGGGCTCCTCTCTATTCTACATCTGCCATTCCTCTCAGTTCTGCATGGGAGGGTCTCCTCTCTATTCTACATCTGCTATTCCTTTCAGTTCTGCATGGGAGTGGCTCCTCTCTATTCTACATCTGCCATTCCTCTCAGTTCTGCATGGGAGTTCTACATCTGCCATTCCACTCCTTCCATTCCTCTCAGTTCTGTATCTGCCGTGGTATTTCTTCCTCTAGACTCATTTGTGAAAGAAAGTGGCTTCTTGCATCTGCATCTGTCATGGCTCCTCCTTACTTTTGCATGAGAGGGGCTCCTCTCTATTCTACATCTGCCATTCCTCTCAGTTCTGCATGGGAGGGGCTCCTCTCTATTCTACATCTGCCATTCCTCTCAGTTCTGCATGGGAGTGGCTCCTCTCTATTCTACATCTGCCATTCCTCTCAGTTCTGCATGGGAGTGGCTTCTTTAACATCCACATTTTATTCACACATTCAGGAGGAGTCCTGGCAGGTAAAATATTGAGCATTGACAGAATATCTGCAATACAATATCAACATGTTCTATAAAACCAGTACCCTGGTGGAAACACCCACTGTTGACGGGTACTTTCTGCATTAACCCGAGGTCTGGCTGAGAGCACTGTGTGAAGCTTTGGGGAGAAGAGGGAACGGGAATTATGTTAGTGCTGTAAGGAGAGTAGTGGATGTTATAGCAGCACTAAATGAATCAAATACATTACAGGAATGTGCAACACGGAAAGGAGTCGACTTGGAATGTAATAAATAAGAAATAAAATAATTGTTGTCTATACAGACAATAAGCAGGCCGATTAGATCTGGTTACTGTCTGTATGGGGCTTATTTAGAATACAGAATAAAGAGAAAGAAGACATTCCAGTTCTGTAGTGTGCCAGATGCAGCTTCTTGTACTTGCCACCATCTCTACTGATGTCAATGGCCACAGCTTGCCTAATGTGGTGCATGTGGTGCATGTGGTGCATGTGGTGCATGTGGTGCATGTGGTGCATGTGGTGCATGTGGTGCATGTGGTGCATGTGGTGCATGTGGTGCATGTGGTGCATGTGGTGCATGACATTGTATGTAACTTTGAGAATCAAGCCTCTTCTAACCACCACAGAATGTGGTCTCTGCTGCTGGAATTCTGGGAAGGAATAGACAACTTTAGACCATGCAGCTATTTAGTTTCACAAAATTAAAAGGGAACTAAAGCCTAAACATACATCTGGCTAGAAATTGTATATTTTATAGACTGAAGTTACTATAGCTACCCAGAGGTTTAGAAGCCCTATAACAGGAATGATCCAGCACTTCAACCTGGTCCCCAGCAGTTCCCCATCTTGGATGTTGATATGCATCGTTTTTGTGTCAGTGACTCTGCACGTGCTCAGTGGGCTCTGGGCTGGGGTGCAGAATCTAAGCTTAGGGGTCATGGGAAATCATGAACTTATCAGATTACATTTGTCATTGAAGCTATTGCTACAGGACAGGCTATCGAGTTCTGCTGCAGACTGCACTGCTTTCTGTACACGGATTCTCATAGACGGCAGAATTTTCTTTTTTTTTTTTGCGAACTACACTCTGCTTCCCCTTATTTCAGTGGCTTTATAGTGCAAAATTGCTGACCCTAGTGGGTTTTCCCGCAGGTGACTAATAAGTGATGCATCTGGGGCTTCACACATCTGGGAGCTGACTCACTTCCATTTTTCCCAGCATCCCCCACCAGGCATGAAGTGGAATGAAATAGATTTAAGGACCTTAATGTTGTTTCTAAGGATCAAAGTCCCTCTGGCACTACAGCACAAAGGTCTGTGTAATTACCACCTCTCAGCCCCCTGCCCTGCATCACCTAAACGGTGCAAAAAAACCACAAATGAGTCAGCAGAGCAAACAGGAAGAGACATATGGACTCACAGGGGGCTGCTGTTTGATCTCTACAAATTGATACCAACCAGGTGAGAGTGGCCAGAGCCTTGTGTGGGTTTCAGGGTGACCGTGTGACTCCCTTTGTGAGAGTCAATATATTTCATTACTTTTCTTGAACATTAATATGGCACCCCCTCCTATATGTATAAATACAAATATACAGAGAAGGAATGTTATGGGCACACAATAAGCTATACCCTCATACTGTACTGTCTAAGGGAATCAATATGGCACCTCCTCCCATATGTATAAATACAAATATACAGAGAAGGAATGTTCTGGGCACACAATAAGCTATACCCTCATACTGTACTGTCTAAGGGAATCAATATGGCACCTCCTCCTCCCATATGTATAAATACAAATATACAGAGAAGGAATGTTCTGGGCACACAATAAGCTATACCCTCATACTGTACTGTCTAAGGGAAACAATATGGCACCTCCTCCTCCCATATGTATAAATACAAATATACAGAGAAGGAATGTTCTGGGCACACAATAAGCTATACCCTCATACTGTACTGTCTAAGGGAATCAATATGGCACCTCCTCCCATATGTATAAATACAAATATACAGAGAAGGAATGTTCTGGGCACACAATAAGCTATACCCTCATACTGTACTGTTTAAGGGAATCAATATGGCACCTCCTCCTCCCATATGTATAAATACAAATATAGAGAAGGAATGTTCTGGGCACACAGTAAGCTATACCCTCATACTGTACTGTCTAAGGGAATCAATATGGCACCTCCCTCCTCCCATATGTATAAATACAAATATACAGAGAAGGAATGTTCTGGGCACACAATAAGCTATACCTTTATACTGTACTGTCTAAGGGAATCAATATGGCACCTCCCTCCTCCCATATGTATAAATACAAGTATAAACAGAAGGAATGTTCTGGGCACACAATAAGCTATACCCTCATACTGTACTGTCTAAGGGAAACAATATGGCAGCTCCTTGTCATATGTATAAATACAAATATACAGAGAAGGAATGTTCTGGGCGAACAAGCACAACACAATTGCCTACAAACAGGGCTCATTTAAGAAGAGTGCATGATAGAATGTTCTTTGTGTCAGGGAATGTACATGTGTCTATCTGCACAGAAACAAGATCTCATAACATTAACGCAGGGAGACAGGGGACCGAGAGATTTTGGCTCGGCTCGTTGCTATGTTTGGCCAAACAAACTTAACTAGACCAGGGACCAGTTAACATCATTATTTTTATTGGAGCCAGGAAGAGTTAAACGATTTCTGCTTCTGTGTCTCTCATTCAACAATGGATCACATGTTAAAGGGGAACTCCACCCAAAAAAACTGTTTTTTTCCTAACAAAAGATGATGGAATGCTAAGCAACATCATTTCAGGAGTCAGATCCAGCAGTGCACAGAATATAATCAGGCAGACAGGCACCGATTTAAAAAGTGGTTATAGTATAGTATAGTCCCTTCTGCTTGGGATTATCCATATGATACACCTGGCATTCCATGAGTGTTATAGGGAGGATGAAAGAGACTGTGCATCAATAGACAACATCTGCTGGCCAGCTGGGGTAGAACTACAACTCTCAATTACATTGCTAGCAGCAGACTTGTCTTTATGGGTGACAATGCCAGGGACCTTTACATATACATGGGCCCCACAAAGCAATGCTCTATGGGAAAAGAAGGGGACAGTAGGGAGAGATGAAGGCAGCAGGACTAGATAAAGACAGGGCAACATGGCGACAAAAGGGCAAGATGGTGACAGCACAGCCAATAACATATCAGAATTACTCAAACTGCAGCCATTTAGATACCATTCAATTTCATCTCCCAGCACCCTCTGACAGTCTGAAAGGTCCTTGATGTAAACTACTATATCCTCCTAGGTATCTACCATCACTAGCCAGAGCAAAAGAATTGAGGAAGGACTTGCCAAAATCACTGGCATCCATCTGGGCTATATCCTTGGGATGTTGGGAACTTTAGTTTCGCAGTATCAGTCGTACGGAGAATTTGTCTTTTAACACAAGAAGGGCAGTTATCCCAAAGAGCTGGCAATCTATGAGCCCTGAGCATCAGTCACTCTTACCTGGGTCGTGGAAGGGTACCAGGATGTAATTGCTGATGGCCTTGGTTCTGCGATTCAGCGTGCGCTCCAGAATCCGATTGGCTCCTTCAATCACCTGCCTGAGGTCATCATACATAGAACCAGTGACATCAAACACGAAAGCCAGCGAGGGGGCAGCAGTGTCCTCTCCATAGGTCACCTGTGCCAAGAGAAGGGTTAATGCCACCAGGCAGAAGCCCCCAGTAGCCATGTCCCCTTATAGAGCGAGTGACCAGGCCACTGGGAAAGGGAAAAAGTCCTGTGTCCTTATGTGAGCCCAGGATTCTGGGGGGAAAAGGCTACAAGTTGTGTATTGTCCCAACTCTGCTGTGTCCAGTGCTCCCACCGGCAGCCTTAGTCTGGCTTTATAGGAGAACCTGCCCCCACTCCTCCTTTTCAAAAGTTTTGGGAGGAGAAACTCAGCCCCTTACAGCAAACAAAGAGTACCCCCCTCCTTCCCAGACTCCTGCACAGAGCTAGCTGAGGGCAAGCCTGAAGTAGGGATACCTGAGTGTGAGACACAGGGTCCTTACATGTATCATTCACCCCATCAACCCCCTAAAACTGATTGACTCTTCATCTTCTGCCCACCAACTCTGCAACCCCTACCCACAAACGTACAGAGAACATTTAACCTTTTCATTGTAATTCTGTAACGGTCCCTGTGGCTGCTCCAGTTATGGACATCTTATATATAGAGATTATACATCATTCCCATCAGTCCCTGCCCCAGTGGAGCTTACAATCAAAGGTCCCTATCAAATACACACACATACTCCAGGGACAATTGTACCAATTAACGTTATTTTTTTTGAATGAAACCGTTTTTAATGCAGTTCAGTTATTTTGTATGACAATTCAAATTTTTTAGCAGATGATCATTTTAATACTATGTGCAGGCCCAGATACAGCAGCAAAGGCCACATAAGCACCACATAATGGCCGCACAAGCAAATGCCAGGGTTCTAGTAGCCTATAGGTGTACTTGAGAATCTTCCAGTGGGCCCCAGATTAGGAGATTTCCATAAAATCATCCTTATTTCCAATGGAGGTCTATATGAACCTTTTGGCACATCTGCATCTAATTGCTGTATGAGTGGGGTCAGGGTGTCATGTTCTCTGGGGCTTAGAAGACCCAGCCTGACACTAGTGATTCTTGTTTGCTTCACTAGACCTCTGCCATATAGCTGTGTGCGCAGAGGTGGGAGAGGAAGAGGGTGCACAGTGTCCATGGGAGAAGAAGGGTGATAAAGGTAGAGGGTGCCAAACTATCTGTGGAAGAGGAAGAGGGTGCACAATTGTCCATGGGAGAGAAAGGTGGGAGAGAAAGAGAGTGCACAAATGTCCATGAAAGAGGAAGGTGGGAGAGGAAGAGGGTGCACAACTGAACTGTCCATGAAAGCGGAAGGTGGGAGAGGAAGAAGGTGCACAACTGAACTGTCTATGAAAAAGTAAGGTGGGAGAGGAAGAGAGTGCACAAATGTCCATGAAAGAGGAAGGTGGGAGAAGAAGAGGGTGCACAACTGAACTGTCCATGAAAGAGGAAGGTGGGAGAGGAAGAGGGTGCACAACTGAATTGTCCATGAAAAAGGAAGGTGGGAGAGGAAGAGGGTGCACAACTGTCCATGAAAGAGGAAGGTGGGAGAGGAAGAGGGTGCACAACTGAACTGTCCATGAAAAAGGAAGATGGGAGAGGAAGAGGGTGCACAACTGTTCATGAAAGAGGAAGGTGGGAGAAGAAGAGGGTGCACAACTGAACTGTCCATGAAAGAGGAAGGTGGGAGAGGAAGAGGGTGCACAACTGAACTGTCCATGAAAAAGCAAGGTGGGAGAGTTAGAGGGTGCACAACTGTCCATGAAAGAGGAAGGTGGGAGAGGTAGAGGGTGCACAACTGAACTGTCCATGAAAAAGGAAGGTGGGAGAGGAAGAGGGTGCACAACTGTCCATGAAAGAGGAAGGTGGGAGAGAAAGAGGGTGCACAACTGAACTGTCCATGAAAAAGGAAGCTGGGAGAGGAAGAGGGTGCACAACTGAACTGTCCATGAAAGCGGAAGGTGGGAGAGGAAGAGGGTGCACAACTGAACTGTCTATGAAAAAGTAAGGTGGGAGAGGAAGAGAGTGCACAAATGTCCATGAAAGAGGAAGGTGGGAGAAGAAGAGGGTGCACAACTGAACTGTCCATGAAAGAGGAAGGTGGGAGAGGAATAGGGTGCACAACTGAATTGTCCATGAAAAAGGAAGGTGGGAGAGGAAGAGGGTGCACAACTGTCCATGAAAGAGGAAGGTGGGAGAGGAAGAGGGTGCACAACTGAACTGTCCATGAAAAAGGAAGATGGGAGTGCACAACTGTTCATGAAAGAGGAAGGTGGGAGAAGAAGAGGGTGCACAACTGAACTGTCCATGAAAGAGGAAGGTGGGAGAGGAAGAGGGTGCACAACTGAACTGTCCATGAAAAAGCAAGGTGGGAGAGTTAGAGGGTGCACAACTGTCCATGAAAGAGGAAGGTGGGAGAGGTAGAGGGTGCACAACTGAACTGTCCATGAAAAAGGAAGGTGGGAGAGGAAGAGGGTGCACAACTGTCCATGAAAGAGGAAGGTGGGAGAGAAAGAGGGTGCACAACTGAACTGTCCATGAAAAAGGAAGCTGGGAGAGGAAGAGGGTGCACAACTGAACTGTCCATGAAAAAGGAAGGTGGGAGAGGAAGAGGGTGCACAACTGTTCATGAAAGAGGAAGGTGGGAGAAGAAGAGGGTGCACAACTGAACTGTCCATGAAAGAGGAAGGTGGGAGAGGAAGAGGGCGCACAACTGAACTGTCCATGAAAAACGAAGGTGGGAGAGTTAGAGGGTGCACAACTGTCCATGAAAGAGGAAGGTGGGAGAGGAAGAGGGTGCACAACTGTCTATGAAAAAGGAAGGTGGGAGAGGAAGAGGGTGCACAACTGTCCATGAAAGAGGAAGGTTGGAGTGGAAGAGGGTGCACAACTGTCCATGGGAGAGAAAATGGGAGAGGAAGAGGGTTCACAACTGAACTGTCCATGGGAGAGGAAGGATAGTGAGGAAGAGGGTGCACAACTGAACTGTCCATGAAAGAGGAAGGTGCGAGAGGAAGAGGGCGCACAACTGAACTGTCCATGAAAAACGAAGGTGGGAGAGTTAGAGGGTGCACAACTGTCCATGAAAGAGGAAGGTGGGAGAGGAAGAGGGTGCACAACTGTCTATGAAAAAGGAAGGTGGGAGAGGAAGAGGGTGCGCAACTGTCCATGAAAGAGGAAGGTTGGAGTGGAAGAGGGTGCACAACTGTCCATGGGAGAGAAAATGGGAGAGGAAGAGGGTTCACAACTGAACTGTCCATGGGAGAGGAAGGATAGTGAGGAAGAGGGTGTATAAAGTTCTTGGTAGAGAAGGTGGAAGAGTAAAGTGAGAGTGGAAGAAGATACACAACTGTCCGTGGGAGAGATCCCTGTAGTAGATGGTTCTTCCCCTGGTTGGTGCTGTGATGGGTAGACCACTTTGGGTCTAGAGGTGCAAGAAAGTTAAAGGGGTGGGTCACCCTTAAGATAACTTTAAGTGTGTTATAGAATGGCCAATTCCAAGCAACTTTTTAGTTGGCCTTATTTATTTATTTTTCTTCTCACTCTTTCCAGCTTTCAAATAATCCAGTCTAAAAGAAACAAAAAACCAAAAACCACAAGTAATAAAAAATGAAAACCAATTGCAAATTGTCTCAGAATTGTCTCAGAAAATCTCTCTCTACATCATACTAACAGCTAATTTAAAGGGGAACAACCCCATGTACATGATCACCAACCTATTCATCCTGGACAAAACATCGCAGAGAATTACAAATATGAGAGTTAACATGCCCAAAATATTTCATTTGTGTGCCCATCTGGCACCAACGCTTGGGACACAAACATCACTAACAACAATGTTCTAATCACATTAGTTTGTGGTACAACAGGGAAAGGTTCTCCGGTGGGGGGGGGTAGTCACTTAAACCACTTAAATGTGCAAATACAGTTGCTGCTGTGATTTAGGTCAACAAATTATATGTAAATGGGTGATAATTATGTTTGTGACTGATGCTAATTTGTTACATTTGAAGTAATTTGTAATTTCTCTAACTTAAAGGGGAAGTAAAGGCAAAAATAAAAGTGTGCCTTTATACTGGCCCATAAATGGAATTGCTATTGAAAGCAGCAAACCTCTCTGTCTCTTCTCTGGCTCTCTTCTCTTTCCCAATCAGTTGAATTCTGCTACATTGTTTCAGGAGTCAGAACTAGGAATGCAGAGACTATAAACAGTCGGAGGAACCCTGCTGCCAATAGCCATTACACTTCCACATACAACTTTAAAAAAGTATAATGAAAACGTTTATTTCTGTGTTTATATCCCCTTTAACTCTAAATCGTTTTCCCATAATTTATTTTAAAAAAAAATATATATATATATATATATATATTTTTTTTTAAAAAGACTATAAAGTGATGACATGAGTGTATACAGACATACAGATTACATGAAGATATTACAGAAGGTAATCAGGGCTTTGCACAGCAGAGCTTACAATCTAAAAGGACATTACACATCCACATACAACTTTAAAACCATTAAACATTTGTAATGAATGTATAATGAAAAAGTTCATCTTTGGGTTTATGTCCCCTTTTAATATAAAATCGTTTGCCCATAATTTTTTAAATATATATATATCTCTGAAACTCGTTGTTGTGGGGGAACATGCGAGAAGTTAAATAAATTCACCAGTGATTATGTCTGTCAGTGCCTCCAATTTCTACAATTATTGAAAAACATTTTGGGAGATGCACCCAGGATTTAGTATGATATTTGGTGAGTGCCGATACTTCATATGACTATATATATATATATATATATATATATATATATATATATATATACACACACACACACAGTATCTATCTATATATATATATATATATATATATATATATATATATATATATATATATATATATATATATATATATATATATATATATATATATATAGAGATATATATAGATATATAGATATATATATAACAGGCAAGGGGAAGTTGTGCTCAACCACTAACTTAAAAACATTAAGAGGGGGTGCAATGAGGTAGTGACCACAATATACATATAGTAGAAACAAGAGATCCTCTGCACTCAACCCATTATCAATACATTTAAGACAGAGGGGTCCGTTTACTAAAGTGCGGTAAATCTGACTTTAAGTTTCCGCATGTTATCGCTGAGAATATTTTTACGCCAGAATATTCGCAGCGACTAGGTTTACTAAACAGCGATGCGCTCAGAAGTCATTGCGATCACTTGCGGTAACTACGTTAAGGAACCAGCTTACGTTAGCGGTAATTTTAGCGAGTTGCGAATTTTCTGGCGAAAAATTAAGTTTTTGCGAATATTTATGCTATAAAATAGTCTTGTTTTATGGCGGTTATTATGGCAATTTTTACTGTGACATTTATGGCCAGAAATGCATCTTCAAAACTCATAAACTTTATTAACTGATAATTATACCATCCAGCAACATTACCCAAGTGCCAATAGAATCATAGGAACAAGAAATCATACCAGTCAATCTCTTAGCTTTATAGAAATGCACAGTTTAATGTAGCCAATCACAATGAAACCAAAAAAGCGTAGAGGCTGACGAATCCTTGGACTGTGATGCCCTCTGCCAATAATACGACTCTGTCATATATTTTTTTATGTTATTTAAAGGACATGTTAACATGAGAAATGGGACAAGGGCTTCTAATTTCAGGTGATTTTACTGTATAAATAAATAGTCAATTGGGGGTCTGTCTGCAGTAATTGTGAAAGCTGCAAATGACATGGGGGGGGGCTGACGCTCCCAAAAAAGCAGGGAAATGTCCAGTGGGACACCCAGTAAGGTCACAGATGAATGGGAATTCGGGACACATATTACAAACACATGAAGGGGTCAGGGCTGTTTAAATGCAATTACTTCCCAGCTTTTTTGATTAGTTCAAGCAGGGGCGACCAATTCGCTTACAATTCGCAAAGGGTCAGCCATGAATTACCCAGCATTCTTTATTTATAGAGCCAAGCGGTTGTATATAATAGCAAGGAGACGCAAACAATGGCATCAGATGGATCAAACGGAGGGGAGTGGGAACTGGCAGGCTCACTCGTGGGTTAAATGGGGTCAATTTGCTCACACATTTGTGTTGGCTACGTGTCCCCTCTGTTTATTCTCCCAGATTAACAATATGCGCCAGAGGGAACTTTAAAATAAACTTGACTCGTCAGGAAACCCACCCCCCCTAACATCAGTCTAATAAGAAGCCGCCGACCCCTTCCCCTACCAATATGACACCCTATTAGTCCAGTATATCTGTTGCTAGGTAGTTTAGATAGAAGAACATGCAGAACAAGAGGAAGTTCCACTTCCTCTTTGGCTGCACCCCTCATTGTAGACACTGGCAAGCGACAACTGGGGTTTATTTTAGGGATGCACTGAATCCAGGATTCAGTTCGGGATTCAATGAGGATTCGGCCAAACCGAATCCAAATCCTATTTTGCATATGCAAATTAGCAAATTAGGCATGAGGAGGGAAATTGCGTGACTTTTTGTCACAAAACAAGGAAGTAAAACATGTGTTCCCCTTCCCATCCCTAATTTGCATATGCAAATTATGATTCGGATTCAGTTCGGTATTCGGCCGAATCTTTCGCCAAGGATTCGGGGGTTCGGCCGAATCCAAAATAGTGGATTCGGTGCATCCGTAGTTTATTTTGATTTTGGATTTGGCATTTTACAACATTGGAGTTTATCTGCACTGCTAGTTTTGACTCCTAAAACAAATGCAGCAGAACCCGGCTGGAGGAGAACTGACTTTTGCTACATGGTTTCTAGAGTCAGAACCAGAGAACAGAAAATGCCAAGTCCAGAGATGCTTAAAAAGGAAACTGTTGAGTTTTTTTTTAATCTAATATAATTGTTAGACAGTAGGGTGTTGTTAGATATAAGGAGAGCCTCAGTGGAGGAAATAGTATAATGCAGCGGCAGACTTCCCCTTTATCTCTCCCTCCTAAGACAATGGAAGGCAATCATTGGATGTTTATATAACCCATTTCTGCAGGCTTATGTCACACTGCCGACAGGAGAGAAGTTGCAGGGACAAAGCACCTGGATTTGTTTCAAGGGCAGGTTGATTGGACCAGGGGTGTAGCTGAATGGGCCTGGGCCCCCTTGGAAAAAAATTAGGACCACTTTAATACCATGAACACCTAAGGTGGCCATAGACACACAGATCCTTTCGTACGAATCGAGGATTCGTCCGATTTTTGGATCGTGTGTGGCGTGTGCCGACATCTTTCGTCCAGCGGAGATCGGTCGTTTGCTCGATCGGTCAGGGTTGATTTTGACCCGACCGATCCCGCCGGAGCCCACGGCACATCGTAATCGGATCGTGCGGCCATACGGCTGAACAATCAGATTACCCCCGATATAGCCATGTTTGTTAATGGCATATCGGGGAAAGATCCGCTCATTTGGCCAAACGAGCGGATCTTTGCATGTATGGCCACCTTTAGAAATACAAAGTTGTTAATAACACACACAGGGGCGTAACTATAGGTCTAAAGGGGTTGTTCACCTTTAAATTTATTTAGTATGATACAGAGAGTGATATTTTAGGACCATTTGCAATTGATTTTTTTTTAGATGGGGTCAGTGACCCCTGTTTGCAAGCTGGAAAGAGTCTGAAGTTGAAGGCAAATAACTCAAAAACTATAATAATGAAAAATAAGACCAATTGAAAGGTGGCTTAGAATTAGTCATTCATTAACATACTAAAATGTAATGAGTATCATAATAAAGTACAGCAATAAAGGTCAATTTCTCATATCCATGTGGGCAAATGCAAAAGAAAATTGGATTGAGCACACAGTACAAGTCTTATGCCTTTTAAATGGCTGCCCTCCATTAAAATCAACCGTTTTTTGGGGTTCCTTGGGGGCCGACCTCTACCTCTAGTGCACCAAGGAGGGCACAAAGTACTCCATATTAATATATATATATAATGAATGTCGTTTTTCATGTATCGTGCCCTGCTCTGCACATCTTTCTTTTATTTCACCTGGAAACATCTGCTTGTATTTTATTTTTTACAAGATTTCTTTTAAACTTTTGTCAACAGTGCGGGGAGGGGACACAGAGAGAATTCAATATATGGAAGTGTTGGTCTTTAACATTAATAGCCACTAATTTACTCCAGGAACATCTGTTTGTGCTAATGGTGAGATACAGATTTGTCTCACGCCATTGACCCTTTCACTGCTGGACAACTGGAGGTCATCTGATTGGTTTGTGCCCCTAAAAACAACATATATAAAAGAGTACCTCCTACTGTAAATGATAAGGATATTAGAAGTCACTGAGGGGTTGTTCTGTGACCATATAAAGGCACAAGGCTGCAGGCTGAGTTATACAGGGAACTCTGAGTATCACTCATGTATTATAAGGGATAATGTACCCCCTACTGTAAATGATAAGGATATTAGAAGTCACTGAGGGGTTGTTCTGTGGCCATATAAAGGCACAAGGCTGCAGGCTGAGTTATACAGGGAACTCTGAGTATCACTTGTGTATTATAAGGGATAATGTACCCCTACTGTAAATGATAAGGATATTAGAAGTCACTGAGGGGTTATGTTACCATATAAAGACACAAGGCTACAGGCTGAGTTATACAGGGAACTCTGAGTATCACTCATGTATTATAAGGGATAATGTACCCCTACTGTAAATGATAAGGATATTAGAAGTCACTGATGGGGGTTATGTGACCATATAAAGGCACAAGGCTGCAGGCTGAGTTATACAGGGAACTCTGAGTATCACTCATGTATTATAAGGGATAATGTACCCCCTACTGTAAATGATAAGGATATTAGAAGTCACTGATGGGGGTTATGTGACCATATAAAGACACAAGGCTGCAGGCTGAGTTATACAGGGAACTCCGAGCATCACTCATGTATTATAAGGCATATTTTACCCCCAGTTGTAAATAATAAGGATAGTAGAGGGGCATTGCTTTGTTTCTGGTACCCAGACAGTTAAGGCAAAGCAATGTTTACGAGTGGGCTCAGTAATTTGCAAATGCTCCATTAGAGCAGAGTTGACAAGCACAACAGGAGGGGAAAAATTCACTTAAATAATATCCTGCCCCTTCTCTTATCTAACTGAAGTGCATGGATAATTCCGCCGCTGGCATATTCATGATCTATATCTGCCATATAAACATAAACATGCAGCATTGCTAAGTGTGGGGCAATCGCTACGTGCGTAAGGCAATAATTCTGCAAAGGCAACAGCTCCAGAACCCCCTATATTACGTTTAACCGTACCCCATACTTCATACAGCACCCGCTGCAGTGCTTTGCTCACCACCCAGAACTCCTGCACAACCATTCTTTACATCAGTGGTGTATTTGACAAATAGAAATGTCTGCTACAGAATGCTAATAAGAAAAAATGCATGCACACAATAGATTTACCTTTCAGGGTCCTGGTTTCCAGCACATGGAGGACGAGGCTGGGAGTTGCAAATCAGCTGGAATGTCACGGGTATGAGACACCAGATACAGGGCATTGAAGATTTTTTTAATATCCATTTATTACATTAGTAGAATCCCAAATAGGTGCATTTATCAATGAGACTTGTATAATTTAAGTTTAGCTTTGTCACACTTACCTTTACAGCCAAATCATACTAAAGTTCTCACTGGACTGCAATGCTGCTTGATCTAGAGATAGAAGAACCTCAGCCATAAAGCAGGATAGGACTGCTGCTTCCAATGGGGATCAGATAGGATCTATGCAGCCACTGGGACAGAATGTTCTGTTATACAGATAGCTAGAATCTCAGCTGCCATAAAGCAGGACAGGAATCAGATAGGATCTGTGCAGCCACTGGGACAGAATGATCTGTTATACAGATAGCTAGAATCTCAGCTGCCATAAAGCAGGACAGAACTGCTGCTTACAATGGGATCAGATAGGATCTGTGCAGCGACTGGGACAGAATGATCTGTCATACAGATAGCTAGAATCTCAGCTGCCATAAAGCAGGACAGAACTGCTGCTTACAATGGGATCAGATAGGATCTGTGCAGCCACTGGGACAGAATGATCTGTTATACAGATAGCTAGAATCTCAGCTGCCATAAAGCAGGACAGGAATCAGATAGGATCTGTGCAGCCACTGGGACAGAATGATCTGTTATACAGATAGCTAGAATCTCAGCTGCCATAAAGCAGGACAGAACTGCTGCTTACAATGGGATCAGATAGGATCTGTGCAGCGACTGGGACAGAATGATCTGTCATACAGATAGCTAGAATCTCAGCTGCCATAAAGCAGGACAAGACTGCTGCTTACAATGGGGATCAGATAGGATCTGTGCAGTCACTGGGACAGAATGTTCTATTATACAGATAGCTAGAATCTCAGCTGCCATAAAGCAGGACAGAACTGCTGCTTACAATGGGATCAGATAGGATCTGTGCAGCGACTGGGACAGAATGATCTGTCATACAGATAGCTAGAATCTCAGCTGCCATAAAGCAGGACAGAACTGCTGCTTACAATGGGATCAGATAGGATCTGTGCAGCCACTGGGACAGAATGATCTGTTATACAGATAGCTAGAATCTCAGCTGCCATAAAGCAGGACAGAACTGCTGCTTACAATGGGGATCAGATAGGATCTGTGCAGTCACTGGGACAGAATGTTCTATTATACAGATAGCTAGAATCTCAGCTGCCATAAAGCAGGACAGAACTGCTGCTTACAATGGGATCAGATAGGATCTGTGCAGCGACTGGGACAGAATGATCTGTCATACAGATAGCTAGAATCTCAGCTGCCATAAAGCAGGACAGAACTGCTGCTTACAATGGGATCAGATAGGATCTGTGCAGCCACTGGGACAGAATGATCTGTTATACAGATAGCTAGAATCTCAGCTGCCATAAAGCAGGACAGAACTGCTGCTTACAATGGGATCAGATAGGATCTGTGCAGCGACTGGGACAGAATGATCTGTCATACAGATAGCTAGAATCTCAGCTGCCATAAAGCAGGACAAGACTGCTGCTTACAATGGGGATCAGATAGGATCTGTGCAGTCACTGGGACAGAATGTTCTATTATACAGATAGCTAGAATCTCAGCTGCCATAAAGCAGGGCAGGACTGCTGCTTACAATGGGGATCAGATAAGATCTGTGCAGCCACTGGGACAGAATGTTCTGTTATACAGATAGCTAGAATCTCAGCTGCCATATAGCAGGACAGGACTGCTGCTTACAATGGGGATCAGATAGGATCTGTGCAGCCACTGGGACAGAATGTTCTGTTATACAGATAGCTAGAATCTCAGCTGCCATAAAGCAGGGCAGGACTGCTGCTTACAATGGGGATCAGATAGGATCTGTGCAGCCACTGGGACAGAATGTTCTGTTATACAGATAGCTAGAATCTCAGCTGCCATAAAGCAGGACAGGACTGCTGCTTACAATGGGGATCAGATAGGATCTGTGCAGCCACTGGGACAGAATGCTCTGTTATACAGTTCGCTAGAATCTCAGCTGCCATAAAGCAGGGCAGGACTGCTGCTTACAACGGGTATTAGTATAGTATATACAACCTTTAATGCTTCAGTTGCCAGAGAACTACAGTTGTGTCTCCATTCCCTCCTCCGTTTCCCATCACACCTCAAATAAACAGAAACAGCCCCCCAACACGAGGCACGATCCATCCTAATAAACCTATATATATATGATGTCATCGTGAAAATGAAATCACTTGTTCCAGAAAAGCGGATTCCTGTTTATAGAAATGCACTAATCTCCCCCAAATTCAAGTGATTTAATTTCTATGCCAAAAATAACTTCTTCCCATGTACATTTTCCAACCTCTCTTATTTCTTGGAGAATAGAAAACGCATTGCCGGAAATCTAGGAGCGACGGTCTCCTGTCACCACCACTGTTGATTGGTGGGGTGTTGTCGACCGTTGAGGAGGACTAAGATTTTAAAGGGGGAAAATCTTATTTTTATCTAAAGGGAAACTTAAACCATCTGGCTGGAAATGCTGTATTTTATAGAGTGAACTTATAGTACCAGCCCAGAGGTACAGCAGCCGTATAGCAGTAATGATCCAGCCCTATAAAGTTGTCCTCAGTAGCTCTCCATCTTGGATCTTGTTAGGCATCTTTTATGTGTCAATGGCACTGCACATGCTCAGTGGGCTCTGGGCTGCTAAGCTTAAAGGGATTCGGTCATGATTTTTATGATTTATGTTTTATGAGTTTTTACTTCTAAATGACACTGTTTACACTGTAAATAATTCACTCTACAATAAAAAATTTAATTCCTGAAACAACAAGTGTATTTTTTAGTTGTAATATTGATGTGTAGGTGCATCTCAGGTCATTTTGCCTGGTCATGTGCTTTCAGAAAGAGCCAGCACTTTAGGATGGAACTGCTTTCTGACAGGCTGTTGTTTCTCCTACTCAATGTAACTGAATGGGTCTCAGTGGGACCTGGATTTTACTATTGAGTGCTGATCTTAGATCTACCAGGCAGCTGTTATCTTGTGTTAGGGAGATGCTATCTGGTTACCTTCCCATTGTTCTGTTGTTAGTATAGATGCACCGAATCCACTATGTTGGATTCGGCTGAAACCTGGAATCCTTCAGGCAAACTAGGGGTGGGAAGGGGAAAACATTTTTTACTTCCATGTTTTGTGACAAAAAGTCTTACAATTTCCCTCCCCAACCTTAATTAACATACGCAAATTAGGATTAGGATTCGGTTCAACCGGGTAGAAGGATTCTGCTGAATCCGAATCCTGCTGAAAAAGGCTGTATCCTGGATTCGGTGCATCCCTAGTTGTTAGGCTGCTTGGGGGGAGGGGTGATATCACTTCAACTTGCAGTACAGCAGTAAAGAGTGACTGAAGTTTATCAGAGCACAAGTCACATGACTGAGGGCAGCTGGGAAACTAACAATATGTCAGATTTCAAAACTAAATTTAAAAAAAATATATGTTTGCTCTTTTGAAAAATGGATTTAAGTGCAGAATTCTGCTAGAGCAGCACTATGAACTGATGTGTTTTGAAACATTTTTTTTTTTTAATATGACAGTATCCCTTTAAGGGTCTTTATCAACTAGGTTCAACACATTCAGTTTACTTTCATGCAGACAGCAGAACCCCCACTGTGACAAGTAGATCACACGACAGGAAGTAAATAAAGACACATGATCACCAGCAGATCCAAGACGGGGATCTGCGGAGGACAACTTTAAAGGGCTGGATCATTACTGCTATACGGCTGTTGTACTTCTGGGCTGGTACTTTAAGTCCACTCTATAAAATACAGCATTTCCAGCCAGATGGGTCAAGCAAGCAGAAAACACCAATCCCATCTGTTATTTCTACACACCAAATTCCTCAGGATTGAACGAAAACCATAGTACTTGTGCAAACCACCCTTAGGCTCACAGTGTAACGCAACCCCTCCCTCGCCTTGTTTCATTCTGAAGCAAAAAGTCCCTCAGTTTTCCAGAGAATCTGTGCACTGCCCACTATGGAAAGTAGAGAGACGTCAAATCCCAGAATCCAACACTGAAACAAAGTATGGGAGGCGGTGCTGTGTTACACTGTTAGCCTAAGGTGGTGCTGTGTTACACTGTAAGCCTAAGGTGTTTTAGTCTGTGCAGAAATACAATGTCAAATAAGATACATTTATATCTGCCAGTTCAGACTGGGTTTATGCACTTTTTCTACATACACCCAACTGAAAATTTGCATTTAAAGGAGAAGATAAATCTCAAGAAAGAAATTAGGACAGAATTGAAAGATTTTATGTTTATGGTTTCTGTATCAGGCCAAGGTTCCACACTATTAGCAGGAAAGATCTGCGCCTCTGAAGATGCCCCCAGCAGCTTCCCATCTTCTTTTCTACGGATAAGCCACTGTCACTTACCCGATCTTAGGGATCCACTTAAAAAAAATGTAGGGGGAAAAAAGGCTGATAAAATCAGATTCCAGCTTAATGATTTCTGATGACCCCTAAGCTTTGCCAGCAGCAGCTCAGAGCCCACTGAGCATGTGCAGAGCAAGTGACACACACACAAGATGCCTAACAAGATCCAAGATGGGGAGCTGCTGAGGACAACTTTAAAGGTCTGAATCAATACGTTAGAGGGCTGTTAAACTCAACAGACTAGTACTGTAAGTTCTATATATATATATATATATATATATATATATAAAATAGAGCATTTCTAGGCAGATTCTTTTAAACACTCCAGTTCACCTTTAAAATATTATACACAGAAAAAAAAAAAACATAGTTGCCAAGTAGAGAAACATTAGCAGCATCGTTTTAGTGTTAAAACTCCTATATATCATAGTTCTGGAGTCTGTAACACTCCCCAGACACTAACCAAGCACAGGCTTAAATAAATAACAGCACAGGAGGAGACAGGCACCGGTTTTTTTTTTTCCTCTTTATTTTCTGAAAAAGATTTGTATGTGTACATATTTATAGCGAATACCACATGCAGCTTGTAACACCGCGGAACGAGCCGCCTTGACATTTTCTTCCGAATGAAATTCGCTTTTCTCCGAGTCGGAAATTTTGACATTGTGAGCGCGTTGGTTTGTGTATTTGTTAAGACTCAAGACAAGGCAACAAGACATGCGTTCAAAAATATAGGAGGAGAACATACAGCTGATCGAGGGGGGGAAAAGGCGACAAACGGACGAAAGAAAGGAGGAGACGGGGGGAGGCTTTGATCTAGCATTTGTCATGGAAGGAGACAGGCTTTTACACCAACACCAATCCCTCCCAACATTTTGGAAGTAAAAAGAGGGACAACATTTTTCAACCACACCCATTTTTGTGGCCACACCCCCTAATTACCATGTTCATTTTACAAAATTTGGCAGGTTAGGAAAGTTAGAACATTTTTCTCTGGTTTTTTTTCAGTTATTACAGTTTTGCTAATGAAGGATGACTTGCCCTTTAAAGAACCAGTAACAATTTAAAAAAAAAAAAACAAAACCACCAAGACCTTAAATTCACAAAGTCTTTATTATTATTTAGCGTGCGTCGCTCAATTTCTCCTCCATGCCTTCTATAGGAGATATATTGAGCACCGCACGATGGATCGGCGCCCTGACGCCGTTTCTGAAGAGGAGCGCAAGCAGAGAATTGGTAAGTTATTTCTTAATAAAAACTTTACGAATCTAAAGTTAAATGTGTCTTGGTGGTTTTTTTTTTGTTACGTTAAAAAAAATTGTTACTGGTCCTTTAAAGGGGTTGTTCACCTTTAAATTAACTGTTATTTAGATGTAGAGAGTGCTATTCCGAGACAATTTGCAATTGGTTTTCCTTTTTTATTATTTAAGATTTGGTTCTCCAGTTTGCAGTTTCAGCAGTCTGGTTGCCAGGGTCCAAATTCCCCTAGCAACCATGCATTGATTTGAATAAGAGACTGGAATATGAACAGGAGACGACCTTACTAGAAACATGAGAAGTAAAAATTAGCAATAACAATAAAGTTGTAGCCTTACAGGGTATTTTTGATGGGGTCGGCGACGCCCACTTGAAAGCTGGAAAGAGTAAGAAGAAAAAAGCAAATAATTATAAAACTATAAAAAAAAAAATAATGAAAACCAATTGGAAAGTTGCTGATAATTTGCCATTTTATTACATACTAAAAGTTTACTTAAAGGTGAACAACCCCTTTTTAAGTCTAACTTCTCCCAAGAGACCTGTTATCTTATATTCTTACAATTACTTATTTGCTTATCTTAAAATTGTTACAAAAGTATCTTATCTGCAGCCGTGGCTGTTCTGGGTTCTCTGCCAAAAGCCAATCAAGTTAGAAACATTGTATCTTTTTTTAGCTGTTCAGTGCAGAGAAAATCTGCACTTTCCAGTACAAATGAGGGACTGAGGCAGGCCTGGACTGAGATTTAAAATAGGCATTTCAGGTACACAGAGGCCCAATCAGCCCACACAGAGGCCCAAACTGCCCCCTCCAGCCCACTAAATACTGACTTTCTATGGCACCTTATAGAAGCCCCAACAGATTGCCAGTCAGGGCCTTGACGGCGGGTTGAGCCTTCAAAAGCGGGACTGTCCCGCTGACAATGGGACAGTTGGGAGGTATGTAAATGACTGGATAGGTCCAGGGGTAGGGTTTCCACCTGGCCGGACAAGTACACTTAGAGAATCTCTGAATTATAAACAATAAAACCTTTTTCTCAACTGGGGTAGGAGGTTGACAGGGTAACTGAACCCCAAATTTATGTTAAAAAAAAAAAAACATGTTTTGACTCCCATCGAAAAATATTAATTTATGTTTTTTTTTTTTATCTCTGATAATCAGGGTCCAACTGACCAGCCATGATACCAGAGGAAATCCTAGAAGGGCCCCATCCCCACCAAGGACAAGGCCTTTTCTTATTTCCATTATATTTCTATAAAACCCCTATTACATTAAGCATTAATTGTTGTTGGCCAACAATGCGGGGTTCTCTGGTGGCCCCTAAGAGACTCTTTGGAAGGGAATCAAGTTTACATATATGCAGAAAAATGAAACACAATCCAATTTTTAGATATAAGGGAAATGGCACTGATTATTATTTTGGGGTGGGGGGTGGGGCACAAAAGAAACTTATTTTAAAAGGGGCGTATTATAGGGAGATCAAAAGTGATAAGCCTTTAGGACAAGTCTGAGGTCTGTGTGAACTGGGAATATTCCTGGAACCTACCCCTCAAGTCAAGCCATAAGTGCAGGAGATGTAGAACCATGTTGCCAAAATGTGGCCTTCCAAACTTCAATTCCCAGAATCCTCTAGGGGACCTGCAGACGGAAGGCACGTGCACCATTTAAACTGAAACAAAAGTCTAAATAGGAACCAGACTTTTATGGAGAGATGTCCCAACGGAGGGGCAAATGATAGAACTTAGAAATAGAAATCCATGCACAGCTTGCAATCGCTATTCTTGTTTTGGATCTGTAATGCGGCCCCATCTTTTAGTAGTCGTTCTCATAGCAACACAAAAGGGAGATGTCCATAAACATAAATTACGCGAGACATAATACATATACATACACAGAGACAAGTAGTGATCAGTCATCTCCCACACTCTTTCCAAAGGCTTAGAAGAAGTAGGGCAGTTCCTCCTGGGTGTGTGACAGTAGGAAGTTCCTCATGGGTGGGTCTAAGTGTTCAGCCAATGAATTAAAGGCAGCGGCGAGAATACGATCCTTTGATTTGGTGGACAGTTGAGCACAGTTCTCCAGCGATATCTTGTTCATGTGATCGTAAACATTCATGGGGCGATTACGATAGGAAGGAAAGGGATAGCTTGTTGCATGGAAATAGGATTCCTTTTCCCAACTCCTCCACTAGCACGTAACATTAACATAAATCCTGAGGAGCCATGTTTTCATATTGGCAGAGTTCCAGAGGCAAATTCCGCAATTGCAGTGTATGGTAAGCACAAAACCAGAAGCTGGAGTTTTTGGCTTCCACTCTCTGCACATCCACATGGGAAAGGGGAGCAAAGGTTATTTGCTTTAGGCATGATTCACAAGCAACAGCACCCCTAGTGGCTGAAAAACAGATAGTGCTGCTGTAATATAAAACACTGGGCAAATCTGCAGCAAATCCTACCAACCAATCGACGATTAGCTTTTTTTTTTTGTAAGCCAACTGCAGACCTATAAGCAAACTCTGGCCATTCATGTTTAGATTTGGTTGGGCAATTTGTAAACTATTTATGGAGGGGGAAGAACGAGAAACTTCTTTAAATGCGGCCCTTTAAACCACAAGCGTTCAGCCTTGTTAACCCTTTCTGCTGTATAAAGTTACGCGTGTTGGTGCACCAAGGACAACATCAGCAGGGGGGGTGGGATCCACGTATCCGAGAGACAGTACCTCTGCTGCAGCCGCCGGACCCAAGCATGTGATTTACACGACTACGTTTAAAAAATAAATAAAAAGATATGCTATATATATTTATATATGTATAAAAAAATCACGTATTCACAATAAAAGCACATTTCAGCCTTATGCAAAATAGAACTAATTGATAGGGTACTGTGCGGGAGGGACATTACAGATTATATACACGCCAGTCTAGTACCCCTAATAGGGGGGCTCATTCTCTTCATCAAGAGCTCAGAGCCTCAACCATAGTTCTTTATATGAACATATACCTGGCTATACCTCCTTCTTCCCACTCCCTCTCCATCTCCGAGGGTCCAACATCACCCCTCAAATCTCAGAGCAAAAATCGACAGTTGGTCTTTCGTTTTGAGTGGTCCACCCTCTCTGAGC
Source organism: Xenopus petersii (assembly GCA_038501925.1). Classification (NCBI taxonomy): domain Eukaryota; kingdom Metazoa; phylum Chordata; class Amphibia; order Anura; family Pipidae; genus Xenopus; species Xenopus petersii. The sequence continues at coordinate 138,782,001 of CM076686.1, read as the reverse complement.
GCATGAGAAACACAAAAAGCGGCTGGCGGGAGACGGTGTGATAGAAAAGAGCGCGTGTAGTACGAGGAAGGGTGGATAGCCTTTGGGGTACAGTTTCCCGGTCATCGGAATTTAGCCACAAGTGGGAGTAAAAGAGTTCAGTTGAGGAGAGGGTACGATTGGATGGGGAGAGGTGTGTTCTGTCCATGTGCATTCTGGGAGTGACGGTTGGAAGGGAACGAGCCGCGTTGCTGACATGATCTGGTGGCACACTAAGGATCTTATCCCCGTGGGAATCTGGGAAAATAAGAGATTAAAAAAAAAACAACAACATATTTACATAAGCAGTATCCAAAGACTTCAACAAGAAAGAAACATAACATTTATTCATTCTATTTAATAACAGTTTATGGTCCACAAGTCCCCCCTATTTGCCTGTTAGGGGCTGCAGGAAGTTTAGGGGGGGTGAGAATGTAAAGGGCTGGTTCAAACTTTTAGTATGTTATAGAATGGCTAATTCTAAGCAATTTTTCAATTGGCCTTCATTTTTTCTTCTTTTAGGGCTCTTACACATGGCGGTTTTTATCTGCGCTCCCCTGCATTGCGCTTTCTTCCATTCAGCCATGGGGAAGCGCAGGAGTAGACGCACTCAATTATTGTCAAGGGGGCTGTATTCTCACAAACGCATGTATGCGCCGAACACAGGTGAAATGCAACATGCTGTGTCCCACCTGCGTTTGACGCGTACATGCGTCTGTATGAGTACAGCCCCCTTCACAATAATTGAGTGTGTCTACTCAAACGCTCAATGGAAGAAAGTGCAATGCAGGGGAGTGCAGGAAAAACTGCTTGTGTGGAAGAGCCCTTATAGTCTTTGAATTATTTGACCCTTTCCAGCTTTCAAATGGGAGTCACTGACCCCCATCTAAAAAAAACAAATGCTCTTTAAGGCTACACATTTATTGTTTTAGCTACTTTTTATTACTGCTCTTTCTATTCAGTCACTCTCTTATTCATATTCCAGTCTCTTGTTCAAACCAGCGCATGGTTGCTAGGGCTGTCGAGAGCTGCTGAATAAAAAGCTAAATAACTCAAAAAACACAAATAATACAAATGAAAACCAACTGCAAATTGTCTCAGGGTATAATTCTCTGCATCATACTTCAAGTTAATTGAAAGGTGAACAAGCCCTTTAACATCCCTGAGTTGTATCAGTAGTTACACACATTCTTTATGTGTTTATGGCAGGAACATTAAGACCACGATTATCTTGAAATGATCGTACGAATCGTCCATCAAATAAAAAGACCATTTCAGGCGATATTGCCAGGAAAACAAAGGGGAGCTGCCTGCTTGTCCCTGCGAACATAGATAGATTGCACTGGGGCCGATAACCTGGCCGATCAATTTTCTGACAGATGTCGGCCGAAATGTACAATCGTTAGAATCCCACTAACCGCACGATAATTTCGAAGGATTTCACTAAAAACCAGTCGTTCGGCAAGAAAAATCTTTGCGTCTATGGGGACCTTTAGGTAGATCCAGCAATGCAGCAGAGAAAAGCATTATAGCTCCACCTATGGATTAAATTGCATTCAAGGTCCAGTCTCAAGGATAAAAGACCCCCCGCCCACCTTGTTAACACCTTTGACCAAAAAAATGCTAAGTGCCACAGCTTTTAAACGAGTCTAATCATTTCCTCTGCCATTCACACCTTTGGGCTTCACAAGTCAGAGCTATTCTGATGGGTGCTGATGGGTGTAACACAGAGGTGTGAATAGGGAGGGGGTGGGGGTTTACACCCTCTACTCAGGGATTCTACCCCACACTGCTAACATGAATCTCTTGCGCTTGTTATGGCAGATACACATGGATCTAAACTGCACAACTAAGGCCTTAATTAAGCCTTGAATCCACATCAACCAATCAGCAATTAGCTTTGATCCGTTTCTAGCACTTTGTCTACTGAAAGCAAAATTCTGATTTGTTGCTATGAGTTAGGGAGGCCATACACGGGCAGATTAAAGCTCGTCCTTTAGATAGATTCTGCATCTTATCTGCCCATGTAGGGAGCACTGCAATGGGTCTCCCTGATCGATATCTGACCAAGGTTTTTTTTGTGATCGAGAACCGAATCGGCTAGTTGATGGAGTCCTCGTCCCGTCAGCGTTTAAGGTGGCCATACATGGGCCCGGCAGCTTATTGGCCCGTGTATGGGGCCCCCCGACGGGCTTCACCGATCGAGATCTGGCTGAAAGTCGGCCAGATCTCGATTGGATGGGACAAAAAATCCCGTCGGATCGCGGCCACATTTGTTCATTGATGCGGTCCCGCGATCCGACCGCCCGTGATCGGATCAGCCCGATATTGCCCAACTCTCAGCATTGTAATCCGAACGTTTGGCCCTAGAGCTGAACAATTGGATTAACCCGATATCACCCTGCCTTTGGTGGGCATATCGGGTTAAGATCGAGGTCGCCAAACTGTACTGTATTACAAGACTAGCGGGCTAAATGACTAGATTGCGTTATTATGGAGCAAGCACTGTATATGACACAAGTGACATCACAAAGCACACTTTATGACCCGGCACTGTAGCTATTGGCTACAAAATGTGGGCTTTGTTATTGGGGAAGGTAAAATAATAGCTGAAGGCATCAGCATGACCCAAACTATAATTCCCAGAATCCTCAGCACAAATGCTGCAGGATTATACAGCTTTCCCGAAAGCAGTTAGAACACAAGTACATACACGTAAGACGCCATATGGAGCCTCTATACCAGTCCATCATATAGCGATAATGCCTGCACAATTGAGGGGTCTGCCTTAGATCCTTCCTGAAACTCCTGTAGAGTCAACTTCCCGTCAGAATTCTGTAGAAAAAAAGAATCAGAGCTCATTTCTAGGTCTAAACATGGATCCCAAAGACAACCATTCCCAGAACCCTTAGGGATGCTGTGCACAAACCAGAATTCCTATTCTCATGCAATACACATTCCATGGCAGTAATAACGATAAATAAATCAATAAGCCAGACGGGACTCGCAAATCCAGGAGGATATTTCGTAGCGTACATAGACATTAATCATATTTTATTGAATCAATAACAAGGCCTGTCTCACCAATTGCAATCTGTGTGCTAAAGACCTGTAAGTTTTATGTAAGAGTCTAGCGCCCCCTAGAGCTTCTGCAAGGGAAACAAAACACAAACCTTAACAATCCGCATTATCCTTACCTTGTCCATCATAGCAAAGATCCGGTCGACCCGCTTCTCTGGGGTGTTTTCTTCTTCAGGAAGCTCCACAGTATTACCCTGGGAGTAGAAAAGCACATGGGAGGAGTGAAACACAGAAGGGCATGTGACCTGTTTGCCAAATTCCCAGGGCAACACAGATTAGCAGGTTCATCTTCATTAGAAGCAATTAGAAGTGACCTCTATGAGGAACAATATGACTGCAAGAATAACCTATTCCAGTCAATGGTACTCACATTTCTAATAAAATATAAGCGGACTTCAAATATCCTTATTTACAGTAGGGGGTACATTATCCCTTATAATACATGAGTGATACTCACAGTTCCCTGTATAACTCCGCCTGCAGCCTTGTGCCTTTATATGGTCACAGAACCCCTCAGTGACTTCTAATATCCTTATTTACAGTAGGGGGTACATTATCCCTTATATTAAATGAATGATATGACTCAGAGTTCCCAGTATAACCCAGCCTGCGGTATTGTACTTTTATATGGTAACAGTTGTTGCATATAGTCAGTTTACTCTACATTTAGGGTTAAAATGTTTTTGGGCTGAAAACTTACCACCATCTGATAAATGGCATCCACAATGTCCAACATCTCGTTCCGTGTGATGTAGCCATCATTATCAAGGTCATACAATTTAAAAGCCCCTGGAGGGACAAAAGCACATCAATCCTTGCCCGTGTAAGCCCCATCATTCCCTATAAACTAAACCTTTGGATTCTTGCAGTAGAATCGGTCATTACTAGCCAATATATAGATATACATTTCATAGGTGAAATATCATTGCTCATTTAAAGAAAAAAACCTGTTTCTATCACTAGTTTACAAACATGCAGAATGCATGTAGTAATGCTGTAATCTATGAAATGTGCAAAGGTAAAAACCTGGCTAACTGACCTTTTAGCCCAACCACTCAACCAAGCTTTGCTGCTTTTGTTCTCTGGCCGCATCTAACTTGCCCTTGACAGTTATTGAAGTAACCAATCATATTGCAGAGAGTCACAAAGAATAAAAGCTCTCTTTGTTGAAGTGATAGATAACTGCAGAGGGGTCTTTGCAGGTCTGTCCTTGGAATACTCTCCATCTATATACAATGAAGAGAGAATAAAGACACTCACAGCGCAGTTTCTCGTCCAGAGTCCCACGGGATGTGACAGACAAAGCTTGAATGAACTCGGAAAATTCAATGCGGCCGTCCTACACACAAAAAGAAAATGTATATGAAATATTCAAATGCACTTTCAGGCATTTTTTTTGTACATGGTTATTACATTTTCATAAAAAGCCTAAT
>CM076686.1:138612469-138772469 GCA_038501925.1 Xenopus petersii | reverse complement strand
GGTGGTATTGTGAGAGAGAGTGTTAAATGGCCGTGGTATTGTGAGAGAGTGTTAAATGGTGGTGGTATTGTGAGAGAGTGTTAAATGGCCGTGGTATTGTGAGAGAGTGTTAAATGGCCGTGGTATTGTGAGAGAGTGTTAAATGGTGGTGGTATTGTGAGAGAGAGTGTTAAATGGCTGTGGTATTGTGAGAGAGTGTTAAATGGCCGTGGTATTGTGAGAGAGTGTTAAATGGTGGTGGTATTATGAGAGAGTGTTAAATGGCCGTGGTATTGTGAGAGAGTGTTAAATGGCCGTGGTATTGTGAGAAAGTGTTAAATGGTGGTGGTATTGTGAGAGAGAGTGTTAAATGGCCGTGGTATTGTGAGAGAGTGTTAAATGGCCGTGGTATTGTGAGAGAGTGTTAAATGGTGGTGGTATTGTGAGAGAGAGTGTTAAATGGCCGTGGTATTGTGAGAGAGAGTGTTAAATGGCCGTGGTATTGTGAGAGAGTGTTAAATGGCCGTGGTATTGTGAGAGAGTGTTAAATGGCCGTGGTATTGTGAGAGAGTGTTAAATGGCCGTGGTATTGTGAGAGAGTGTTAAATGGCCGTGGTATTGTGAGAGAGTGTTAAATGGCCGTGGTATTGTGAGAGAGTGTTAAATGGCCGTGGTATTGTGAGAGAGTGTTAAATGGTGGTGGTATTGTGAGAGAGAGTGTTAAATGGCCGTGGTATTGTGAGAGAGTGTTAAATGGCCGTGGTATTGTGAGAGAGTGGTAAATGCCTGTGGTATTGTGAGAGAGTGTTAAATGGCCGTGGTATTGTGAGAGAGTGGTAAATGCCTGTGGTATTGTGAGAGAGTGTTAAATGGTGGTGGTATTGGGAGAGAGAGTTAAAACTAGCCCTGATGGGCCCTGGATGTTAGAGTCCAACCCTGGTGTTAAATACAGGTATTTACGCCTTATATTCTACAGAGACCTGTTGAGCTCTTTGAATTATCTAGGAGAGTAGAATAAATATAAGACCACTTAGAGGTGTTTTTCAACTTTAACTCAACTTTTAGTTTGAAGTAGAGAGTGGTATTCTAAGAATTTGCAATTGGCTTTTGCGATTATATGTGGTTTTTGAGTTGTTTAGCTTTTTATTCAGCACCTGTCCGGATTGCAATTTCAGCAATATGGTTGCTAGGGTCCGAATTACCCAGGCAACCCTGTCTTGAATAAGAGAATTGAATAAGAATAGGAGAGGCCTGAATAGAAAGGAGTAATAAAAAATAGCAACAACAATAAATGTGTAGCCTTACAGAGCATTTGTTGTTTGTTTTTTTAGATGGGATCAGTGACCCCCATTTATAAGCTGGAAAGAGTCAGAAGAAGAAGACAAATTATTCAAAAACTACAAAAAATAAAGGCCAATTGAAAAGTTGGAATGAGCCATTCTATAACATACTTAAAGTCAACGTAACACCCCTTTAATTGTTAAAATATATAAATGTGAACACTGGCCACTATTAAAACAGTTATTTTGCCTAATGAAAGTTAAACTAAGCCAAACTACATTTTCCTGACCAGAGAACTAGTTTCCTTTCTCCCTGAGATTCTATACGAGCCACTGTTTGTGGTACATTGGGTAGAAACACACTTGTGGTATATACAAAGCTATATTTGGATTGGCAACCTCCTGCGCCCATCTGTGCTCCATCCCCACATTAGTCTTACTTCCTGAAAATGGCACATAGGTTTTTTTGGCATGGGAATAAGTTGGCAGTTCTACATTAAACTTGTCCATCCACTGCAGATCATTATATACAGTAAGTACGTTCCCTTTAAAGGGAAAATATGCCTGATTTTCTTCATCTATACAGAGAAATTCAGGACTGTTGTGAGAATTGCTTCTTGTGTGCCCTGAACATTCCTTCTCTGTATATTTGTATTTATACATATGGGAGGAGGGAGGTGCCATATTGATTCCCTTAGACCATACAGTATGAGGGTATAGCTTATTGTGTGCCCAGAACATTCCTTCTCTGTATATTTGTATTTATACATATGGGAGGAAGGACATTACAGTTTTCCCTTAGACAGTACAGTATGAGGGTATAGCTTATTGTGTGCCCAGAACATTCCTTCTCTGTATATTTGTATTTATACATATGGGAGGAGGGAGGTGCCATATTGTTTCCCTTAGACAGTACAGTATGAGGGTATAGCTTATTGTGTGCCCAGAACATTCCTTCTCTGTATATTTGTATTTATACATATGGGAGGAAGGAGGTGCCATATTTTTCCCTTAGACAGTACAGTATGAGGGTATAGTTTGTGTGCCCAGAACATTCCTTCTCTGTATATTTGTATTTATACATATGGGAGGAAGGAGGTGCCATATTTTTCCCTTAGACAGTACAGTATAAAGGTATAGATGATTGTGTGGCCAGAACATTCCTTTTCTATATATTTGTATTTATTTATATGGGAGGAGGTGCCATATTGATTCCCTTAGACGGTACAGTATGAGGGTATAGCTTATTGTGTGCCCAGAACATTCCTTCTCTGTATATTTGTATTTATACATATAGGAGGTTCCATATTGATTCCCTTAGACAGTACAGTATGAGGGTATAGCTTATTGTATGCCCAGAACATTCCTTCTCTGTATATTTATATATATGGGAGGAGGGAGGTGCCATATTGATTCCCTTAGACAGTACAGTATGAGGGTATAGCTTATTGTGTGCCCAGAACATTCCTTCTCTGTATATTTGTATTTATACATATGGGAGGAGGGAGGTGCCATATTGTTTCCCTTAGACAGTACAGTATGAGGGTATAGCTTATTGTGTGCCCAGAACATTCCTTCTCTGTATATTTGTATTTATTTATATGGGAGGGAGGTGCCATAATGAACAGTATGAGGGTACTGAGCTTACACAGTCCTACAAGTCTCTATGGATGCAGATGAGGCTTGATATTAGTGGCATAGGCAGAAACGTTATTTATTGAAACTGGGCTTTTTTGTACAATGTAACAGCTTGCAAACTAGGAGTATCAAAGTGTCTGGGGTTTCCTTTTGAAGCCACCACTGTCTCATGTTCCCCTGATCACGCTCCCATCTAAATGCCACACGTTAATTAGTGTGACACAGAGAAAGAAGTCTATACATATGCAAAACAATCGTGGGGTGATGGTTTGGATCCGGAATAACCCCTTTGCAAACAAGGCTCTCCATTTGATGCCTATGTCTTAGGTTTACAGATAAAGAGGAGTTAAGGATATTGGAGTTTTAACTGGAAAGAATGGGGTAGGAATCAATATTAAAATGTAAGTACTTTTAGCTTCACTGTTCTGCTTGGTTTCATTATGTTATGTTCATTATTATGTGCGCCCCAGAGTTTGTGAAAGTGATGTCACTCATATGGCTGCACATTACGTCACACACAATAACCCCTCACCACCGAGCTCCTGACAGATTTACATGGGAGATATTAATTTTTTTTACACAAATAAATTATTTGTGCAACCCGAAGGCTGCCCCTTTAAAGCTGCTGCCTGAGGCACACGGCCCTGTTTGGAAGCCATTTTTTATTGAATTCATTGCTGAACAATTGATAAATTTAGATTTTATTTGCCTGCTATCCCAAGGACCGTATTTAATACATAAAGGTGAATTTCATTTGTGGCTCAAACTGTCATCCACGACAAAGCAGCAACGCGTCAGTATCCCTTTAGGAGAACTAGCCCTAAAAATAAATGTGGCTAAAAATGCCATTTTTATATAGTGAACTTATTGCACAAGGCTAAAGTTTCAGCTTGTCAATAGCAGCAATGATCCAGGAGTCGGACTTCAAACTTGTCACAGGGGGTCACCATCTTGGAAAGTGTCTGTGACACTCACATGCTCAGTGGGCTCTGATTGGCTGTTGAGAAGCTAAGCTTAGGGCTCGTCACTAATTATCCAGCAGAAAATGAGCTTCCCTGGCTGTAATATAAGCTGATGCTACAGGGCTGATTATTAAATTCTAATGCTAATTGCACCGGTTTCTGTGCTGCCATGTAGTAATTATCTGTATTAATTACTAATCAGCCTTATATTGTGACATTTCTATTCTATGTGTACTGTATATTGTGAGTGGGTCCCTAAGCTCAGTAAGTGACAGCAGCACAGAGCATGTGCAGTGAATCAGCAGAAAAGAAGATGGGGAGCTACTGGGGCATCTTTGGAGACACGGGTCTTTACTGCTAAAGGGCTGTGGTTGCCTTGGGTTGGTACAGAAGCACTAAATATAATGTACAACATTTCTACCTACTTCACTAGTTACGTTTTAGTTCTCCTTTAAAGGCTAAGTCAGACCTACATATTTTGTCTTCCTATAATAAGTAATGACTTGCCAATGTGAAAGCAATTTAGTCAGGGCTAAAAATAGGTGTAAGCAGAAGAGGTTTGGGTGCAACTGTTGGGGTGCCATCAGCGGGGGAGTGGATTGTGTGGCAAAGGAGCAGGAACTGTTGGCATGCAGAGAGCAGAAGTAGGGTTGGCATGTGGACCAAGGCAGGGGCTAGTGGGGCAGCTGACATACAGAACTAGCAGGGGGAGATGGGGTGGTTGGTGGCAATATGCAGCTCAGTTACCAACACTGATTAATGAACAAGGACCCTTAAATCACTAGAAAGTGCCAATTTCCTATGGAAGAGGAGCAACTAACCCATGGCAAAAGGTTGTTGCCTGGCACACTGGCAACCCCACTGATTACTGTATATATTTTCTTGTCCTTCAATGCTTTTTTTTTTGCCAGGCAAAAATGCATCCTATGCCACGTCAGATTGGCTCCTGCTAGGGAATCCACAAACAGCCAACCAAACATCTAGGAATCTAGCTAAACTCAAGAAAGACGCGTCCTAGTGATTTTCTCTTATCAAGGGTAAGTTAGAGGCAGATTAGTTCATAATCAGAAAAAAGTACACCCCTTTAAGCCCACACAATGACAAACTGGATAATAAAGAACTGCTCTGAGTGCTAATTAAGCACAATGCCTGTGTGCTCGACCCAAAAGGAAAGCGGAAGAGCCTGAGCAAAGCCCAGAAACGTGGCATGCGTGGGTGGGGGGGGGGAAATTCATCACTTCATCTGTGATCCATTGTGTCAGCCGCGTCCACTTCTCTGCGTATATTTATAAATATATATACTGTATATGTCAGAGCTCGGCTTAGACATGCCTATATACACAGCTCCGCAGGCGTATTTACCAGAAGGTGTTTATATATGTATGAGAAGCTGCATTTGTGTGCATCATGCTGTGCATAAATATATATATGTGACCCACAAACGTCTGCCTATGACTCATACTGGGTATGTGAGTTTTAGGGCAGACACACGCGACGATTTGGGAGATTTAGTCACCCGACGACAAATCGCCTCTTCTTCGGGCAACTTAACACCGCTAAAAGCCTTCCCGCATGATAGATTCATAATCACCGGATCGCTTAGTTTTCCGAAGTCACCCGAAGTTTCTTCGTGAGGCAACTTCGGATGACTTTAGAAAACAAAGCGATCAAAGTGTCATCTCATCAGCAATTTCAGTTCTAGCCGGCGGGAAGGCAGTTCGGGGAGATCAGTCACCCGAAGAAAAGGCGATTTGTCGCCGGGCGACTAATCTCCCAGAATCTTTGTGTGTGTCTCTGCCCTTTAAGGGATGGGCCCCATAATGCAATCTGCGCTTATTTATATGTGCAATCCCCTTCCCAGTCTCTCTGCTGCCCGCCAGCAAATACACAGAACATTCTGCTCCATGCCCAGTTCTTTTCCCTGCTCTTCTACAGCTCTGGGGTACCTGTCCTTATTCAGTTTTGAAACTGAGCAAATGGGGCACTGTAATTGGCTAGCGCAGAGCTGTGAAATACACCACCCTCTAATCAGTCTGTGGCTCTCCAGAAAAATGGTGGCACAGAGGGCCCGGAGAGCCATCGGAAACCATGGTGCCCCCCGTCCAATTATTTATATAGGGCACCCCTTGTACACAAGCATTCAGAACCAACATCTTTAGCCACATCCCTTCTGTGTGCTAATCAAATGATCAACTAGCAGGTAAGCAGGGGCGAATCTATAGATGAAACAGACCCTGCAACTAGATGCCTTTATCTTATATAAATCATATAAAGCAGTGAGATTTCTCTTAATAAAACTCCCAGCAGGCAGTGAGAAACACTCGCACTATGATTTCCACGTCCAGAACAGGCTTTGTGAAAGCTGCGACTACAGATTTATTATTCTTACTTGGGAAGCCCTGACTTATCCCCCAGGGAGCAGACCTGTCTAATAGACAAATAGAATACAGAGAAGCCTGCTGGCAAACGGCACGCACAGGTAATGGCACCATCCTCATCCAACGCCATGAGAGGAATGAGCTCAGATCACTTAACAGGCCCTTGAAAATGTAAAACAGTACAAGTAGCACTCAGCCCCTGTCATTATTTGCCTGGTTATCACCGCAACATCGTCGCTCCCACCTTCCTAACAGATGCCATGGCCTTCCCCAAACAACTTTGTATACACTGGGGAACACTACAAACAAAAGGTAATAATGTGCCCCCTACTGTAAATGATAAGGATATTAGAAGTCACTGAGTGGGTCTGTGACCATATAAAGACACAAGGCTGCAGGCTGAGTTATACAGGGAACTCTGGGTATCACTCATGTATTATAAGGGATAATGTACCCCCTACTGTAAATGATAAGGATATTAGAAGTCACTGAGGGGTTGTTCTGTGACCATATAAAGGCACAAGGCTGCAGGCTGAGTTATACAGGGAACTCTGAGTATCACTCATGTATTATAAGGGATATTGTACCCCCTACTGTAAACTATAAGGATATTAGAAGTCACTGGAGGGTTCTGTAACCATATAAAGGCACAAGGCTGCAGGCTGAGTTATACAGGGAACTCTGAGTATCACTCATGTATTATAAGGTATAATGTACACCCTACTATAAATGATAAGGATATTAGAAGTCACTGAGGGGTTCTATGACCATACAAAGGCACAAGGCTGCAGGCTGAGTTATACAGGGAACTCTGAATATCACTCATGTATTATAAGGGATAATGTACACCCTACTATAAATGATAAGGATATTAGAAGTCACTGAGGGGTTCTATGACCATACAAAGGCACAAGGCTGCAGGCTGAGTTATACAGGGAACTCTGAGGATCACTCGTGTATTATAAGGGATAATGTACCCCCTACTGTAAATGATAAAGATATTAGAAGTCACTGAGGGGTTCTACAAGGCAGCCCAGAGAAAGAACTAAACGGATTAGAGAAAAGGGTGAGACCGACGGCACAAGACTCGGGCAGAACGGGGCACAGCTCACGTCTTCCAGACATAACAGCACAGACTCTCCCTAGAGACAAGTGGCACTGATACAATCAGAGGACCACTGTGCTTTGCCTGGTTGCCATGGAAACTAAGTAGCAACCCCCTGTGTCCTGCAATTATACGTCTGGCCTGATGTGAACGCTGCTTATATGTTCAACTCAAGGCAAAAGGCACGGAGAGATGGAGTAAGACATTGTTCAGGCTCTTAGGGGGTCTAGGACAGGACTAGGATTCCCGGGGTCGACAGCAAAGAATTTCACTTAGAGCTGCTGGGGAGGATGAAACAAAAAGAATTCAGACATGAGTTTGTTTAAAGGGTAAATAAACCTTTGCTTGAGCCTCAACATTGACATGGGTTGTTCAGCCCTAGCTCCAGCAGATATTCATTTATATGGGCACTGCTCAATGGGGGCAAAATCCTTGTCACCTACACTGAGCAATAACTGCACTAAGAAGCATTGCAGCCCATGTAGCCATGTTGTGGGGGAGCACTGCTTTGTCGGCTGAGATCTGCAAGTTCAGCGCATTTATACTCACTATACTATATCAGGGTGACTGTTACCCCAATGTTTCTATATATCTGTAACCTTGTTATGAGCTAAGGGGGCCCAGCCTGAAGGTCAGTTAGGGGGAGATTTGGGGTGAGTGTTTATTTGTACCCTGGGTACCCCTGGATCTATAGCAGGATGACTGTTACCCCAATGTTTCTATATATCTGTAACCTTGTTATGAGCTAAGGGGCCCAGCCTGAAGGTCAGTTAGGGGGAGATTTGGGGTGAGTGTTTATTTGTACCCTGGGTACCCCTGGAACTATAGCAGGGTGACTGTTACCCCAATGTTTCTATATATCTGTAACCTTGTTATGAGCTAAGGGGGCCCAGTCTGAAGGTCAGTTAGGGGGAGATTTGGGGTGAGTGCTTATTTGTGCCCTGGGTACCCCTGGAACTATAGCAGGGTGACTGTTACCCCAATGTCTCAATATATCGGTAACCTTGTTATGGGCTAAGGGGGCCCAGCCTGAAGGCCAGTTAGGGTAACAGGTGCACCCAGTTATTGTCACAGTGACTGTAGCGCAGCACCCGGAGCAGAGTGTTCTTATGTTTTTTTGGGAGACAATAGTATAACATTACAGCAGGTAATGGCTGTCTCTTACTACAGGGGATGAGGTTTCAGCTTTTATTGCTGCCCCAGACACGGGAAATGTGAGAAGTGTATTTTGCCTAATTTCCCAGAATGCCACTGCCTTAGTTCCAAACATTCCTGGAGCCTAAAAGCGGAGTTTAATCAGCGCTGCTCCCGACTGGCTGGGAGTTAATCGTCTATATGGATTTGCAATGGAATTCAGCCTTCCCGTAATTTTATTTTCAGCAATGATCCATTCTCTCAGGAATGAAATAGACGTAAATGGGCTTTGTGTGCTGCCTAACTACAACTCCCATGATCCTTCAGGGGACAGAACTCAACAGCTGTAGTTCAGGAACTGGCTAGCCCTGATTTTGTCTGCTGGTTGAATTGCTGCACAACGTTAGCAGCTAAGACATAGACTTCCGTTAGCCACAACACACCAGAATTTAACCATTTCACTGCCATAGTTTACACACTGGTGAAGGTAAATTAAATGGGTACTCACCATTGTTGCACTTCCTTCTCTGTGACTGCAAAAGAGTAAAAGAAAGCAGTTTAGACTGTTGGATGCCAATGCATTTGCACAACCCCTATTCCCCCGTACAAAGCACAATTCAGTAGGAACGATCCCTTAAGTTTGCTCATAGTCTGTACAGAGAGATCCCATAAAACTATGGCAGCATAGGTATTCCCCTGTACTAAGCACAATTCAGCAGGAACAGTCCCCTAAGTTTGCTCATAGTCTGTACAGAGAGATACCATAAAACTATGGCAGCATAGGTATTCCCTGTACTAAGCACAATTCAGCAGGAACAGTCCCCTAAGTTTGCTCATAGTCTGTACAGAGAGATCCCATAAAACTATAGCAGCATAGGTATTCCCTGTACTAAGCACAATTCAGCAGGAACGATCCCCTAAGTTTGCTCATAGTCTGTACAGAGAGATCCCATAAAACTATAGCAGCATAGGTATTCCCTGTACTAAGCACAATTCAGTAGGAACGATCCCCTAAGTTTGCTCATAGCCTGTACAGAGAGATCCCATAAAACTATGGCAACATCGATATGCACCTGTACTGAGCACAATTCAGCAGGAACAGCCCCTAAATTTGCTCATAACCTGCAGAGATCCCATAAAACTATGTCAGTAGAAGTATACCATAAGAGTTTATTTCACACGATTGGCTAATTATAAAGCAGCTCACCCACAAGCACAAGATATAACAGATAATCAACCCCGTATGGGGGAAGTTATTCAGCGCTACCCTTTATAACTGTCATTTAAGACCTGCCTCATTAAAGTACTTTTCACTGCTTGCTATTCCATTCCATTCCTCCGCATCTACAAACCTATAATTCTCAGCCTGCCCATTTCATATCCATTCTGCCTGCCTGTCCTGACTCACTCTCAGCTCTCTAACTACATTCATTTTCCCTTGCCGGTTCCTTCTCTGCAACTGTCAGTTTCTGCCACTGTTATCTGCCTGTCGTATTAAAATAATGACATTATTATTAGCCGTTATTCATTTATTGATAGCATATTCTGCTTTGCAGAGATTATACATCATTCCAATGGCAATGGAGCTTACAATCTAATGTCCCCAATCATCCTGCCTGCGCCTTATTGTTTTAAGTATTCCTCGCTATGGAAGCATGTAGCAATCCTGATTCTGGATTTGGGCCTGGCAGTCCAGAATCCTTTACGGTCATAAATATGGTTATCCCCTGAGAACTACATATACATTCACGTGCAGGGCTGAAATCTCTCCAGGTCAGTTCACATAAGCACACCTATATAAAGTTATAATGCTCAAGGTGCGGGATAAACCTAAGGGCAACCGCAAGCTTCACGGGTGACTATAAACTTAGCATCAGCCCCTAGTAATTACAATGCAAATCACTTGGAATTGCAAAGGCACAGTGTTTTGTCCTCCGCCCACTAAGTGGGAAGGCAGTTCGGGGAGATTAGTTGCCCGGCGACAAATCGCCTCTTCTGAAATGGGCAGACTGAGAATTATAGGTTTGTAGATGCGGAGAAATGGAATGGATCTTCTTCGGGCGACTCTCCCCGAACTGCCTTCCCGCCGGCTAGAATTTAAATTGCCGTTGGGATGGCACTCAGAGCACTTAGTTTTCCGAAGTCGCCAGAAGTTTCCTCGTGAGGTGACTACTAGCTTCTAGCCGGCAGGAAGGCAGTTCAGGGAGATTAGTCGCCCGAAGAAGAGGCGATTTGTCACGGGGCGACTAATCTCCCAGAATCTCCACGTATGTCTCTGCCCTTACCCAACGCTTTGCAAGTAATTAAATCACCAAGGAGACTCGTGGAATTATTGCCTTGCTGAGATACAGCGATTATCTCTCAGGCACTTGTTATATTGGGTTTCCAAATGACTGTTGAAGCAGAAGCCCATTAATCGGATTTGTTAAGCAGTTGCTTGCTGCTACAAGGTTTCAGGAGTGATAACCAGCAGTGCAGGAAATGTAAACGGCCAGACAGCTACAGCTTGCAATCAGCGGACAGCTCTGAACCACTGCTACTTGGGTGTGACTTAGTAGCGGATTCCAGAACACACTCTCCTGTCTATACTCAGGGACCCACAAACAATGCTGAAGTAATAACAGAGCATAAATACTAATTAAAGTTTACTAGCAGAACCTTAAAGGGGATGGTTCACCTTTAAGTTAACCTGTCGTATCTTATAGAATGGCTAATTCTAAACAACTTTTCAATTGGCCTTCATTTTTTCTTTTTCATAGTTATTGAATTATTTGCCTTCTTCCTCTGACTCTTTCCAGCTTTCAAATGAGGGTCACTGACCCCATATACAAAAAAAAAAAGCTGCAAATGTATAGTCATTGCGACTTATTACTCGTCTTTCTATTCAGGCCCTCGCCTATTCATATTCCAAACTCAATGCATGGTTGCTAGGGTAAGTTGGACCCTAGCAACCAGATGGCTGAAACTGTAAACTGGAGAGCTGCTGAATAAAAAGCTAAATAACAAAAAAAACACAAAAAATAAAAAAACAATTATAAATATAACTCTCTTCATAATTCTAAAAGTTAATTTTAAAGTGAACAACCTAAAATAATCAGCCTGAAATTGCCCCAGCCACCTCCCATTGACATGCATGGGAAATGCAGAACAACCCAAAAAGTATTTCTCCTTTCAGTCAACAGGAGGCGACAAGGGGCAAGTTCAAAATGTCCAAAAAGCCCCTTAAGCCTAAAGGTATTAAAAAAAATCTATTTATAATTTCTTTGGCCACGGTTAGATAATTAAATCTAAAAATAAATCTCCCTGTTATAGTCTGGGGGAAATGAATAAGCACTCACTAACCAAGATTTATACCCTGACTGCCAGCTATGAATTAGGGAGGTGACGTCACTGGCTGTTTCAACATCTGCTTGCCCATTATTGTCTTAGAGAGTATAGCTTGAGGGTATTCCTTCTCTGTATATTTGTATTTATACATGTGGGAGGAGGTGCCATATTGATTCCCTTAGACAGTACAGTATGAGGGTATAGCTTATTGTGTGCCCAGAACATTCCTTCTCTGTATATTTGTATTTATACATGTGGGAGGAGGTGCCATATTGATTCCCTTAGACAGTACAGTATGAGGGTATAGCTTATTGTGTGCCCAGAACATTCCTTCTCTGTATATTTGTATTTATACATATGGGAGGAGGAGGTGCCATATTGATTCCCTTAGACAGTACAGTATGAGGGTATAGCTTATTGTGTGCCCAGAACATTCCTTCTCTGTATATTTGTATTTATACATATGGGAGGAGGGAGGTGCCATATTGATTCCCTTAGACAGTACAGTATGAGGGTATAGCTTATTGTGTGCCCAGAACATTCCTTCTCTGTATATTTGTATTTATACATATGGGAGGAGGTGACATATTGATTCCCTTAGACAGTACAGTATGAGGGTATAGCTTATTGTGTGCCCAGAACATTCCTTCTCTGTATATTTGTATTTATACATATGGGAGGAGGTGCCATATTGATTCCCTTAGACAGTACAGTATGAGGGTATAGCTTATTGTGTGCCCAGAACATTCCTTCTCTGTATATTTGTATTTATACATATGGGAGGAGGGAGGTGCCATATTGATTCCCTTAGAGAGTATGGTATGAGGGTATGTATAGCTTATTGTGTGCCCAGAACATTCCTTCTCTGTACAGGCAAAATTGTATTTTTGGTTTTATATCCTCTTTAAATTTCTCATGTGTGGTAGGTTAATGAAGGGAATCTCCTGTGTTTCGGTTACAGTTTAACTGGCACATGAATCAGAAGGAAACACTGTGCCTAGTTACTGATTAAGGGACAAATTCAGCCTACGATGTTTAATATGTCATCTACAATTCAAGTCCTGCCAGTTCCTCATTCCCATAAAAAAACTCAGCCCACTGGGGCTCATTTATGAACACTGGGCAAATTTGCACCTGAGCAGTAATCCATAGCAACCAATTAGTGATTAGCTTTTTTCAGCCGACTGCAGGTTGAGCAGGTTGAGCACTGAAAGCAATCATCTGATTGGTTGCCATTGGTTACTGCCCAGCTGCAAATTTGCCCAGTTGTTTATAAATGAGCCCCACTAGTGAAGCACAGGGCTGATATTGGCTAGGTAGTTGCCTTGTCGACTTAACACCGAGTCGGCAGCTTATTGGCCCGTGTGTGGGGCCACCCGACCCCTGCTAAAACTGCCAAACATCAAATAGAAGGAATGATTGGCATGTGCCATTGCCCGTGCCAACCACCCCAAATCTCCCCCTAACTGGCCTTCAGGCTGGACCCCCTTAGCTCATAACAAGGTTACAGATATATAGAAACATTGGGGTAACAGTCACCCTGCTATAGTTCCAGGGGTACCCAGGGTACAAATAAGCACTCACCCCAAATCTCCCCCTAACTGACCTTCAGACTGGGTCCCCTTAGCTCATAACAAGGTTACAGATATATAGAAACATTGGGGTAACAGTCACCCTGCTATAGTTCCAGGGGGACCCAGGGTACAAATAAGCACTCACCCCAAATCTCCCCCTAACTGAGCCATTCCATTCAAAGTCTTGGGCTCTTAGGGGTCCTTTCTGAACCATTGAAATACCTAAAAATAGCTCTGCAAAACCAACAAAACTCAAGGCCACTGGCTAAAATATCACTTTGGTATAGTTTTCCTTTAAAAGGAATCACATCTGGGGGGTTGCCCTTGGCAACCAGCTTAAAAAAAAAACATTCCTCCTGACAGAGTAGAATTCCTGCTCCAACCATTATGGTCACAAGTGCCGCTGAGATCATTATCCTGCAGAATATGCTCCCCACTCACTTGCACCCTCCATTTGCTCTGTTTATAAGCAGAGTTGACTTTGCCACTGTCTTCCCTTAAATAGAACTACTGACAGATCTACATACAAGTCCACACGATAACTGAGCCTGCTCTGTAATACAGATAGCTAGAATCTCAGCTGCCATAAAGCAGGACAGGACTGCTGCTTACAATGGGGATCAGATAGGATCTGTGCAGCCACTGGGACAGAATGTTCTGTTATACAGATAGCTAGAATCTCAGCTGCCATAAAGCAGGACAGGATTGATGCTTACAATGGGGATCAGATAGGATCTGTGCAGCCACTGGGACAGAATGTTCTGTTATACAGATAGCTAGAATCTCAGCTGCCATAAAGCAGGACAGGACTGCTGCTTACAATGGGGATCAGATAGGATCTGTGCAGTCACTGGGACAGAATGTTCTGTTATACAGATAGATAGAATCTCAGCTGCCATAAAGCAGGACAGGACTGCTGCTTACAATGGGGATCAGATAGGATCTGTGCAGCCACTGGGACAGAATGCTCTGTTATACAGATAGCTAGAATCTCAGCTGCCATAAAGCAGGACAGGACTGCTGCTTACAATGGGGATCAGATAGGATCTGTGCAGCCACTGGGACAGAATGTTCTGTTATACAGATAGCTAGAATCTCAGCTGCCATAAAGCAGGACAGGACTGCTGCTTACAATGGGGATCAGATAGGATCTGTGCAGTCACTGGGACAGAATGTTCTGTTATACAGATAGATAGAATCTCAGCTGCCATAAAGCAGGACAGGACTGCTGCTTACAATGGGGATCAGATAGGATCTGTGCAGCCACTGGGACAGAATGTTCTGTTATACAGATAGCTAGAATCTCAGCTGCCATAAAGCAGGACAGGACTGCTGCTTACAATGGGGATCAGATAGGATCTGTGCAGCCACTGGGACAGAATGCTCTGTTATACAGATATCTAGAATCTCAGCTGCCATAAAGCAGGACAGGACTGCTGCTTACAATGGAGATCAGATAGGATCTGTGCAGCCACTGGGACAGAATGTTCTGTTATACAGATAGCTAGAATCTCAGCTGCCATAAAGCAGGACTGTTGCTTACTATGGGTATTGAACTTTTCCTGCAGAGTTCAGAAATTAAACCTAAGTCCTTTGCTCATTAAAGCAGTCTGCCTAAAAACTAGTCAGGCATCTGGCTCACCAAGCCAAGAACTTTTCATTTAGCGGTGATTAGGCCACAAAGGGAGAATCTGTTGGCCAATTAGCCCAGGGCTAGATATCACGGCACAGTTGGATTGCATAAATCCAACTAATCCTAAACACTACAATAACAAGATTAGACCCAACTAAAATTGGATGTTTTACATGTGGGATAATCTGCTTTCCCACGTTTCCTCGTGAGACGACTTCGGAAAATGAAATCTCCCCAAATCTGCCCATGTGTCACAACCCTAACAGCCCCTAAGTTTGCTCATAGTCTGTACAGAGAGATCCCATAAAACTATGGCAGCATAGGTATTCCTCTGTACTAAGCACAATTCAGCAGGAACAGTCCCCTAAGTTTGCTCATAGTCTGTACAGAGAGATCCCATAAAACTATGGCAGCATAGGTATTCCTCTGTACTAAGCACAATTCAGCAGGAACAGTCCCCTAAGTTTGCTCATAGTCTGTACAGAGAGATCCCATAAAACTATGGCAGCATAGGTATTCCTCTGTACTAAGCACAATTCAGCAGGAACAGTCCCTAAGTTTGCTCATAGTCTGTACAGAGAGATCCCATAAAACTATGGCACCATAGGTATTCCCTGTACTAAGCACAATTCAGCAGGAACAGTCCCTAAATTTGCTCATAGTCTGTACAGAGAGATCCCATAAAACTATGGCAGCATAGGTATTTCCTGTACTAAGCACAATTCAGCAGGAACAGTCCCCTAAGTTTGTTCATAGTCTGTACAGAGAGATCCCATAAAACTATGGCAGCATAGGTATTCCTCTGTACTAAGCACAATTCAGCAGGAACAGTCCCTAAGTGTGCTCATAGTCTGTACAGAGAGATCCCATAAAACTATGGCAGCATAGGTATTCCCTGTACTAAGCACAATTCAGCAGGAACAGTCCCTAAATTTGCTCATAGTCTGTACAGAGAGATCCCATAAAACTATGGCAGCATAGGTATTTCCCTGTACTAAGCACAATTCAGAAGGAACAGTCCCCTAAGTTTGTTCATAGTCTGTACAGAGAGATCCCATAAAACTATGGCAGCATAGGTATTCCTCTGTACTAAGCACAATTCAGCAGGAACAGTCCCTAAGTGTGCTCATAGTCTGTACAGAGAGATCCCATAAAACTATGGCAGCATAGGTATTCCCTGTACTAAGCACAATTCAGCAGGAACAGTCCCTAAATTTGCTCATAGTCTGTACAGAGAGATCCCATAAAACTATGGCAGCATAGGTATTTCCCTGTAATAAGCACAATTCAGAAGGAACAGTCCCCTAAGTTTGTTCATAGTCTGTACAGAGAGATCCCATAAAACTATGGCAGCATAGGTATTCCCTGTACTAAGCACAATTCAGCAGGAACAGTCCCTAAGTTTGCTCATAGTCTGTACAGAGAGATCCCATAAAACTATGAAAGCATAGGTATTCCCTGTACTAAGCACAATTCAGCAGGAACAGTCCCTAAATTTGCTCATAGTCTGTACAGAGAGCTCCCATAAAACTATGGCAGCATAGGTATTCCCTGTACTAAGCACAATTCAGCAGGAACAGCCCCTAAGTTTGCTCATAGTCTGTACAGAGAGATCCCATAAAACTATGGCAGCATAGGTATTCCCTGTACTAAGCACAATTCAGCAGGATCAGCCCCTAAGTTTGCTCATAGTCTGTACAGAGAGATCCCATAAAACTATGGCAGCATAGGTATTCCCTGTACTAAGCACAATTCAGCAGGAACAGTCCCTAAGTTTGCTCATAGTCTGTACAGAGAGATCCCATAAAACTATGGCAGCATAGGTATTCCCTGTACTAAGCACAATTCAGCAGGAACAGTCCCCTAAGTTTGCTTATAATCTGTACAGAGAGATCCCATAAAACTATGGCAGCATAGGTATTCCCTGTACTAAGCACAATTCAGCAGGAACAGTCCCCTAAGTTTGCTCATAGTCTGTACAGAGAGATCCCATAAAACTATGACAGCATAGGTATTCCCTGTACTAAGCACAATTCAGCAGGAACAGTCCCTAAGTTTGCTCATAGTCTGTACAGAGAGATCCCATAAAACTATGGCAGCATAAGTATTCCCTGTACTAAGCACAATTCAGCAGGAACAGCCCCTAAGTTTGCTCATAGTCTGTACAACGAGATCCCATAAAACTATGGCAGCATAGGTATTCCCCTGTACTAAGCACAATTCAGCAGGAACAGTCCCTAAGTTTGCTCATAGTCTGTACAGAGAGCTCCCATAAAACTATGGCAGCATAGGTATTCCCTGTACTAAGCACAATTCAGCAGGAACAGCCCCTAAGTTTGCTCATAGTCTGTACAGAGAGATCCCATAAAACTATGGCAGCATAGGTATTCCCTGTACTAAGCACAATTCAGCAGGATCAGCCCCTAAGTTTGCTCATAGTCTGTACAGAGAGATCCCATAAAACTATGGCAGCATAGGTATTCCCTGTACTAAGCACAATTCAGCAGGAACAGTCCCTAAGTTTGCTCATAGTCTGTACAGAGAGATCCCATAAAACTATGGCAGCATAGGTATTCCCTGTACTAAGCACAATTCAGCAGGAACAGTCCCCTAAGTTTGCTTATAATCTGTACAGAGAGATCCCATAAAACTATGGCAGCATAGGTATTCCCTGTACTAAGCACAATTCAGCAGGAACAGTCCCCTAAGTTTGCTCATAGTCTGTACAGAGAGATCCCATAAAACTATGACAGCATAGGTATTCCCTGTACTAAGCACAATTCAGCAGGAACAGTCCCTAAATTTGCTCATAGTCTGTACACAGAGATCCCATAAAACTATGGCAGCATAAGTATTCCCTGTACTAAGCACAATTCAGCAGGAACAGCCCCTAAGTTTGCTCATAGTCTGTACCGAGAGATCCCATAAAACTATGGCAGCATAGGTATTCCCCTGTACTAAGCACAATTCAGCAGGAACAGTCCCTAAGTTTGCTCATAGTCTGTACAGAGAGCTCCCATAAAACTATGGCAGCATAGGTATTCCCTGTACTAAGCACTATTCAGCAGGAACAGCCCCTAAGTTTGCTCATAGTCTGTACAGAGAGCTCCCATAAAACTATGGCAGCATAGGTATTCCCTGTACTAAGCACAATTCAGCAGGAACAGCCCCTAAGTTTGCTCATAGTCTGTACAGAGAGATCCCATAAAACTATGGCAGCATAGGTATTCTCTGTACTAAGCACAATTCAGCAGGAACAGTCCCCTAAGTTTGCTTATAGTCTGTACAGAGAGATCCCATAAAACTATGGCAGCATAGGTATTCCCCTGTACTAAGCACAATTCAGCAGGAACCGCCCTAAGTTTGCTCATAGTCTGTACAGAGAGATCCCATAAAACTATGGCAGCATAGGTATTCCCCTGTACTAAGCACAATTCAGCAGGAACAGAAGGGAGTACATATCCTGTAAATCATTATGATACAGTCAAACCTCAGCAGGAACAGTGTGTTATTTCACATCTCACATTGCAAACTTCCTGGGCTTCCATGTAGCCATGCTGAATATATAAATTAAATGATTAATCACATATAAAAACCCCCATGATAAATGGCAGATTTCAGAGGGAAGAAGTGAGCGCAGTCGTTGCATCACCAAGTTTTAGCCATTACTGTGTGTGAGTGAGACCGGGGGCAAGACACAGCGGATTAGAAGAGGAGAAGGGAAACAGAGAGCAGAAAGCCCAGGGGAGTCTGGGAGAGAAGCAGCAGTAATGATGAGGCAGCCGGAGTGAGAGCAGGAGCTACAAGATCAGTGCTATTTAAAATCACAAGTCAGAAGCAATGAACGCTCCACTGAGTCACACATCTCTCTTAAGTACTTAAAGGAGCCAGGGCGGCAGCTGGACAATTTACTGGAAATCAATGGAAATGTCATGTTTGAGATCCTTAAATTTGACTTGCACTTAGCAAAGCTGCCCCAGTGGAAGGGCTCCCCCTGCTGGATGGAAAAGTGACCACCTATCAGGCACTGCTGAGAAGACTGTCAGAGCTCGGCAGCAGACCCGGACTGTCAATCTGTGGGTTCTGGCAAATGCCAGAGGGGCTGCTATACGGTCCCATAGAAAGTCAGTATTTAGTGGGCTGGTGGGGGCTGTTTGGGCCTCTGAGTAGGCTGTTTGGGCCTCTGTGTACCTGAAATGCCAGGGCCTATTTTAATTCTCAGTCCGGACCTGCTCAGGAGATAAGGGGTCTCATTGTAACCAAAGGCAAATGTGTCACTGTAGAAATGGGCTGGTTGAGGATTCACCTGGAGAAATCCATGGGGGGACCCAGACTGCAAGGAGAGAGGGGAGACGGCAGAGAGACGAGAGTGATGAGTAAATTCTCTCATTACGGGAGCAAAAGAGAGAAATGAAACAGTAGTAGGAAAGCAATGAGCTAATAAGAGAGGGGGAAGCATGGCCCCAGGAGAGGCAAGAAGCAATTTATTAGGAAACGGCTCTAATTCCCGATGTAAAGCGGTACGGGCGGGGGATTCACGATTCACTAACCTCCTATCAGCTTTAACTAGATGGAAAATACACGTCTAGTCATGACAGTAAAGCTGGCCATAAAAAAGGGAGATCCGCTCCTTTGGCAATGTCGCCAAACGAGCGGATCTCTACCCGATGTGCCCACACTGAAGTGGCCAAACGAAAAGATGCAGTCGCAATCCAACAGGATTTTTTACCTTTCCCAATCAGCACCTGGCCGGATATCGATCGGGAAAGCCATCCGAGGGCTCTACACACAGGTCGATAAGCTGCTGTCTGTCTGCGGCTTTTATTGGCCCGTGTACGGGGGCTTTTACGCTTATTATAGACCAGTTCTGGACTACATATCCCAGCATGCCACAGCAGGGTCAGGATGCATGCTGGGTATAACTGGCTCTATAAATGTGCTGCTTAAAGGGATACTGTCATGGGAAAAAAAAAATTCAAAATGAATCAGTTAATAGTGCTGCTCCAGCAGAATTCTGCACTGAAATCCATTTCTCAATTTTGAAATCTGACATGGGGCTAGACATTTTGTCAATTTCCCAGCTGCCCCATGTCATGTGACTTGTGCTCTGATAAACTTCAATCACTCTTTACTGCTGTACTGCAAGTTGGAGTGATATCACCCCCTCCCTTTTCCCCCCCAGAAGCCAAATAAAAGAACAATGGGAAGGTAACCAGATAGCAGCTCCCTAACACAAGATTACAGCTGCCTGGTAGATCTAAGAACAGCTCTCAATAGTAAAATCCCATGTCCCACTGAGACACATTCAGTTACATTGAGAAGGAAAAACAGCAGCCTGCCAGAAAGCATTTCTCTCCTGAAGTGCAGGCACAAGTCACATGACATGGGGCAGCTGGGAAATTGACAAAATGTCTAGCCCCATGTCAGATTTCAAAATTGAATATAAAAAAAAATCTGTTTGCTCTTTTGAGAAATGGATTTCAGTGCAGAATTCTGCTGGAGCAGCACTATTAACTGATTCATTTTGAAAACATTTTTTTTCCCCATGACAGTATCCCTTTAATATTGGGGTTGGTCACCTTCCAAAAAGTACAAATACTTTTTTTACCCAATGGCTTTTCCATTTTTATTTCGGACTGTTTAAATTTAAAGTGGAATGCTTCTGTTTCTGACAACGTGATCCAGGTGCAGATTCTAAACTGTAACAATTTGCTCTAGTAGTTGATAGATCCAAGTAGTATCAGCAACTATTGTATCAATTACAGCAGCTCGGGGGAACTCAGGGATACTGCTCAGCAGGGCCAAACATAAGAAATGTATCAACTAATGGATCAATTCTAACAGCTTGGGGAAACTCAGGGATTCTGCTTAGCAGGACAAACATAAGAAATGTATCAACTAATGGATCAATTTTGGAACAGTTACAGAGTCAGGGACCCTCTCCCAGAGCTGCTTTAGAAAGACATAGGATTGTTCAGATTGAAATCTGGCCAATCACTGTGGGTTAGGGTTGGGTGTGGGTCAGATTGGGGGAACACACTCCTCCTCTGGTCCCTATGATTTCTGGTCCTTTAACCAGAGGTGCACAAAAAAGTGTACAGGTATTTGGTTGGGCCCGGGTTCTACAAAGGCAACATTTTGCAGGTAAGGGTCGGGTGCAGGTTGAGTTTTTCTTGACCCCCCCCCCACATCACTAATAAGAAGGTGGAAAATGAAACTTTAAATTGGTGGTTCACCTATAAGTGCACTGTTAGTATGCTAAATCTAAGCAACTTTCCAATTGGTCTTCTTTATAGTTTTTGAATTATTTGCCTTCTTCTTTTGACTCACTGACCAGTAACTGACCCCCATCTAAAAAACAAATGCCCCGTAAAGCTACACATTTATTGTTATTGCTACTTTTTATTATTATTCAGACCATCTCCTATTCATATTCCAGTCTCTTCTTCAAATCAATGCATGGTTGCTAGGGGAATTTGGACTCCCAGATGGCTGGAATTGCAAACGGAGAACTGCGGAATAAAAAGCTAAAAAAGTAAAGAAAAACACAAATAATAAAAAATGAAAACCAATTGCGAATTGTCTCAGAATATCACACTCTGCATCATACTGAAATCAAGTAAAAGGAGAACAACCCCTTTAGAACAGAGGCACACGCTGCTATTCCTGGAGATTAGTCGCCCAGCGACAAAACGCTTCTTCTTCGGGCAAGTAATCTCCCCGAAAAGCCTTCCCGCTGGCGGGATAGCACTCGATCTCTTCAGCTTTCTGAAGTCACTGAAGTTTCCTTTTGAGTTTTCCTCTAGCTGGCGGGAAGGCAGTTCGGGGGGAGATTAATCGCCCGAAGAAGAAGCGATTTGTCACTGGGCGACTAATCTCCCGAAATAGCAGCGTGTGTCTCTGCCCTTAAATTTCAACATTAGAAAAACAGACAGAAAATAGTCTGTATTTCTGGTTGAAGGATCGGAAACCAACTGAACTGAAAAGAGTGTCGGAAGGGGGACAACCCGCTAAAAACGAAGGAAAAAAAAGAAAACTTGGGTCTATTGATATTAAACACCTCAATTAATTATTCAAGCAACAGAACGAGGCGTGAAGAAGCAATGGCATTTCTCTTCACACCGCGACACGCGGATCTGTTGTAAAGAGGCGCCTACAGGTGGGGAGAGACACCGAAAAATGAGGCGAAGTGATAATGAGGTGGGATGCAAGGACTCGGAAATATACCCAATCCAATGGCACCTGTAGGGGAGAAAAAGCCATTGTCCCCCCCCCCTTCGCCAACTTAGAATGGGCACTGGCAAATGTTATTTATATCACGGACTAAACAAATGCAATGTGGTAGGATTCAGCGGTGTGTGGATCGGTTAAGCTTAGGTTACCCCAGTCCATTACCACCACCTTCCCCTGTTCCCTATCTTTGCCACTGGCTGAAAGACCTGCTAGGTTTTTATACCCTCACCTCTGCCCCGCCCCCTCCTGTGTGACATCAGAGATGGGGTGTGTCAGGCACAGGTATATAAATCACTGCGGAGCAGGCTGGGCTCAGGTCCAACACATGTCCAACATTTACCAACCCAGGCATCAATAATAGGATCGTTTCTCACCCTTTTGGCTAAGATCAAGTGTATTCCAATCATCGGTTGGGGGTGGCAGACCCTTCTGATGAGACAGAGAAAGACTTGGTCCTCTGCTGATAGCACTTATTTTTTACACACATGTTTATCTTCTTTGTCTTGTCTACACATGGGCTTTGGTGGCACTATAGAGTCCTTCAGGCTCTGCCTCCAGGTCAAGGATTTGGTGCTTGAGGTGAAGCTTTGGCAGACCCCGGGGTAAAGGGGTCTCCCTAGCCATGAAGTGAAGGAGAGTCTGAAGACCCTTGCCCCCATCTGTGCTTGTGCTGAGGGGTCGGGGAAGACAGGGCCCATCCTAGCTCCTGTGAAGGTGTGGTTCACCTTTAAGTTAACTTTTAGTATGTTATAGAATGGCCAATTCTAAGCAACTTTTCAATTGGTCTTCATGATTTATTTTTTATCGTTTTTGAATTATTTGCCTTCCTCACGGACCCCCTAAAAAACAAATGCTTTGCAAGGTTACACAACCAGATTGCTGGAATTGCCAAACGGAGAGCTGTGGAATAAAAAAAGCTAAATTACATAAAAGCCGTAAATAATAAAACATTAAAATCAATTGCAAATAGTCTCAGAATATCACTCTCTGCATCCTACTAAAAGTTAACAACCCCTTTAAGTAAAATGGAGCCCCGTGCCCTTCAGGGTAGGACTCAGGGGACACCCGCACTTTGCACTGTGGGTGTTAGAAAGCATGATCCAGGTCAATTCAATAAAAAAAATCAGTAGTAGAATTGCAAAATGTTCTCTTGAAACGGACTCCACCCCCGAGGAGCAATAAAAAGTGCTAAACACATGCATGTATGTCCACACTAAGACCCCCTGGCACGTTGAATGGACAGAACTCCCTTCTCTTCCAGTCACAGCTCCTAATAGTAATTGAGAACCTCCCTATTGAACAGACAGACCTCAGCACCAAAATGCCTGACGTTGGCCATATGTCACCACTCTGTATGCATCAAACAGTGGCCTTTACAGGGAGAGAGTGGCAGTTTTTGTGGCAGTTTTCTCACCCTATGGCGGACAAAATGCCTCTCTCAAAATACGACAAAGGTGGTCATACGTATACAGATAGTGGTGTTAGATACAAAAGTTAGTATTACACCTTTATAAAGATCCGTGCTCATTGTGCAGAGGCAAATTCCATAATGAACTGTATTAAAGTCCTGCAGTGAGTCGGGTACCGGCAAAAACCTGTGGTACCCTGTGGGTTGCGGGTACAGACGTGGGTCGGGGGGTTGGGCCGCGGGTCTTCTCAATAGCGGTTTTTACTCCTTTTCTCTGATCACGCCTACTTCCAAAGATGTCACTTCCTGTTTACAATGACAACACTTCCTGATTCTTGATGGTCAGCAGGTCGGGGTTGCGGATAAGGTACTTGCGGGTCGTGGTTGCAGGTTGCGGGTACGGGTTCCAAAAAATGGCCCCGCACAAGACTCTAAACTGTGTAATCTCAGCCCCTGCAGAACCAGGATCCAGAGAGGAACGATGTTTAGGAAGGACACAAAACAGGTCCATTTAATGGGGCCCCAACGTGGGGTTGGGCCAAATCACTTCCAGGTCACGCTTTTATTAAAGGGACCCAAAATTAGCTCCCTGCCAGCACTCTCTCACACACATACAAGACATTTCATTGAGCCAACCAGACAATTTAGGGGCCCCAGGGGTGTAACTACAGAGAAAGCAGACCCTGCCGCTGCAGGGGGACCTAAGGGGTATAGGGGGCTCCACGAGAGCCAAATAATGAACAATTTCAACATATATTGGTAACACAGGACAATCTCTGTCCCTAAAATTAATTTGCAGTGGGGCCCAATAACATTTAGTCACACCGATGCCATGTGTCCAATATCTTGGGGAAGATAACCCCGTTATTAACATATAGATTGAGCTTTAGGATTCCCCCACTTGGCTCCCCCCGTCTCTGCACATTAGGGCCCCCCCTCAAGTGAGGTCAGGATTAAACCCGGCAGGAATCAGCTTGTTTATACCTCGTCAAGGACATGCGGAAAGGCAAGCGCCTATTCACTCAAAATATTTATGGCCACAAAAGGTTTATGAACAGAACTGCGGGTTTGTAACACAAATGCGCCTGCGAATTGAAGAACCTCCATTAAGTCAACATTAATCTTTAATAACAAAGGGCATCCTAGGTCTAGTGACGCAGACCCTTCAATACATTGGTGCCCCCGCCAGCATCATATTCCAGGCAATAGGACGACAGATTTTCAGGGTAAGATACAAACACAGCAATGCGCAGCCCCCCTTCCCACGCACACAGGAACACACATGTCTCAGAAAGGAAGGGGGGGGGTCTGTGTATCAATTCCAGCAAAGTGGAAAACACACACAGGGCCAGGATAATAGATATCACCCAATACAATAAGTTCCTATACCTTTACAACACTGATTGGCCACTTGTCTTTGGGTACACATGGGGTGGCCCTACCCACAAGGTGAAATCATCCAGTCGGGTCAAAAGCAACTGAAATTAATTTAACTGGTTACCAATTTAAAAAATGAAGAGTATAGTACTTTTGTTTATTATATGGTCTTGGGCAGCACAGGGGATACCTGGAAAGTGGGTCCAAAACAGCACCCTAAAAGAAAGTCTCTGGAATGAAGCTATATTTATTAAAGATGTGCGCCAACCTGGGCCACAAGGTTAATGGTTTATGCTGCACATATTGGATAATTTTCTTTAAGAGATTTATCAGTAATAGTTCCCCTTTAAATCTTAATAGACTTAATAGAAAATGATGGTGTTTATTGGAGCAAAAAGCTAACGTTTCGGCTAACACTCTTAGCCTTCATCCCAAAAAAAAAAAAAAAAATGTTACGGATAAAGGCTAAGAGTGCTAGCCGAAACGTTAGCTTTTTGCTCCTAGAGCCGAAACGTTAGCTTTTTGCTCCAAGAGCTGAAACCTTGCAATAAATCACCAATTTTTTGCACCAAAAGTCCTGTGAGTGCGGTTTGTTTTTGTGAGTATTTAAATGAAGGTATAACCAGCACCCAGGTAGTTGCTTACTATGAATAGGCTCCAGCCCAACCGAATATTATATATATATCATATTCCACCTGCTGATTTATACATTATAGAGGCAACATTTGAACACTAACCAGTCCTTCATTTAATATTTAAAATAGAACACAATCATTAACCTGACAGTTTATTTGTGCAAAGGAAAAAAAAAAGTGTCGCTTTTGGGTGTTTAGCGCAGCTGCACCATGTGACCAGATAAACACACCCCATGCGCTGCCTGTGAACCCCCAGTCCAGGTTTAGGGGTAGGCGACAGCAGAGGGATTGTGGAACACAAGTAGGGTGGACGGATACCAGAGAGGCCCCTGGATAAAACATTAAACCCATAGTTCCACTGCAATATGTTCCATTACAGTAAGTGACTGCAGTGCAGCAGTAACAAAGCATTCAAATCAGGGGTGGGCAATTAACAACCATCCAAATGTTATGGAACTATAACTCCCAGCATCCTTTGAAAGACAACCAAACGCCCTAAAAGGTATGCCAAGCAAATTAAACGAGATAACCAGCTAAATCTTAGGGACAGAACTGCAATACCCAGCGACCCCTGCAAGCCAAACAGGACACGGCAGACCGTAGACAAGCTTGGTAACCGGTAACACAGTGCTCCGACACCCAGCAACATGCATTATGTTATAGCACTCCCCTGAGACTGCTGAACTACAGCTCCCAGTATTTCCTGCTAGCCAAGAATACACTCCCAGAGGCCATCAACCAGTGTCCACCTGATAAGGCAAAAGGATAGAAATTTGTCATCTTGCTTGAACTGCAGCTCCCAGAATGCTCAGCTAGCCAGTATAGATTATCAGTTAAATCCCAGCATACTGTGCAGGCTATGGATGAAGGCAATGATAGAACAGCTGGACTGGAGCAGCTGCAATAAAGAACAATGGGAGTTCCCAGAGCATTCCTACTCCGCACCCAGAGTGCTCACAATTGCCAGTCCTACCACAAGTAGAGTTGCCACCTTTTCTAGAAAAAAATACCGACCTTGCTAAATATTTATCTATTTTCCCAATAAATAACATTGGGATCAGCCATTATTTTTACTGGCCAGGTGGCAACCCTAACCCCAAGGCCAAACTTTAACAGCCCCTACAAGCACATTAGCCCCAGAGCTGTACTTACAGTAGGTTTTTCTGGTCAGCTCCTCCACCACCTCAGGCTTCAGCTTGCTGTTGGATTTCCCCATTGTTTGCGAGGTCTTTCCTCCTCCTCCGACCCCTTATCGGGTTTAATTCATGAAATCAATCCCACCTGAGCCTTTAGGGTGGCGCCTCTCTCAGTGCAGGAGCTCTTGCCAGTAGCTGGGAGTAGATCTAGGTGTGAGACGGACAAACAAGAGGGTTGGGGGGTATCCTGAGTGTGCCTGGGGCACTGCTTTTCCTCTATTTATTCCCCCGCCACAGAATGGAAGGAGCTGGAGGCGGCAGTTGTGTTAATGTTTCCCCAGGCCTCGGTCGAGTTTATTGTGTTGTCTCCCAGTGTTGTCTGCGGAGCTGTGTGTCTCCTGCTCGCTGTGTGCTTGTGTGGTTGTCCCTAGTTACTTTGTGTTCCTCCTTTCTGAGCTTTCCATTCACTGGCTGCTTGTGTGTATTACACCCTCCTCCTCCTCCTCCTCCTCTTCCTCCAGACACACTCACTCCTCATTAATTTGCTTTTCTTTACCCCCACCCCAATCTTCTCCTTTGCAGATAATACTCCCCTCCTCCTATTCTTCTTCCCTTTTATGTCTGTATGTCCCCAAGCCCCCCATTAACCTCTGTCACATTGGGGCTCATTTATCAACATTGGGAAAATTAGCCCATGGGCAGTTACCTAAAGCAACCAATCAGTGATTAGCTTTTTATAGCCAGCTGCAAGTAGAACAATGAATGCAGTAAATTGATTGGTTGCCATGGGTTAATGCCCATGAGCAAAATGGTGCACCTTATGGTGCCAGGTTTTTGGGGTCCCAGTTAGCAGATGGTTTCTGCCTTGCCCCCTTTAGGGCAGAGACACACGCTCAGATTCGGGGAGATTAGTCGCCTGGAAACAAATCTCCTCTTCTTCGGGGCGACTTAACTCCCAGAACTGCCTCCCCAACGGGTAGAATCTAAATCACCAGCGGGATGGCACTCGGATCGGTTTGTTTTCCGAAGTTGTCTCACAAGGATACTTCAGGCGACTTCGGAAAACTAAATGCCATCCCGCCAGTGATTTGCATTGTAGCCGGTGGGGAGGCAGTTCGGGGAGATTAGTTGCTAAAGAGGCTAAAAAAAGTATCACAATATGTTCAGTGAAAAAGAATATATATGAAAAAAATACCTTTTTCAAATTTTTCCATGAAGCAAAATGGGACAGATTCACCCTTCACAGGGTCCAGGGGTGTAACTACAGAGGGGGGCCCAGGAGGTATAGGGGTCCCATAAGGCCCTAATACATATACAATTTCAATAAATATTGGTAAAACATTATTAGGGGGCCAGCAGATTTTTGCCCCAAAATTGCCTGAAATTGAGGAAAGTCACTGGAAAATTCGAGCATGCTTAAAAGAGACGGGAGACTGGGGTACAGCGCCCAAAATCTGGTAACTCCCTCCTTCTACACATGTCAGTCCCGTTGCATGCTGGGTATTGTAGTCTTACATTAAATTCGACGGTCTGCGAATTGTTAAACAAAAACGACATTACCCAACATGCATTGGGAGACGCAGGCTTGGCACATTAGGGCAAGAAAAAAAAAAAGTAAAAAGTTTCTGCAAGTAATATTAAAATTGTCCATCACAAGATATTGTAAAGTTTCTGAGTAGCTATTTAGTAGTTCATATAGATGCATGCTGCAGACTGTACCGGTTATGGTGCAGATAAATTAAAGGTAGCTGCACTGGTGCAATTTAGCACATCCAATAGTAAATCAGCCCCATGGTGCATATCTTCAGGCAGTAGCGAGGGTGCGGCACTGATGGATTACTGTTTAGTGTAGGAAGGTGCAGGAGCAGTGCGCTCTTTCCTTGGAATACGAAGGCTGGGAAATGGCTAATGGGAAGGTCATTCTGTGATACTTGTCCATTTATCAGCCTGTCATGTTCAGACCTGGGGGCAATTTATAATCAAGTGTCAGTTTCACTGGAAAGTAGGAACAGGGGGGGGGCAAGGAAAGCAAGAAGGACTGGGGGGTCAGCTAGTATCCCAGGGATCCAACAGTATCAGAGACATCAGTTAGTAACACAGGGGGGTAACACATGGAGATCAGTTAGTAACACAGGGGGATCAGTTAGTAACACAGGGGGATCAGTTAGTAACACAGGGGGATCAGTTAGTAACACAGGGGGGTAACACATGGAGATCAGTTAGTAACACAGGGGGATCAGTTAGTAACACAGAGGGATCAGTTAGTAACACAGAGGGATCAGTAAGTAACACAGGGGGATCAGTTAGTAATACAGGGGGATCAGTTAGTAACACAGGGGGATCAGTTAGTAACACAGGGGGATCAGTAAGTAACACAGGGGGATCAGTTAGTAACACAGGGGGATCAGTAAGTAACACAGGGGGGTCAGTAAGTAACACAGGGGGATCAGTAAGTAACATAGGGAGATTAGTAGCATGGTGGAGATCTATTAGTACAACAGCAGAAACAGTTCGTAACACAGAAGGATTAGCTAGTAAAACAGGGTGATCAGTTACTAATACAGGGGACCAGTTAGTAAAGCAAAAAGACTGGTTAGTAACACAGGGAGATTGGCAGGAAAAAAATTAGTTAGTATCACAAGGGGATTTGTTAGTAAGACGGGAGATTTGTTACTAATACAGCGAACCAGTTAGTAAAACAGAGAGATTGGTTAGTAACACAGGGAGATTGGGCAGAAAAACTAAATAGCTACTAACACTGGGGGATTAGTTAGTAAATCAGAGGGATTGGTTAGTAATGCAAGAAGATTAGTTCTTAGGAAAGATCACTTAATAAAACATGGAAAGAAAGATAATTAAGTAAGGGGGGGTGGGATCAGTCAGTCGCATTTGGGGGAATTAGTCAGTAACACAGGGAAATCATCCAGAAACAATTGAGGGGGGGTTCAGACAGTAACACGGATTGACAAATCAGTAACCCTGGAGGAATCCATCCGTAACATGGGGGATTAGTCAGTAACTTGGGAAGATCACTTAGTTGGGGGGGGGGGTAGGCTGGATCAGCAAACACATTGGGATTGTATCATTCAAATATTAAAGGGAAATCCACACAAAAAATGTAATTATACATTATGGTTTTTCAGTGGTTTAAAAGTAAACTTTCAATGTAATTGCAATTGAGTGCAGACATGTTTATATTCACTGCTGGTTCTGACCCGTGAGACCATTACCATCACATGGCCTAAAGGGAACATCTTGCAAAGTGTTGGGAGTTATAATCGTGACAGCACCCTAGGGCAGCATGGGGGTTTTATAGGCTGCTGGTTTCAAAGGGGAGAGGTGGAACCCCTATTTAGCTCTATTAGGATTTATATATTTCTTACCTTGGTGCAGCAATGAGAAGGGTTAATGAACAGTGGAGTAATGGCATCCTCTCTGCAAATATTTGCACTAACGCAGGGAATGAGCACCTACAAACCGTGGGATTTATTTGCAGGGAAAAAAAATGAGATATTTCCCTTTGCCGGCTCAGTGGGTGGCCCAGGATACGATATTCAGAAACTCATCTGTTAATAAGGCAGAGAAATGCGACGGGGCAAAGAGAATTGCACATGTGACCTGCGCGTTTCGCTCTTACTGATGGAGGCGCAGCTAAGTGTGTTTTACTGACTTCCAGTAGATCATTGTTGGAAGGCTGCTAAAAGCCGCACTCCTTGCCCACAGAGCTTACATTCTGACTCGCTTAGCTCAAAGGGGAAGTTCACCTTACACACGACTTTTAATTCACTTTTATTTTGGTTATTTTATTAATAATAAGTAAATAAATACATTTGACTGCAAAAACCGCTGAGAAGTTTTCCAGAGCCGGATGACAGTTGGGTTATTGTCGGAGAGGGTCGATATTGCACACAGTGCTAGCTAAGGGTTGCAGGCTGGGTCAAAAAGCAACGGTGAAAGGTTATCAGGTGACCAGGTCACATTGGTGTGAAACCAATACCTGTCTGCTGGGCTGAGAGGCATTTGGTGTGGACAGTCTGTATCTACTGTATGAGGTGGGAAAGCAGAACCTTGGGATAATAATCATATATGATAAAGATAAATACCATCCTGATCAACTATGAGATTATATATCTACAGTCACTTTGTATGTACCCCTCACCTTCCCCTCTGTCTGGACAGGCTCCATCTGTGGTTCCTCATTCTGTATGTGTCCCTTACCTTCCCCTCTGTCTGGGCAGGCTCCATCTGTGGTTCCTCATTCTGTATGTACCCCTCACCTTCCCTTCTGTCTGGGCAGGGTCCATCTGTGGTTCCTCATTCTGTATGTGTCCCTTACCTTCCCCTCTGTCTGGGCAGGCTCCATCTGTGGTTCCTCATTCTGTATGTACCCCTCACCTTCCCGTCTATCTGGGCAGGGTCCATCTGTGGTTCATCATTCTGTATGTATCCCTCACCTTCCCCTCTGTCTGGGCAGGGTCCATCTGTGGTTCCTCATTCTGTATGTACCCCTCACCTTCCCCTCTGTCTGGGCAGGGTCCATCTGTGGTTCCTCATTCTGTATGTACCCCTCACCTTCCCCTCTGTCTGGGCAGGGTCCCATCTGTGGTTCCTCATTCTGTATGTACCCCTCACCCTCCCCTCTGTCGGGGCAGGCTCCATCTGTGGTTCCTTGTTTTGTATGTACCCCTCACCTTCCCCTCTGTTTGGGTGGGGTCCATCTGTGGTTCCTCATTCTGTATGTACCCCTCACCTTCCCCTCCATCTGGACAGGCTCCATCTGTGGTTCCCCATTCTGTATTTACCCCTAACCTTCCCCTCTGTCTGGGCAGGCTCCATCTGTGGTTCCTTGTTTTGTATGTACCCCTCACCTTCCCCTCTTTTTGGGTGGGGTCCATCTGTGGTTCCTCATTCTGTATATACCCCTCACCTTCCTATCTGTTTGGGTGGGGTCCATCTGTGGTTCCTCATTCTGTTTTTACCTCTAACCTTCCCCTCTGTCTGGGCAGGCTCCATCTGTGGTTCCTTGTTTTGTATGTACCCCTCACCTTCCCCTCTGTCTGGGCAGGGTCCATCTATTGTTTGTAATTGCTACTAATCAACAAGCACCTCCAATGCCCCTTTGCATAACTGACTCTGCTGAGTACTGGCCTAGAAATGCCGTATGAAAACCTACAGGGACCAAGATTTCTTCAACACTATAACTAAAAACAGTAAGGAAAAAACATTGAATAGGAAAAGGTAGGATAGTCTTTAATTCCTTTCTCATTCATTGGTAAATCTGCTGAAACATAATCTGCATTGATTTATCTATATCATTACAAGAGGGGATATGTAGTGCTTCCTATTATGTTATAGGTGTGGGCAGAAAGTGTAGTGGAGAGGCAGCTGTTCCAACAATGGGGCTTAGTCTCTAATCCAGACTTACACTGCTCATAAAGACGAGCCTCTCCGGCCTCCCCGAATCAATAACTCCCAGCTGCTCTGTGGTTAAACACACTCACACTAAATCAAGGCCGTAGAGGTGCCATATATATCAATAATTCCACCGCTTTATGATTGTGTGCTAACAATAAGGTGTTATTGATTGCTTGTCTCAATGTAAAGAGGATGTGCTGCCCAAGTGCTGGTAAATATCGGGTTTTGTAAATAGGCTACAATACTGCACCTCCCTCCCATATGTATAAATACAAAAATACAGAGAAGGAATGTTCTGGGCACACAATAAGCTATACCCTCATACTGTACTGTCTAAGGGAATCAATATGGCACCTCCTCCCATATGTATAAATACAAATATACAGAGAAGGAATGTTCTGGGCACACAATAAGCTATACCCTCATACTGTACTGTCTAAGGGAAACAATATGGCACCTCCCTCCTCCCATATGTATAAATACAAAAATACAGAGAAGGAATGTTCTGGGCACACAATAAGCTATACCCTCATACTGTTCTGTCTAAGGGAATCAATATGGCACCTCCCTCCTCCCATATGTATAAATACAAATATACAGGGAAGGAATGTTCTGGACACACAATAAGCTATACCCTCATACTGTACTGTCTAAGGGAATCAATATGGCACCTCCTCCTCCCATATGTATAAATACAAATATACAGAGAAGGAATGTTCTGGGCACACAATAAGCTATACCCTCATACTGTACTGTCTAAGGGAATCAATATGGCACTTCCTCCCATATGTATAAATACAAATATACAGAGAAGGAATGTTCTGGGCACACAATAAGCTATACCCTCATACTGTACTGTCTAAGGGAATCAATATGGCACCTCCCTCCTCCCATATGTATAAATACAAATATACAGGGAAGGAATGTTCTGGACACACAATAAGCTATACCCTCATACTGTACTGTCTAAGGGAATCAATATGGCACCTCCTCCTCCCATATGTATAAATACAAATATACAGAGAAGGAATGTTCTGGGCACACAATAAGCTATACCCTCATACTGTACTGTCTAAGGGAATCAATATGGCACTTCCTCCCATATGTATAAATACAAATATACAGAGAAGGAATGTTCTGGGCACACAATAAGCTATACCCTCATACTGTACTGTCTAAGGTAATCAATATGGCACCTCCTCCTCCCATATGTATAAATACAAATATACAGAGAAGGAATGTTCTGGGCACACAATAAGCTATACCCTCATAGTGTACTCTCCTGTGATTGACAGTTGTACAAAGGAAGCCGACCCCGTGGTCGTGGGGGGCGGGGGGAAAAGGGGCCCGGACCGCAGGGTCTGTTTCCTCTATGGTGTTCAAGAGGCGCCATCCAAATATTCTTCTGGTTGGGGGGCCTGGCACTCTCTTGTCTCAGCCCTGGTTTCGGTTAGCCGAAAGAAAAAACAATAAATATTTTAGCAGCATTAAAATTTGTCGCGTCATGGGGAGACAGAGAAAAATATTTAATAGTTTGTGGTGTTTTTGCTTATTGGCATCAGCTTTGAAGCAGCGTCACTCACTCCCATATAAGTGTCATGGGGAGAACAGAAAATCACTTTCACAGTAGGAAGCCAAATGATTTTTATTTCAGATAAAGGAAAAGCAATAAGGAACCGGCGTCTGCCTCTTTGCCTGGGTATGTGAATGTTTTACTGAAGGGGTGTAAGGGCCCGAAGGCGCAGTAGGAGTGCGGACCAAGGAGGAGGCAGGTAGTCACCGAGTTCGTGGTACAGAGGGATCAGGCAGGAGGATAGTCGAGGTTCAGGCAAAAGGTTCAGTCCAGGCAGCAAAGGGTCAATCCGAATAACAGGCAAGGTAGGTACACAAGAAATCAGTCAATAATACAACACCCAGGAATCACGAAGATGAACCTATACTTGGGCGAGATCTGTAATGTCCAAGGGGTTTAAATAGGCAGAGTTTGGCGCCAAGATTTGGACGCAATGACGTCATGACGCCGGCGTCGAGACGCCGACGCACGTTCTGGCGCCGGCGACCATTCCGTCTCCGGCGACCAATCGGTGGGCGAGAGGAAGCCGACGTCATCACACTGAGACCAGCAGGATCCACATGGGGAAGGAAGGAGTCGCCATTTTGGACGCCGTCGCCATCTTGGACGCTGTGGCCATCTTGTAGGTGAGAAACTTCTGTTTCCATTACAAGGGGATCTGTATAGGATGCCATTACTACTGCTTTATAGCAGCTGAGATTCTAGCTATCTGTATAACAGAGCATTCTGTCCCAGTGGCTGCACAGATCCTATCTGATCCCCATTGTAAGCAGCAGTCCTGTCCTGCTTTATGGCAGCTGAGATTCTAGCTATCTGTATAACAGAGCATTCTGTCCCAGTGGCTGCACAGATCCTATCTGATCCCCATTGTAAGCAGCAGTCCTGTCCTGCTTTATGGCAGCTGAGATTCTAGCTATCTGTATAACAGAACATTCTGTCCCAGTGGCTGCACAGATCCTATCTGATCCCCATTGTAAGCAGCAGTCCTGTCCTGCTTTATGGCAGCTGAGATTCTAGCTATCTGTATAACAGAGCATTCAGTCCCAGTGGCTGCACAGATCCTATCTGATCCCCATTGTAAGCAGCAGTCCTGTCGTGCTTTATGGCAGCTGAGATTCTAGCTATCTGTATAACAGAGCATTCTGTCCCAGTGGCAGCACATATTCTTATTTCAGTCAGGTCAGGTCAGTACAATATTTAAATTTATATGAATTTTTAAAATGTACAGAAAGGGAATAACTACATAACTACATAAAATATCTTACCCAAACTGATCCCTAGGTGCCACAGTACAGTACTTTTCAACTGGTGTGAAGAACATCAGCTTCTGGTTAAAATGTCATGATGATTTCCCATAACCGTAATTTATGTCCATATTTATCAGTTCTATTAGAGATAAGAGGATGCTGACATGCTGGCGAGTCTGGAGAAGAACAGTCTGAGCAAGTGGTAAAGTCTCACTCTCCATGGGACCTTTAGCATAATTATTTTAGGGCCTTTCTAAACATTGGGAATATTACATTTCTCATGTACATCTGTAGAAAGGACGCATCAGTGAGGGCTCACTGGGCCCCTATATCTCTTGGGCACCCTGATTCTGCTTCTTCTATAGCTATGCCCCTCATCATCCTTACAGGCAGTAAGTTATGATATTTACCCCACTCAGTGACCATTCAGAAGACTCACCCATATTTCAGACACATAATTGAGCCTTTACACCTCAGCTCATTTACTATTTGTACAGGCAGAAAGGAAGTGACAGAGCAGCTCCTAACTCTATGATGTACCGAGCAATAAGAAATGGAATGAATTATTCATTTATTCAAGTTTGGGATTTTAATGCAGAGCACGGAGTTAATGAGCCTCTTCACTTGCTACAAATCGGTGCCAATTACACAATCTGTAATATTTTAAACCCCCAATGCATATAGGTTGAGCAACCACAGATGAACCCTGCCCAGACAGAGGGGAAGGTGAGGGGTACATACAGAATGAGGAACCACAGATGGACCCTGCACAGAAAGAGGGGAAGGTGACGGGTGCATACAGAATGAGAACTACAGATGGACCCAGCACAGACAGAGGGGAAAGTGAGGGACACATACAGAATGAGAACTACAGATGGACCCTGCCCAGACAGAGGGGAAGGTGAGGGGTACATACAGAATGAGGAACCACAGATGGAGCCTGTCCAGACAGAGGGGAAGGTAATGAAGTACATAGAGAATGAGGAACCACAGATGGACCCTGTCCAGACAGGGGGGAACGTGAAGGTCACATACAGTACGAGGAACCACAGATGTACCCTATCCAGACAGAGGGGAATGTGAAGGTCACATACAGTACGAGAAACCACAGATGGAAGGAACAGAGGAACTCTAGTGTCTATATGGTGAATATGGACCTGACTGGTATATTATGGCTGCCCCACTGGCATTTATTTATTGGTGGTGTTGGTATTATTGGGGGTTTATTGGAGGTGTCAGTGATGACATTAGTAAGATCTGTGTGACTACCTTACAGATAAGAGGTACAATTGAACATATAGAATGTTGTGGGTTGTGTTAACTCAATGACTACTGGCAAATTCCAAGAAAATCAATGACAGAGGCAGATTATAATTCCATTGGCAGCCTCGCCCCATACGCCTGGCAAAACTATTCCATTTCCTTGGTCCTGCGGCCTGTATCTAGTGGCTGCCATATACAGGATCAAACAGAGAAAGGGGAAATAAGGATGTGTGCCTTTGTTCGCCCAAGTCTCAGAAACCCACAGCATGTCATGTAAAGAAAAGAGACAGCCAATGAATTAATGTCTGTGCCCC
Organism: Xenopus petersii; assembly: GCA_038501925.1. NCBI lineage: Eukaryota > Metazoa > Chordata > Amphibia > Anura > Pipidae > Xenopus > Xenopus petersii. The sequence continues at coordinate 138,735,858 of CM076686.1, read as the reverse complement.
CAGGAGATAACGCTGCAGTGTTCTGACTTTTATCTGTGCACACATTACACATCCGACTCCCCTGACACTTATAACTACAGAAGAAAGGGAAGGTGCCAGTCTGTGCACTACCCAACCACCCACCCACCACCCGCCTTTTTGCTTCAAAGTGTTAGTCTCTGTGTGATGTTAAAGGGGAACTTTTCCTACAAAAGCAGTTGGATGTATTCATTTAAATGTAAAACAATACGGCACCTCCCTCCTCCCATATGTATAAATACAAATATACAGAGAAGGAATGTTCTGGGCACACAATAAGCTATACCCTCATACTGTACTGTCTAAGGGAATCAATATGGCTCCTCCCTCCTCCCATATGTATAAATACAAATATACAGAGAAGGAATGTTCTGGGCACACAATAAGCTATACACTCATACTGTACTGTCTAAGGGAATCAATATGGCACCTCCTCACATATGTATAAATACAAATATACAGAGAAGGAATGTTCTGGGCACACAATAAGCTATACCCTCATACTGTACTGTCTAAGGGAATCAATATGGCTCCTCCCTCCTCCCATATGTATAAATACAAATATACAGAGAAGGAATGTTCTGGGCACACAATAAGCTATACCCTCATACTGTACTGTCTAAGGGAATCAATATGGCACCTCCCTCCTCCCATATGTATTAATACAAATATACAGAGAAGGAATGTTCTGGGCACACAAAAAGCTATACCCTCATACTGTACTGTCTAAGGGAATCAATATGGCACCTCCTCCCATATGTATAAATACAAATATACAGAGAAGGAATGTTCTGGGCACACAATAAGCTATACCCTCATACTGTACTGTCTAAGGGAATCAATATGGCACCTCCTCCCATATGTATAAATACAAATATACAGAGAAGGAATGTTCTGGGCACACAATAAGCTATACCCTCATACTGTACTGTCTAAGGGAAACAATATGGCACCTCCTCCCATATGTATAAATACAAATATACAGAGAAGGAATATACAGAGAAAGACACAAAACAATTAAAGGAGTAATCCATTAGAAATCAGGGAGAAGTGCCAGCGCTTATCAGATACCTCCCACAAACAGGGCTTGTTTACTGGCAGAGAAGTATTTCCCTAGAACATTCTGCAATTAGAATATTAACTGATACATCCACATTCCACATGCCACAAGTCCTGGAAGCCTGTAGGCCCCTGCAACCACATAATATATGTTATGTTAGAGCAGGGTATAAGAGTAGAGACAGGGCAGGAGTACGGCCCATTATATCAGCCTGGATATTATGGGGCAGAAACAGGCTGGTTTTGCTTCCAATAAAGAGTAATTATATCTTAGTTGGGATCAAGTACAAGCTACTGTTTTATTATTACAGGTATGGGACCTGTTATGCAGAATGCTCGGGACCTGGGGATTTCCGGATCATGGATCTTTTTGTAATTTGGATTTTCATACCTTAAGTCCAGGAAAATCATGTAAACATTAAATAAACCCAATAGGCTGGTTTTGCCTCCAATAAGGATTAATTATATCTTAGTTGGGATCAAGTACAAGCTACTGTTTTATTATTACAGGTAGGGGACCTGTTATGCAGAATGCTTGGGACCTGGGGATTTCCTGGTAATGGATCTTTCTGTAATTTGGACCTTCATACCTTAAGTCTACTAGAAAATGATGTAAATATTAAATAAACCCAATTGTCTGGTTTTGCTTCCAATAAGGACTAATTATATCTTAGTTGAGGTCAAGTACAAGCTACTGTTTTATTATTACAGGTAGGGGACCTGTTATGCAGAATGCTTGGGACCTGGGGATTTCCTGGTAATGGATCTTTCTATAATTTGGACCTTCATACCTTAAGTCTACTAGAAAATGATGTAAATATTAAATAAACCCAATAGGCTGGTTTTGCTTCCAATAAGGAGTAATTATATCTTAGTTGGGATCAAGTACAAGCTACTGTTTTATTACAACAGGTATGGGACCTGTAATCCAGAATGCTTGGGACCTGGGGTTTTCAGATAACTGATCTTTCTGTAATTTGGATCTTCATACCTTAAGTCTACTAGAAAATCATGTAAACATTAAATAAACCCAATAGGCTGAATTTGCTTCCAATAAGGAGTAATTATATCTTATTTTAAAAAATGTAGGTTTTTTGGAGAAAATGGAGGCTATGAGAGCCATTCCGTAATTTAGAAACTTTCTGGATAACGGATCCAATACCTGTACCACTAAACGAACTTAGAGCAGCAGACTGCAGAGATGACATTGGCATGGGAATAAAGACACCACATATACAAGTCCCCATATTGTTGCAACATTTCAGTGCAGCTTCTGCGTAACTAAAACTCCCTGCATTTCCCAGCTCTATGGCTCTCAGCATTCCAGCCAACCATGGGCACAAACATGGCTGCCCCCAGCACTATCTGAGATTTGTACGGAGGTGCAGTTAAAGGCACCGGGTGGGGAGCAGCTTCTGTGCATGATAACATGACAGTTGCTTGGCGATGACAGACGGGCTGTTTGGGTGGAGGCGCTTGGCTCTATTGCTCGTGAAAATAAGGTTTAATTGCAACAAATCTCAGCTTTGTACAGGCACCGGGCAAGGATCCAGCAGCACCTATTCGACCCCATGCCGTCCCCTTCAGAAGCATTCCCACAATATGGAATCTTAACAATGCCTCGTAGAAAGGGGCTTTATCAACTGTTGCCTATCCGACAGCCCCATAGCAACCAATCAGTTATTGCTTGATACCATTTCACACGTGCAAACAGCCTGATGGGTGAGTAGGAGGGGCCTGCAATTATACTGTAGGGGGCATTATTCCATTTCTAGACTCAAAGATTCAGGTGACGGCCTAGCGAGGGGGTGCTGGGAGTTGCAGCTTAGCCAAGACGTCATTCTTTTCCTGGCAGAGAGTGGGTGAATGAAAAACCCAAGCAGTGTCTCCCTGTGCACAAGAGACTGATAGAGCAGCCCCTCCCTCTCTGCAACGAGTTGCACCCAGCACCCGAACTGAAGCTCAGCACTACTGCAATGCAGCACCTTCACTGCTCTGCTCCATGCTCTGCACCGGCACATCCCACAGGCCTTGCACACACAATACTGATCAGCACAGGAGAGGGGAATGAATGAGTCAGGGGATTTAACCCTGCACATGCCAGCAATAGAAATAGCTTTGTCATTACAAGGGACTAACATTGGGGTCAGATTATAAATGTCATCTATCAGCCTCTTGTTGCTTAAATTAAACCCCTGCTATATTCTATTTGCTCTAAGATAGGTGCTAATAAATTCAATTTGAGCTTGTCCAGACACCTGTTTGGCAAGAAAAGAACTAGGGTACATATCTCTGCCCAGAACATTCCTTCTCTGTATATTTGTATTTATACATATGGGAGGAGGTGCCATATTGATTCCCTTAGAGTAGACAGTAAAGCATGAGGGCATAGCTTATTGTGTGCCCAGAACATTCCTTCTCTGTATATTTGTATTTATACATATGGGAGGAGGGAGGTGCCATATTGATTCCCTTAGACAATACAGTATGAGGGTATAGCTTATTGTGTGCCCAGAACATTCCTTCTCTGTATATTTGTATTTATACATATGGGAGGAGGGAGGTACCATATTGATTCCCTTAGACAGTACAGTATGAGGGTATAGCTTATTGTGTGCCCAGAACAGTCCTTCTCTGTATATTTGTATTTATACATATGGGAGGAGGGAGGTACCATATAGATTCCCTTAGACAGTACAGTATGAGGGTATAGCTTATTGTGTACCGAGAACATTCCTTCTCTGTATATTTGTGTTTATACATATGGGAGGAGGTGCCATATTGATTCCCTTAAGACAGTACAGTATGAGGGTATAGCTTATTGTGTGCCCAGAACATTCCTTCTCTGTATATTTGTATTTATACATATGGGAGGAGGGAGGTACCATATCGATTCCCTTAGACAGTACAGTATGAGGGTATAGCTTATTGTGTGCCCAGAACATTCCTTCTCTGTATATTTGTATTTATACATATGGGAGGAGGTGCCATATTGATTCCCTTAGACAGTTCAGTATGAGGGTATAGCTTATTGTGTGCCCAGAACATTCCTTCTCTGTATATTTGTATTTGTATATTTGTATTTATACATATGGGAGGAGGGAGGTACAGCTTATTATGTGCCCAGAACATTCCTTTCCTGTATAAATGACTACAACTAACTCTCGTATGCATGAAGGTATATTCTGTGCACGTTAATACTTATAACCTTAATACAAGAATACAACGGCAAAGTAAACCTAGCTTTTTCACAAAATTTAGTAAAGCAAATACAATTTTTTATTCACAAAGAAAAATAAAGTGTAGACTTGCAACTTAAAAAGTAACAGCACCCTGCTCACTGCTTCTAGGTGCCGGCCTTCTACAGTAATGAACCGTTTCAGGAGTCTTTGCATATCAGGCAACAGGGAAGTAAAGTGTTAAAGTCACTGTCATACCCTACTGTATTTGCTAAGCCACACTCTTACTGCCCAACACGCCCATCTGCTTATGAAGAAGTTTAACATATAACGGGGATGAAAAGAATTTGTGGGCACAGAGCCAACACTCCCATGAACCTCTGTGAGGTGCAATGGCCTTTAATTCTGATAAATATATAAATGATTAGCCCCATAAGGTGTTAAAGGAGTAGGAAAGGTTTAAAACTAAGTAAGCTTTATCAGAAAGGTCTATATAAATACACCAGTAAACCCTCAAAGTAATGCTGCTCTGAGTCCTCTGTCAAAAGAAACACTGCATTACTTTCCTTCTATTGAGTACACATGGGCTTCTGTATCAGACTTCCTGTTTTCAGCTTAAACCTCCTTGCCCTGGGCATGAGCATGCTCAGTTTGCTCCTCTGACATCACTTCCTCCCTGAGTCTCTCTCTGCTCACTCATAGTTCTGGGCTCGGATTACAGCAGGGAGGGAGAGAGGAGCAAACGGAGCATGCTCAGGCCCTAGCCCTGGAGGTTTAAGCTGAAAACAGGAAGTCTGATACAGAAGCCCACGAGTACACAATAGAAGCAAAGAAATGCTGCGTTTCTTTTAGGTATGCACTGAATCAACTATCCTGCTGAAAAAGCCAGAATCCTGAAATGAATCCTGGATTCGGTGCATGCCTAGTTTCTAGAGGACTCAGTGCAGTATTACTTTGAGGGTTTACTGGTGTATTTATATAGACCTTTCTGATAAAGCTTACTTACTTTTTGCCTTTCCTTCTCCTTTAACAGCAGCCAATCAAGATGAGGCCATAGCTTTTCGGTCTATAAATGTTAGGGGCAATTATATTTAAAATGGTTAAAAAAAAAAAAAAAAAAAAACATATTCCCCCTCAAAGTCTTCCGTATTATTAGCAAACACAAAATGATCTGTAAATCAGAAGAGCTCGGATAGTTTAATGAAGGAGGCTGGTCAGAGAAGAGGAGCACGTACGGGCCCTTTAAATGGGAAATAGACTAGGCCACGCCCACCAGCCTCAGTTTACTATTGCCCAGGGTAGCACATTGTTATTGAGGGAAGCCATGTTTGTTTAGGGTTCTACTACTGGAGACAGAGCGGCCAAGGTAGGACTGAAGGAAGCACTGCACACAATGGAGATCTGTGCTTTCCCTACCTGTGTCTGTCCATCTGTCCAGCAGCAACAATAACCATGTCCCATATGGTGGGGTGTGCGGCACTTTACAATAATTTCCTCTATAACATTTCCTATATTCCTATTTATATATATATATATATATATATATATATATATGTGTGTGTGTGTGAGAGATCGTATAGTCTCTCCCCTATAGAATCAAAAGGAATATTTACATATTAAAGTCCAGCAGGTGGAACCATAATAAAAGTTGGGATCCAACAGGGAATGTAGGATATAGTAAAGAAGCTCATTAGTTCCTAAGGAATATGGAATCTGGAGGCACAAGCTGTGGCTCCTCTTTGCACCATCGCTGGGCACTAAATGTCCAGGAGTTTATTTAGGGCTACCACGTCCTAATGTGTATGGTACAAAGGGAAAATAAAAATGGAGGCGCATTCGTTTGAAGGCGGGGATATTAAGCCAGGAGAATAAATTGTCTTAGTTGTAATAGGAAAAGAAAGGGAAAGTGTACCAGTCTGACCCGCATATTTTTTTTTTTTTGTCGTTGGTAGAAAATAAATTAAAAGTCGTTTGGGTTGGTCCGTCCTCACGCAGTGTTCTCCCAGTCTGACCGGGGCTCCGACGAGCCGTTCACCACCTTCTTCAATTTCTTCACTCCTTCCGTTGCGCCTGTGGTCGTCACTCTGTGGGTTTAAAAATGAGAGAATTAGAGAAAAAAAAAAAAAACAGATTGATGGGGTACAGGTATGGGATCTGTTATCTGGAAACCCGTTATCCAGAAAGAGTCTATGGGAGAGGCCATCTCCCATAGACTGCATTTTATCCAAATAATCTAAAATTTTAAAAAAAATTATTTCCTTTTTCCTCTATAATAATAATAATAAAACAGTAGCTTGTACTTGATCCCAACTAAGGTATAATTAATCCTTATTAGAAGCAAAACCAGCCTATTGGGTTTATTTAATATTTACATGATTTTCTAGTAGACTTAAGGTATGAAGATCCAAATTACAGAAAGATCCCTTATTGGGAAAACCCCAGGTCCCGAGCATTCTGGATAACAGGTCCTATACCTGTATATTGCACAGTTACACATTGCAGGTATGAGACCGGTTATCCAAAATACTCGGGACCTGGGGTTTTCCGGATAATGGATCTTTCCGTAATATGGTTCTTCATACCTTAAGTCTACTAGAAAATCACATAAACATTAAATAAACCCAATAGGCTGGTTTTGTTTCCAATAAGGATTAATTATATCTTAGTTGGGATCAAGTACAAGCGACTGTTTTATTATTACAGGAATGGGACCTGTTATCCAGAATGCTCAGGAGCTGGGGTCTTCCAGATAAAGGATCTTTCCGTAATTTGGTTCTTCATACCCAAAGTCTACTAGAAAATCATATAAACATTAAATAAACCCAATAGGCTGGTTTTGCTTCCAATAAGGATTAATTATACCTTAGTTGGGATCAAGTACAAGATACTGTTTTATTATTACACAGAAAAAGGAAATATGTTTTGAAAAATTTAGATTCATTGGATAAAATGGAGAGACGGCCTTTCGGTAATTCGTAGCTTTACAGATAACAGATCCCAACCAGATTGCTGAAACTACAGAGCTGCTGAATAAAAAGCTAAATAACTCAGAAACCACAAATAATAAAAAATGAAAACCAATTGCAAATGGTCTCTCTCTACTCTCTCTCCATCATACTAAAAGTTTAGTTAAAGGGCTACAACCCCTTTAACGCTTTACAGGAGACATCAGGGGACCGTCGGAGGAAAATTTATATAAAGAAGAGAGAAAAAAAAATCACGGACCTATCACAAAAATGCTATTTTCCACTGAGGTGCCTAAATATTTAAACGTAGATGAGCGGATGTTACTAGAGAATATCCCATCTTGGAGAAATGTTTACTTTCCCATCTGTCTTTTAGATTCACGGAGTGAAAAAAAAGCCCATTGTTCTGGTAGTAGAAAGCACAGGGACGAGTGGGAGGGGGGTATCCATATTAATTATTGAGAATTGGCTGCAGTCAGTGTATACATACACGCAAACACCACGGGCCCATCTACAGGGAACAGATTGCACACAAACACTCACCAAAGCCGACTGATTGGGCAGAAAACAGTTAGGGCTATAGCACATTTTCTCTGTCTCTGCCCCAGGGCCCTTATATTGACTTGATATTGGGGTCGGCTGCCCCCTACCCTTTCCATTAGGCACTGAAACCCAAATTATATACATATATATATATATATATATATATATATATATATATATATATATATATATATACATACACACACGGGATCCGTTATCCGGAAACCCGGTATCCGGAAAGCTCTCCCGTAGACTCCATTTTATCCAGTTAATTCAAATTTAAAAAATGATTTCCATTTTCCGTGTTATAATAATAAAACAGTAGCTTGTACTTGATCCCAACTAAGATATAATGAATCCGTATTGGAAGCAAAACCAGCCTATTGGGTTTATTTAATGTTTACATGATTTTCTAGTAGACTTAAGGTACGAAGAACCAAATTACGGAAAGTTCCATTATCCGGAAACCCCCAGGTCCTGAGCTTTCTGGATAACAGGTCCCATACCTGTACTTGATCGCAGCTAAGATATAATGAATCCTTATTGGAAGCAAAACCAGCCTATTGGGTTTAATTAATGTTTGCACGATTTTCTAGTAGACTTAAGGTATGAAAACCCAAATTACAAAAAGATCCATTACCTGGAAAACCCCAGGTCCCGACGAGAGAGAGAGAGAGAGAGAGGGATTAAATTAGGGATGCACCGAATCCACTATTTTGGATTCAGCCGAAGCCACGAATCCTTCGCGGAAGTTTCGGCCGAACACCGAACCGAATCCGCATATGTAAATTAGGGGTGTGAGGGGGAAAACATTTTTTACTTCCTTGTTTTGTGACAAAAAGTCACGTGATTTCCCTCCCGCCCCTAATTTGCATATGCAAATTAGGAATCTGATACGGTTCGGCCAGGCAGAAGGATTTGGCCGAATCTGAATCCTGCTGAAAAAGGCCGAATCCTGGACTCAGTGCATCCTTAATTTAAAGATATTAGATATTTTTTATGGTGAACAGTTAACAGGTATAGGATCCGTTATCGGGAAATCCGTTATCCAGAAAGATCCAGGACATCTCCGATAAACTCCATTATAATCAAGTAATTCAAATTTTTGAAAACGATTTCCTTTTTCTCGGTAATAATACAGATAATAAGAGATAAGAAACAACTAAATACAATAAATATACTTTGCAGTTTAAAATAGCACTAAGAACCCCCCTGTAAATGAAACGATTTACATAAATTCTTGATCCTGGCCAGGTAGGCCCCGGCTGGAAGCCAGAATTTTATATCGGTAAATTGGTTTTATTTACAGGGGGTGGGTTAGGAACTCTATATATCATAATATAGGACAGTGTTTATTAGATGGTAATTGTGGGATGGCTACACTACGGTTCCATTCTCACAGGACTCACATTTTCATTTCCCTTTCATGTGACTTGAGATGTGACCGGTTTATTGTCCCAGGCTCGGTAAACGAGTTTATTTCTTAGAACCATAAATAAATGGACTTTACGACGGTTATTTATTGCAATCCGTACATGAGTAAATATCTTGACAAATGGGAATACAATTTTGCTTCAGTAACCTGCCATCGTAAATCCAGCTGATTTTATTTCATTTTCACTTTTAGTATGTTATAGAATGACCAATTACAAGCAACTTTTCAATTGGTCTTCATTATTTTTTTTTTCAATTGAATTATTTGACTATTTTTGGGCTCTTTCGTTTAAATGGGGGTCGCAGTCCCCAGCAGCCAAAACAATTATTGCTCTTCGAGGCTACAATTTATTACTTTTTATAATGTTTCTTATTCAGATACAGGACTATTCATATTTCGGTCACTTATTTTTGGTTGCTAAGTTTATTAGCACCCTAGCAACTAGACAGCTGCTGAAACTCCAAAGTGGAGAGAGCTGCTGAACGAAAAGTGAATCAATTAAAAAAGAAAAGGAAGACCAATTGCAAATTGTCTCAGAATATCACTCTCTACATCATACTAAAAGTTATCTCAAAGGTGAACAACTCCTTGTTGATATGAAGTTTACACCGAGAGGCACATTTATCAAGGGTCGAATTCGAGTTTTTTTTTTTTAAATTAGAATTGAATTTTTGGGTTGATTCTATTCATCAGATTTTATTAATACATTTTGATGGTTGAATTTTGAATTCATGTGAGTTTTATTTATTTATTTATTTTTTAAAAAACCCATAATCTCGAAATTCGACCAATTGAAATTTATTAATAAAATCGGACGAATAGAATCAACCTGAAAACTCAAATCGAATTCAATTTGAATTAAAAAAAACCTCGAATGTCAGAGAGGCCGCAAACAACTCATAATTGATCCCTGGACGCCTCACATTGACTTAAACAGCAATTTGGCAGGTTTTAGGTGGCAATTAGTCAAATTTGAGTTCTTAAAGGGCCAGAGTATGATCAATCCTGAAAATCAAATTCGAAATTTTGAAAAAAACCTCTAATCAAATTTGAATAACTCCCTAGTCAAATTTGATAAATCTGCCCCATAATGTTGCAATGCAGATCGTATTCCACAGTGTATCAGGAAAGACACTGTTAAAGGGGTTGTTCCTTGTTAAATACATTTTTAGTATGATATAGAGAGTGATATTCTGAGACAATTTGTAATTGGTTTTCATTTTATATTATTTGTGGTTTTTGAGTTATTTAGCTTTTTATTCAGCAGTTTGCATTTTCAGCAATCTAATTGCTAGGGTGCAAATTCCCCTAGCAACCATGCATTGATTCGAATAAGAGACTGGAATATGAATAGGAGAGGCCTGAGTAAAAAGAGGGAAAAGGTAGCAATAATTCAGCTTTAAGAGCATTTTTTTTTTAGATGAGGTCAGTGACCTCCCATTTGAAAGCTGGAAAGGCTGCAAATCAAAGTCTAGAATCAAAGCCTAGAAATAGCCATTCTTTAACATACTAAAATGGCATATTTATTAAAAAAAAAATTGAATATGTAAAATTTGGGCGAATTTTACTGACCCGAAAACTCCAATCGAATTCGACCGAACTCAATTCGACTTTTAGGCTACAAACATCTCCAAATTGGACACTGGATGTTTCCCATTGACTTATACATGAATTCAGCAGGTTTTAGGTGGCGAATAGTCTAATTCGAATTCTTAAAGGGCCAGAGCATGATCAATTTTGAAAATCGAATTCTTTAAAAAAAAACTCGAATCGAGTTTAGATAATTCCCTAGTTGAATGAGAGTTTTGACCATTAATAAATCTGCCCCTAAAAGTTAACTTAAAGGTGAACCACCACTTTTAATATTGGACAACATAACACCTTTCATATATTTCTACTCACACTGCTTCCATTTCCAGGTCGTCCTCGTCGTCATCCTGAGAAAGCTGCAGATACGGGTTATCAGAGGCTGGGCGGAACTTATAGCCGGTCAGTACGAAGAATATGAGCGTGGCCACTTCGTCCAAGAGCTGGAGGCGATAACCCAACAGTCACATTAATACTGATCAGCGATGCTGATTTACATGCTATTTACATATATGAACAATTACCTGGTACATCCACTTCCATTTGAAGGGGATGGCAAACCTGATGAACATGGCGATGATTCGGGTGAAGTAAATGAAGCAAACAATCTGGAGGCAAGAGAAAAGTAAAGGGGTGCGTTAAGAAATGTCGTTCTAGAATGACCGATTCTAAGCAACTTTTCAATTGGTCTTCATTTTTTTTGTTTTCTAGTTTCTTTCTAACATTGAAATGGGGGTCACCCTCCGGGAACTAGATGATACTGGACCCCACAGCAAATTCGTTTTAGGTAGGGATGCACCGAATACAGGATTCGGCCAGGATTCAGCATTTTTCAGCAGGATTCGGATTAGGCCGAATCCTTCTGCCCGGCCAAACCAAATCGTATTTTGCATATGCAAATTAGGGGTGGGAGGGAAATCACGTGACTTTTTGTCACAAAACAAGGAAGTAAAAAATGTTTTCCCGTTCCGATCCCTAATTTGCTTATGCAAATTAGGATTTGGTTCTGTAAAATCTTTCGCGAAAGATTCAGGGGTTTGGCCGAATCCAAAATAGAGGATTTGTTGCATCCCTAATTTTAGGGCGCCCATCATATCCAGAGGTTGTCCTGTTTTCCCCATATTAATTAGGGCCTTGTGGGGACCCCTATCCTACCTGGGCCCCCCTGCAGCCACAGGGTCTGTAGTTACGCCCTATCACTATCCCCAGAACCGGACCGTGGAAATGTATTGGATTTCATGATACCGTAAGTAACAACTAGAATCCTTTTTATCAGTCATTATTGCTTGAGAAGCTGCAGGCAAATTAGGGGACCCTGGGGCTGAGACTGAAAAGGGCAGGTGCAGAGTGATGGCATCATTCTTGGCAAAAAAAAGGGGGTGCATTAAAGCGCCTATACAGTAAGGTGATGGAAAAGAGCACCAAAAACATGTAAAGATCCTTACAGCAGACAGTGGAGTGCAAGCTCTTTGCCTACGCCACAAAAGTGCTGCATAGAGTACAGTGTGAATGTGAGGTGCAAGCCTAACGGGACTCCCCAACAGAGTCACCAAAACATAATACACATTCAAAAAATAAGGATTGCACACTTAAAGAAAAAGTCAATACATTTTTATTCCATACAAAGGTTAAAATATTGGCCCAACGCGTTTCAACCGATTAAGGTCTTCATCAAAATACAAAAATACAATAAGGGGGAAAAAAAGGGTAAAAAAAAAAAAAAAAAAAGAAAAAGGCAGGTCTTTTCTTTTTTTTCCCTTGTATTTTTCCCCGATGAAGACCTTAATCGGTTGAAACGCGCTGGGCCAATAGGCCAATATTTTAACCTTTGCATGGAATAAAAATGTATTAACTTTTTCTTTAAGTGTGCAATCCTCATTTTTTGGACTGGATGGACAGAACCGGGCCAATGCTGGCCGTCTGATTAATGACAATGTTTCTTACTGTACAAGGGCAAAGAGACTCTACACAGAAGAGTTAAAAGGGTTGGTTCACCTTTAAGTATATCAAGTGCCACATTTCTAATTCATGTGAGTTTTTTTAACAAGTGTATTAAAATGACCTGAAACCTCGAATAGAATTAGATTAGAATTCAATTAGAATTCGATCCAACTCAATTCGAATTCAATCAAACTCAATTCGAGTTTTTTTTTTTAAAAAAAAACTCTAATCGAGTTTGGATAACTCCCTAGTCGAATTTGACAGTTTTGACCATAAAAAAAAAAACCTTAATAAATCTGCCCCCTAATATGTTATAGAATGTCTTATTCTAAGCAATTTTTCAATTGGCCTTCATTTTTCCTTTTTTGTAGCTTTCAAATAGGGGGTCACTGACCCCCATCTAAAAAACAAATGTCCTGTAAGGCTACACAAGTATTGGTAGATTTATATTCATATTCCAGTCTCTTATTCAAAGCAATGCATGGTTGCTAGGGTAATTTGGACCCAAGCAACAAGATTGCAAACCGGAGAGGTGCTGAAAAAAAGCTAAATGACCCAAACCCCACAAATAATAAAAAATTTAAATCAATTTCAAATTGTCTCAGAATATCACTCACTACATCATACTGAAAACTTTGATTTAATTATCTACTGCAGCCCTCTTAGGTCCCTCTCTGGACACACACAGCTTGACCTATGACTAGTCAGTTACTGGAAAATGACTGCGGCCACAGTCTACTTAAATCAATATTAAAATGAATATGTAATCTCTAGTGTATAAAAAGGAGGGGTCCTCCCTTAAAGGAAGAGAAAAAGATTAAAGTGGGGGGGACTTACCATGACGTAGTAATGTTTGAAGAGCTTGAGCTTTGCCAAGTTGATGGCGGCTGCAGAAACCAAACCAAATAAAAGTTTCAGAAGGACAGAACAGCTGCATTTCTTTCATTAGCTACAATTTGTTTATTTTACTTTGGTTTATGTGCCCTTAAATAACAGTGGATCGCGGGCTGTTGGAATCAGTATTTCCTTTCAGACTACAATATACACCCGGAGCTGTAATCTCTAGATCTCATCTTCAGCATTCCAAGTCATTTTCTAGAGCAGGGGTCCCCAACCTTATTTACCCGTGAGGGCATGCAAAAAGTTCCTGGGTTTGCCAAATATGGGCTGTGATTGGCTATTGATAACCCTTATGAGGACTGGCAGCCTATAGGAGGCTCTGCTTGGCAGGGCACATGGTTTTTATGAAATTAATAAATAAATGCCTGCATTAAGGGCCACTTGGAGCAACATACACAGGGTTGGTGAGCTACATGTTGCTCACAAGCTTCTGTTGAGGATCACTGTTCTAGAAGTTCCAATGCACCTAAATAAAAAAGCCATACAGGTTGAGTAGGTGCGTGCTTTGGAGCTGATGAAAAGCGCCAGTACTAGCGCTGACAGGTGGGAGGCGGCAGGATCTTTTTTTTTTTTGGAGGATTCTCCACTGACTGGTAGAGAAAATAAAACATTTGCCCTCTAACCAGAGGCCAAGGAGGAAGAAACTTAAAAAGTCAAAAAATTAAGAGATTAGAGGGCTGGGATTTGGAGAGAGTGAGAAAGATAAGAGGGCCCAGATTTGGAGGGAGAGATTAGAGGGCCCAGATTTGGAGGGAGAAAGATTAGAGGGCTGGGATTTTGAGAGAGAGAGCTGGGATTTGGAGAGAGAGAGATTAGAGGGCCTGGATTTGGAGCGAGTGACGGGATCTGGGCAGAGATTAGGCTACTGTCATACAAGAAAGTTTCTCTCCCTGGCTCTATAATCTCATTTCTTGCTCTCAAAGGCTACTGCCATGCCAGGCTGATTTTTGGCCTGTGGATAAACACAGACCAAGAGTCATCCCTATGCTTTGCTCAGTCTATCCTTGTATTGCATTGGCCCTGGTAAAGGCATACGGAGTGGATTTTGGTGACAAAGTGCATACTTACTCTGGGTGCAGAAACAGTGAGAAGCGAGGAGCCAAGGATTGAGATTAGAGAGCCAGGAGCCAGCGGGGAATACAACAGTTAGGAGCAAGAGATGAGATTGGAAATGCAGGAGCCAGAGAAGGATTAGAGGAAACAGGGCTAAATGAGATATTACACAAACCAGAAGCCGGTGAGAGAGTTTAGATTGGGAGAGCCTTGGGTGGGAGAATGGAAACAAACAATTTTTCACCGGGCTGAAAAAGTGAACATGATCCGTGCATATTATTGTAAGATTGGATAGTGTATACATACTGGCTGCTGCGCTACTTCCTCTGTCCTGTCTACTGCTCTCATTGTTCACCACAAGAGCTGACAATAATGAGCCAGACAAGGGGATACAGGGAGTAAAGCTGTGGGCAAATTGCTAAATTCAGATGCTAGCCCTTGGTGCAGGAGTCCTACACCCACGGGCATGGTACATTAAACAGGCTTTGAAGTGGTTTCCTAAAGACATAAAAGCAGCTGCAGTAGATCAGACAAGATGCTGTCCCTGTGCTGGGATCCCCTCTGTGTTTATCTTAGCCCCCGGAGCTCACATCAATTTCCTGCGTGTTAGGACAGTGCCCTGCACACTCTATACAACCTAAATATAGACTTTTCTGCCTTTAACTGCTCCCTGCCTTTGCACAATCGCTGCAGAATATTTCAGAAAGAAAGCGGAGTTTGTTGCAAATAAATGGATTTAGCGCCCTTCGCTTGCCCTTCCTGAAAAAAACCTCATACATTTTTCAGGGCAATATTCTATAAATGGCAGTCCCCAATAAAAAGAGTCTAGTCATGCTTATAAATAACAGTTAATATGTCCTGTATGATTTCCCTTCCTTATACAGAGAGGGTATAGCCTACTGTCTGCCCAGAACATTCCTTCTCTGTATATTTGTATTTATACATCTATATATCTATATATCTATAGATATATATATATATATATATATATATATATACAGATATATAGATATATGGGACGAGCCATATTGATTCCCTTAGACAGTACAGTATGAGGGTATAGCTTATTATGTGCCAAGAACATTCCTTCTCTGTATATTTGTATTTATACATATGGGAGGAGGTGCCATATTGATTCCCTTAGACAGTACAGTATGAGGGTATAGCTTATTATGTGCCAAGAACATTCCTTCTCTGTATATTTGTATTTATACATATGGGAGGAGGTGCCATATTGATTCCCTTAGACAGTACAGTATGAGGGTATAGCTTATTATGTGCCAAGAACATTCCTTCTCTGTATATTTGTATTTATACATATGGGAGGAGGTGCCATATTGATTCCCTTAGACAGTACAGTATGAGGGTATAGCTTATTGTGTGCCCAGAACATTCCTTCTCTGTATATTTGTATTTATACATATGGGAGGAGGAGGTGCCATATTGATTCCCTTAGACAGTACAGTATGATGGTATAGCTTATTGTGAGCCCAGAACATTCCTTCTCTGTATATTTGTATTTATACATATGGGAGGAGGTGCAATATTGATTCCCTTAGACAGTACAGTATGAGGGTATAGCTTATTGTGTGCCCAGAACATTCTCTGTATATTTGTATTTATACAAATGAGGGTATAGCTTATTGTGTGCCCAGAACATTCCTTCTCTGTATATTTGTATTTATACATATGGGAGGAGGGAGGTGCCATATTGATTCCCTTAGACAGTACAGTATGAGGGTATAGCTTATTGTGTGCCCAGAACATTCCTTCTCTGTATATTTGTATTTATACATATGGGAGGAGGTGCCATAATGATTCCCTTAGACAGTAAAGTATGAGGGTATAGCTTATTATGTGCCCAGAACATTACTTCTCTAAATGTTTGAATTTATACATATGAATAAAATCACTCAGCCTTCAACCTTGCGCCTTTATATGGTCATTAAATGCCTATAACCTTATATTTTACATGATACTTTTATACAGCATATATTATTCCCTACATAAACACACACCGAGAAGCTTCCATATTGCTTGTATATAGAGAAACAGGAAAGCGCGAGTGTGAAGTTTACTGTATGATTAAAATGTTCCATAAGCTCTGACTCAGCGAATGCATTCTCCATAAAACAAAACAGCGGGTCTGGCAGTTTATCGACCCATTCGTCACCAAAGACACACCGATAATATTGTACAAAATGGATTTTCAGACGATATTCGGTGCGTGTATGGTGGGAGATGATATCAGCAGAAGACTTGGATATCGGTTGGCTCGTCAATCGGCCAGAAAATTTTGATTGGGCGCATTTAAATGCACCTGAACAGACCATTGTTAGTGCTGAATGGTCAGATACAGGATGAATTCTATTGTTTCTATCTGTATATCGGACCATTCATCTCTACACGTGTGTAGTGAAATGAACCATCTTTCCTGGAAAGATTGTAATTATAACGTCTGAATCAGTTGGTTGATGTGGTCTGACCACCCCCGGAGGGTTCTGTGAAGAAACCCACTCCATTAATTGCTGCTGAAGAACTGATCCCTGCCATGCTCAAGTCACTGTGCAAACACCAATCGGCGGCTCTTTAATCCCACGGTTGCCAGTTTCAGGGTCTAATTAATGCCAACGGCTGGTCTTTTGTTTGCTTGTGTAAACATGCCTTGTGTACCCGGGGTCGCTACGTGCTGCTGCGGAGAAGCCAGGAGAGCTCCCCCAAGCCCTTATATAGACAGGCCAGGGGAGAGGTATGTGGGGAAGTTGATCTGCTACCTAAACGCTCATTATTAATTACAGACGGAGCACAAAACAGAGCTGTGATGGAGAGAGGTGTGTATATACTGGGGTGGCATTAGCCAACATGGACTCAATCCAGCAACGCTTGGGAATCTCACTATGATCAAAATCTGGGAATATGGGCAAAGCCTCCTATTTATAGTAAGATGCATCTCTCTCTGTGTCTCTAGCTAAGTTAGGCATTCCTTCTGTATGTATTTATACATATGGGAGGAGGGAGGTGACATATTGTTTCCCTTACACAGTGCAGTATGAAGGTATAGCTTATTGTGTGCCCAGAACATTCCTTCTCTGTATATTTGTATTTATACATATGGGAGGAGGTGCCATATTGTTTCCCTTAGACAGTACAGTATGAAGGTATAGCTTATTGTGTGCCCAGAACATTCCTTCTCTGTATATTTGTATTTATACATATGGGAGGAGGTGCCATATTGATTCCCTTAGACAGTACAGTATGAGGGTATAGCTTATTGTGTGCCCAGAACATTCCTTCTCTGTATATTTGTATTTATACATATGGGAGGAGGTGCCATATTGATTCCCTTAGACAGTACAGTATGAGGGTTTAGCTTATTGTGTGCCCAGAACATTCCTTCTCTGTATATTTGTATTTATACATATGGGAGGAGGTGCCATATTGATTCCCTTAGACAGTACAGTATGAGGGTATAGCTTATTGTGTGCCCAGAACATTCCTTCTTTGTATATTTGTATTTATACATATGGGAGGAGGGAGGTGCCATATTATTTCCCTTACACAGTACAGTATGAGGGTATAGTTTATTGTGTGCCCAGAATATTATCTCTGTATATTTGTATTTATACATATGGGAGGAGGTGCCATATTGATTCCCTTAGACAGTACAGTATGAGGGTATAGCTTATTGTGTGCCCAGAACATTCCTTCTCTGTATATTTGTATTTATACATATGGAAGGAGGGAGGTGCAATATTGATTCCCTTAGACAGTACAGTATGAGGGTATAGCTTATTATATGCCCAGAACATTCCTTCTCTGTATATTTGTATTTATACATATGGGAGGAGGGAGGTGCCATATTGTTTCCCTTACACAGTACAGTATGAGGGTATAGCTTATTGTGTGCCCAGAACATTCCTTCTCTGTATATTTGTATTTATACATATGGGAGGAGGAGGTGCCATATTGATTCCCTTAGACAGTACAGTATGAGGGTATAGCTTATTGTGTGCCCAGAACATTCCTTCTCTGTATATTTGTATTTATACATATGGGAGGAGGAGGTGCCATATTGATTCCCTTAGACAGTACAGTATGAGGGTATAGCTTATTGTGTGCCCAGAATATTCTTTCTCTGTATATTTGTATTTATACATATGGGAGGAGGTGCAATATTGATTCCCTTAGACAGTACAGTATGAGGGTATAGCTTATTGTGTGCCCAGAACATTCCTTCTCTGTATATTTATATCTATACATATGGGAGGAGGGAGGTGCCATATTGATTCCCTTAGACAGTACAGTATAAGGGTATAGCTTGTTGTATGCCCAGAACATTCCTTCTCTGGGTATCTGTATTTACACATATGGGAGGATGGAGGTGCCATATTGATTCCCTAAGACAGTACATTATGAGGGTATAGCTTATTATGTGCCCAGAACATTCCTTCTCTGTATATTTGTACAGAGTGACAGTGTAGCTAAATATGCATATTTGCAGAGTGGGAGCTGCCATACTGCTTATTAAAGCATCATAATGAACGAGGGCAAGACTATTGGCAAGTAAAATTTCTAGTAAGAGGACTCTGACTATTACATATAAATGTACCCTGGACACTTCCAACACACCCCAGATGAGACCCATTACAGCTAAAAAAACGACCAATTCCCCCTACATCCCATTAATAAGTCCTGGGCCTCTCTCAGAACCCTTCAGTGACGCGGCCCAGGGAGGGCAGTGTATGAGGAAGCAGCACTAGTACAGTAGTTAATGGCAATGGTTGCTGCAAATCTGAGGGGGTGCAGTTTAAATGGAGTGGTTGTACTCTCTAGGCATTCGCAAAAGAAGTGCTAGCTCTTAAATACTTGCAGGTGAAATGCAGCAGTGGCTGAAACTGTATCACTCTGCTCTCCTCTCTCTATCGATTTCACTTTAACCAACATCATTTCTTGTGCATGACTATAATAAAAGTGTCCCAGAGCGATGACCTAGTGTATAACAAAGATGGAGTCTGCTACTGGCCGATTCACCTCCCTTGCTTGCCTGGTGGCTCAGTCTGTCTCGAGGAGGGGCCTGCTAGATAATTACTCCTGATACTGATGTGCTGCAGCGCTGCGCTTACAGGATCGGAGTCGCTCGCTCGTGATCAGAATTCATCAACAGCCCAGTCATAAAGAGAACTGCAGTGTGTAACCCCTTCCTAGCTGGAAATGTCCAATCTGTACTGTAGCCTGGGTGGCAGCGGAAGGGTTAAATGGAAGCACACTGAGCCCACAGGTAGGTACAGTTTATCCCATCCACTGCCAATCAAATGTGGTTCAGAGACAACTCAACCAAAGTTACCCAGGCTGATATACTGCCCCCTATATGCGGAGGGGTTCAATACAACCTATATGTGGAGGTGGGGCCAATAGAACATATATCAGAATGAATTAGGATTAGCATCACTCCACATTGCCCACTGATTTTACTATGCAGTGGTGCATCATGGGAAGCCACTCACTGCAGCACATTGAGCTTCTAACATGCCTTTTAAATGCTGGGGTGAATGGAGGAGGGGGGGAATCAGAGTGAAATGTGTTGGATGTGATTCTTTACAGTATATAATGAGGCAATTATCTTTGCTGCAAGCTTAGGCTGTGGCGGGGTACTTACCAGGAGCACCCCCTACTGAGGCACCCAAGGATCATCAGGGTCACAGATAATGGCTGAAGGGCTGGGATAGAGGACCAAGGAATTGCTATGGAGGAGTTCAGGTTTAATGCAAGAGACACAGGCTGTGCAGCATCAATCAGCCTGTCTGCATTCCTTAGCAACCGCATCCAGACACTTACAGACTATCCCTTTATCTCTGTTTCTAGCTCACATGCTGAGTAATGGCATACAATAAGCTATTCCCCCCTCTAACGGAAACAATAGGACACCTCCCAAACAAATGTATGAATACAAATATACAGAGAAGGAATGTTCTGGGCACACAATAAGCTATACCCTCATACTGTACTGTCTAAGGGAATCAATATGGCACCTCCTTCCATATGTATAAATACAAATATGCAGAGAAGGAATGTTCTGGGCACACAATAAGCTATACCCTCATACTGTACTGTCTAAAGGAATCAATATGGCACCTCCCATATGTATAAATACAATATACAGGAAGGAATGTTCTGGGCACACAATAAGCTATACCTTCATATTGTACTGTCTAAGGGAATCAATATGGTACCTCCTCCTCCCATATGTATAAATACAAATATACAGAGAAGGAATGTTCTGGGCACACAATAAGCTATACCCTCATACTGTACTGTCTAAGGGAATCAATATGGCACCTCCCTCCTCCCATATGTATAAATACAAATATACAGAGAAGGAATGTTCTGGGCACACAATAAGCTATACCCTCATACTGTACTGTCTAAGGGAATCAATATGGCACCTCTCTCCTCCCATATGTATAAATAGAAATTTACAGGTTTATAAGACCACTTTCAGCCCAGGGCTCTGTCAACGAAGTGGAGTGGTGTCACACTCGTTTATATGTTATAGATACTGCTGCCTTACAACGCTGGGGTCCTGGGTTTGATTACAGCCAGGGCACTATCTGCAAGGAGTGTTGTGTATGTTCTCCCCATCTCTGCTCAGGTTTCCTCCAGGTACTTTAGTTGCCCAAAACGGGCAGGTTAAATGTCTCCCAATAAAACTGCCCTCACTATGCGAGGATGGGACTTTAGATTGTGAGACTTACTGGGGTAGGGACCAATGTAAAATCTCTGTATTGCTCTGCGGAAATATGCCAGAGCTATATAACTACCGGGAAATAAATAGTTACTTTTCTTGGCATTGCGCAGGTTACAGAGGAAATCAGGTTACTTGCTTTATTACTACTGCCATCTGGTGGTGAAGGTGCACAGCTGCACTAATATAAGAGCCTTATAAGAACGCTAGTTCTATCCAATAATTCATAGGAATCAAAAAGACCAAGACCCATTAAGGTGGAGACTTACCTTTTCCATCTGTGGCAGAAGCCTCCTGTAGATGTCTGATGGACCTGTCAGAACACACAAACCATGAGGGGAAATAGGGGATTCCAGAAGTGTCTGCCTGTTTTTACCCATGATTAATAAGGTAACCAGAGAAGCTTAATTCTCCAGTCTTTTCCATGAACACACTTTGCCCAATGGACACCTTTTGCCCACAAACACACCAAGACTCACAACTCAAGACCGACCCAACAACCGTGTCTTGAGTTGTGTGGGTGTGTTTGTATCAAGCTAAACAGACAAATAACACCATGAAATGCCCAAGAAGTTTATTTATATACTTCCCAAGCAGCATGGTTACCCCAGACATACCATAAAACTGGGAAGAGGATGGCTCCGCAGCACAGAAAGTCCACCAGGAACAGGATATCTTTCCACAGCCCGTATTCTGTCGTGCCTTCCTCTGTGGATTCAATGATGATATATGCCACATTGGCGAGCACCTGCCAATCAGAATATCACTTGGTAACTCACGGAGAAATCATGGAGGGAATCCCATCACTTAGGAAATCAGGTATTGAATACATTCAAATCTGAGGGGGATCATCTGATCCAGAACCACAGGAACCCCCCATTTAGCTACATTATTCATAACCGCAGGTCAGAACCCAACTATCTTAAAGGGGAAGTCTAATGATGGGTGTTTTGTGCAGTCTCCTTTCAAGGCCGTCATATTATTTGCTGGATCCAGCTCATTTAACAAGGGTAACCCCTGCCATTGACTTTTCCGGGAACTGCAATGAAAACCTTCTGAGAGATAGATCTGCTGAAATTGCTGCCTCTAATGCCCAATTACTCAACGTCGCTTAGATCCCTTTCCTCCTCTCAAGCAGGACCCCCCTATTCTTTTATCTGCCGCTAGTAATTTGTTCGCTCTTTGAATAGGGAGTAAATTATTTCTTCCCCGATAGACAATGAAAACGACCTTGAAAATACTTGCACGATCGACTTATACTTCCTTTTAGGTGGCTCTTCAATACCTCAGTTCCTCTATACTCTTATATTCATTTTGCCTGTGATGTTCTGTACTTTTACCATTTATTGAACATGGCTTCCATTCTTAAATACACTTAGCCCAGCCCTCTTGTGTTACATTTCTTTCCCGTTGGAGCTATTGCCAAGCCTGCAGTGATTTGTGCTCATTAGTGCCCATGCACGGAGCACTTCATCTAGGGCAATTGCTGCAGCAGTTTATGTCAAGCTTCATGTACATACATAGCCCTTATCGGCTGATCTGCTCTGGCCATACCCAGTGTGAAGTTACAGTAGAATGGAGCCATTGAGCAACTCAAGCTCCTCTGAACATCACCAAAATGCTATAGGTCTTCTGCTTGTTGGAATATTATTGTAAATGGCTAGGAGACTCAGCAATTGCTGATGCTGCATTTGGCTACAAGCCTGTATGGATGTCACAAGGAAAACTGTGGGTTTTCCCTTGCTGTGAGTAGGGAAAACCAGCACAAAGAGTTTATTTTGGGAAGAGGATGATGGCACACAAGCATACTGCGCAGCATAAATAAACACTGCATATCTGCCCACTTGATGCATGCAGACGTGTGTATGTATATATATATTACACACATATAATCATCCATTTCCTTAGTGTCATGTAGCAAAGTGCTGCTTTCCATGCACCCCCCCTTTAAATCTGTGCCAATACTTGTACCTGTTTGCAGTGGAGAAGGCAGAACCTAAAGAAAAGAGATGATCTTGAGTTTCTACCAACTAAAGGTGTCCATACAAACCAATATTTATTGTATGAAAGATGTTTTGTATGATAATCTGTGCATGTGGTGTGGGAGACAAGACGATATCTGTAAAAATCCTTGTCCATTGGGCTGGACTGAAAATTTTGATACGGCACATTTGAAGGTGCTGAAGAGCGTAACATTAATGCTGAATCGTCAGATAGAGCTAAAGGATTCTTTTTGTTTTTACCTGTATATCGGACGATTCCACTCGTAGAGATACGCTCGTTTGGCGATTTCACCAAACGAGCGATCTCCCCGATATTCCCATATAGGTGGGCAATATCGGGCTGATACGATCCTTGTTGACCACAAGGAGACACAGCTGAGTAACACAGTTGATTTAAAACCATGCAGATCTTTCTCCTTATCCCTTAAAAGAAACTATCAGATCCTAATGCAGGCAATATGTGCAATTGGATCACAGACAAACAGATGCGGTCGCAATCAGACAGAATTTTTAACCCTGCCTGATCGACATCTAGCTGATTTTCAGCCAGATATTTATAGGGGAAGCACATCGGAAGGCCCCACACATGGGCCAATAAGCTGCCGACTCATTCTGTCAGCAGCTTTTATCGGCCCGTGTATGGCCAGCTTAAAGGTTAGTAGTGTGGATGAAAGATCTTTTCTTTCTTTTGGGAAAGATCATAATTGTAGTTTGTATGGCCACCTTCAAAGGGGTTGCTCACCCTTGAGTTAACTTTTAGAATGATGTAGAGAGGGATATTCTGAGACAATTTGCAACTGGTTTTCATTTTTTATTATTTGTTGTGTTTGAGTGATTTAGCTTTTTATTCAGCGGCTCTCCAATTTTCAATTTCAGCAATTTGGTTTCTAGGGTCCAAATTACCCAGGCAACCATGCATTGATTTGAAAAAGAGCCTGGAATATGAATAGGAGAGGACCTGAATAGAAACATGACTTATAAAAGCTAGTAATAACAATACATTTGTAGCCTTACAGAGCATTAGATGGGGTCAGTGACCCCCATTTAAAAGCTGGAAAGAGTCAAAGGCAAATAATTTTAAAAACTGTAAAAAATGAAGACTAACTGAAAAGTTGCTTAGAATTGGCTATTCTAGAACATACTAAAAGTTAACTTAAGGAGAAAGATCTGCATGGTTTTAAATCAACTGAGTTGCTCAGATGTGCCTCCTTGTGGTCAACAGACCAAATCAAAACAAGAACCATTAGCATGGATTTTGGCTACAGAGCCAACTTCAGATCGGCTACGATCAGCCCATTTTAATTGTCATGCAAAGTAATCAGAGAGATGATACAGCAGTGCTATAGGTGTAAAGCTTGCCAGACACTCCTGGAGTTGTAGTTAGACTTTAGTTAGTTGGTACCCCACAAGCAATTATGCCTCTTTAACACAGCTGAGCAGCCCTGTTGTTGGCAATTCTAGCTGAACAAGACTGTCAGCTTTTGCCATAGTTTCTGTGACTATTTCCCAACAAAAATGTAACCGGGCCAAGTGAAGGTCAAATCTTGTGAAGTCAGGTCAGACTAAATGCTACAGTGTAGTAAATAAAGTGTTTTGTACATTGACAGAACTCTCTGATTTAAAGGCTACAATCTCTGCTGCTTGACAGGTAGGATGGGCAACAAATGCAATGGAGTCTTTATAAAGATAGCTATAATGTCAGCCAGTACAGGACTGCAGCTGAGGAAACGGAAGCAGACACAAAGCATAGCAAAGAAGTGCAGGACATGTGCTCCACCATCATACCTGCAGGGGAATGACGATCATGAAGATTTTCTTGTCCTTGTCAGAGAGTATGTGTTTCACAAAGGCCCAGCCTGTTCCAATTAGAGCGATGGTGATGAAAAGCAAGGCTCCTTTTAACCTAAAAGATCAAGGGGGGGATAAAGGAATTAAGTCTGGCTCCCAGATAGAAGGAAGTTTTGAAGCAGTGTAAATTCACTCAAATCAGTGTATTTATCAAATGCCGAGAATAAAGAACAATCTCATACAAGTGAATAGACCTTGGCAGTTTACTCTTTCATAAGCTCTGAAATGTCAAGCAGAAAATGGGAAAATGGGATTCAACCGATTATATATATATATTTTATACACATACACAGATTTACATCATGCCTCAAATTAGGAGCAATCCATGATAGTCTGCCTCTGATACACGAGCCATTTCCCTACACACCTTGTTCTATGTGGAGTGATGTATTTTGGAATTTGAAGTTCCTCTGATTTTAAGTTTTAAGTTTGCTTTCATATCTGCCTTTTTCTAGCAAATAATTGCTTTGTGAGGTTGCAGTTTTATTTTGTATTATTTATCGTTCAATTTAGTCCTCTACTATTTATCTTTCAGTCTCTCACGCAAATCACAGTCTGGTTGCTAGGGGAAATTCGACCCTAGCATAAACAGATAGCTGTAGAGCTGCTAAACAAAAAAGTTAAAAACACAACTAAAAAATGAAGACCATTTGCAAATTGTCTTAGAATATTAAAGGTCTGCAACATACTAAAAGTTAATTGAAAGCCGAACTATTCCTTTAACCCCAGCATGACTTAAGTGAATGAAATGGATCATACTTACAAGTGCATAATGTAATAAACCACCGCCCAGCCTTCAATTGGAAATCCCTGGGATGAAATATAGTGGTAGTCAATCTAGAAGACAAAAAGAGGGGAGACAGAAACAAGTTAAGACAAGGCAGGTCATTCCAGAATCCATAATTTCCTGCAAATAAATTGTATAACTCGCTAGTCAATAGTGAGTTACTGACAGTTCCATGACCTGTATAAAATCAATGTCTTTGGCTTCATGCTTTCATACCTCGATGACTTATAATATCCTTATATTTTAAAATAGGGGGTATTTTATTCACTATGGGGGTTATTTATCAAAGATCAAGAGTTTTTTTTTAACTTCAAATGAACTTGAATGGTATCTTATTTAAAAAAAGCTTGAATGGCAAAAAACAGATTCTGCGAGTTTGAGTCCCGCAACCTGAAAAAGTGAATTAATCGTTTTTTTGGGCAAGACCCTAAGAAAAAAACTTGAACATCAATCAGGCTGTTAACATCTTCAAATGGTTCAAGGGACCTCTGTCATTGACTCCTACAGACCTAGACAGGTGGTGTTTTTTCAGATTCAAACTATATATCCAGGGTTGGGGTATAAAAAAATCTTGAATATTCAAGTTTTTTTTTTTAACCTGAAAATTTGAGTTTTGACCAAAATATAGAACTCTAAAACTCTAATTTTCATAGAAAAAAAACAACTCGAACCTTAATAAATCTAACTTAATATAAATCCCTTGGATTGGATTTCTAATTAGCAAATCGCTGGAAAGGTTTCTATTGGAAACATACATTTATTATCTACGGTCACATCTGGGGTAGAGGGAGGAGAAAAAAATATTTTCAGATGATAACAGTTTAGTGGCAGTTTTGCCAATTTGTAATTTTTTAAGAACAGGACACTTACAGCATGGAATACCAGTGACAATGACTTTGTGAAGGGCAGCGCAGCCATCAGCCAGTGGATCTTGAACACGTCACTCCTCGAATATAAACAGAACTGTATGTTAGCAGTTAATACACGACATGCACCAAACAAGTGGTGTGTGTATACAGGTAATAGACTCTGGGCACAAGCAGTGCAAATACTATCATGTCATGGGTATACAGATGTCACAAGAATGAAGTAAGCTCTGGACTCTTTGCATGGAAAGCCTACACTGGCCATTTAATTGTTCAATGTTTAGCAAGATTTCCATGGGACAAATCTACCAAGTCTGCTATTGGCCAACTCATAATATATGACACACAGATAAACTCTTAGGTATCCCCAGACTCCCAAATAAAATTAAATGGCCAAATGTCAGCTGGTTGAACATCAGGGCAGGACACCATGTTCATGTTACATGAGGAAAGTGTCACTATCACTATGTACTGAATGGCTCTGATCTGATATTTTCTAGAGGTTACCCAGAATCCATAGCTGTGAAAAACATTTTGTTATAACAAATTGTTACAACAAATTGTTATGATTTGACGGTGGATCTGTTTTGTTTATTTGCACATTGAGTCTTTTTTCTCTGTATTCAGGAACAGTGCAAAGCCATCATGGTTGACAAATATTCTACACCTGCGTTTCCTGAGGATGTGAACCCAAACCAAGCCAGCCACAAAGAAGAAGAGAGCCATGGAGATGTAGAGCTTGGGCAGCGGGATTTCGTCTGCGGACAAGTAGCTTTCCGTGTTCTTCTCTTCTATTTTGATCTGTAGCGAAACAGAGAG
The DNA here is from genome assembly GCA_038501925.1 of Xenopus petersii. NCBI lineage: Eukaryota > Metazoa > Chordata > Amphibia > Anura > Pipidae > Xenopus > Xenopus petersii. The sequence goes on along the minus strand of CM076686.1, from coordinate 138,708,112 downwards.
GCAAGTTATTATGATGCGGTTTCAAAAACAAATCCACATGTCGTCAATTAGCATATAAATGATCAGCACAGTGGGGCGTGTTCGAACGGAATAGCTGAAGTGGGTGTGGCCTGTTTATTGAGTACACATGTGTAGACATTTATGAGCGAGTGATTCCAATAGGTGGGACTTAAGGTGGCCATAGACGCAAAGATAATATCGTACAAAACTAATTTTCGTAAGATATTCGGTGCATGTATGGTGGGAAAAGAGGCGACTGATATCGGCAGAAGAATTGGATATCGGTCGGCTCGTTGATCGAGCTGGATGGAAAATTTTGATTGAAGGCACCCAAACATCGGTCATTGTTAGTGCTGAATCATCAGATACAGGTAGAATTCTATTGTTTCTATATGTATATCTGACGATTCAGTTCTACACGTGTGTATTGAAACAAACCATTTTTCCTTGAAACATCTTTTCCAAGAAAGATCGTAATTGTTACATCTATGGCCACCTTTACTTGGGTATCAAAACCTCAATCGCATTCTTAAAGGGGGAACCCTATATATAGGTCACCCCTCAGTGAGGCGAACTGCTAATACTGAGGACCTTTCATAAAAATGCACTTTTGATCCATTTCGCAAGTGGCCCCTGTACGGGCAATTTACGGTAAAGCATACTCTCCAAAAGTAATAAGCAATGCAGGAGATGCTTGGGTAATGGATCAAACATGGAGGAAGCAGTGCCCTGGAAGAAAGTATCCCAAATTGGTGTGATTCTTATGGAAGACAAGTGTGTGAGCTTTCAAGAGACAAATGTTTGGATTTCAGCCACCCCCACTGTATTTTACATCACATCAGCTTTAACGCCCCACCATGATAATAGCTTACTCACATCCAGGCTAAAGGCATGTTGTTTCCCAATATTGCCGTTTCCAGCGCAGCTATGGAAATACAAACTGTAAAGTCCCTCCAGCTCTTCTGAACTGATGTTAAAAGAGAACTGAAATAAAAAGGCAGGGAAGGAGAAGGCAGAACGATTATTCTGATTATTCTGGAGAGCAAATTAAGCTCTCAAAGACATTAATACTATGAGCATCAGACTCATACCCACCTGAAATGAGGCAACTCCCTTTTCCACGTGCATAGTGGCATCATATGCAATAGGACCCTGCAACAGAGACATTATCCCGTTTATAGGAATTAAGGCACCATTTTGCCATTTTTATTTTAGAAGGATTCCTATATGAGAGGTCTTATAATTTGAATCTCTTCAGGTTTCAATGACAGAACAAAACAGTACTTTTAAAATCTAGGACAAAGTGATCTAGGCCCGCCTTGTACATGCCAGAGAGCAGCTATTCCCTCTGTAAGCCTCTGCAAAGTGGCATTATTGATAACCTTTTGTACAAAGATGTTTGTTAGGGATTTTTCCTCAATGAGACAGAGTGAGAGTCAGCTGCTGTCGCTCAACCAAACAAGTTAATCAAGGCAATGACAATAGCATCAGGATCAGTAGGTTTTATGTTCCGGATAACCAAGTAGTTGTCATTATAGATGTGGATCTGTAAGCAAGGCAACGTCTTTCGGTGCAAGAGAGATATTCCCATACAATGGCACATGAACAGAACTCCATTATACAGAGCATTTGCACAGTTTAGGGTGTAACATTCTCTTACACTTGCTTTGATGCTTGGAAGTAGCAATGGCACCAAGCCACTGCACTGTTGCTATTTACTGTGCATAAAACTATGAATGAAGGGTAAGTTCACCTTAAAAACAAAAAAGGGACCAACTGCAAACTGTATTAAATGATTACTATCTATATAAACAGAGCTGCCACTTAAAGTGGTGCTTAAGACATTACTGGGCACACAAACAAGCTCTCTTAAGGGAGCAGTTTACCTTTATAGGGCCTGAATAGAAAGATAAGTTATAAAATATAACGATGGCTAACAATTACCTTTTGCTCTCTCTCTTTCTTTTCCACGGTTTTCTTTTGATCGGCATCTTGTGCAGCATCTTTTTCGTTCTTTGTACCAGCCTCAGCGGCGGCTTCTTTGGCTTTTTCCGAAGTGTCTCCTTTCTTTTTGTCAGCATCTTCTGCAGCTTCTTGAGAAAAAAAATCCAAAATTCCCCATTTACAATTGGTGCTTGCTAACACTTCATTCTCCTGGAAAGATTCTGTTTATGTGCAGAGACTATGATGTGTGGCAGTAAGGCTACAAAGTATCTCCAGCTGAAATAATAAAAACGTGTACCTCACTCCACAAAGCAAGTCCCAAAAACCAGAAAGCTCTAAACCTGGGTAGCTTAGCTTAGGGCTGTTACTTTCCCACAGAAACCATAGCTTTCCTTCTGCTATACATTAACAAAAAACACCTTTATTATTACCTGTATCTCGGCGGCTCATCTTGGCAGGAAGTGGTGCAGGTTGTTCAGCAGTTGAGTCATTTTTGGGGGGCTCTTCAGTCTCCGAGATAGAGACAAGGGGCATATCATGTTTGGCGCTGCTAACATAAACACTAAAAAAAGAAACGGATAAGGAAATTGTAACAGCATAACTAAAGCTGAAACCACTAAATTATTTAGACTTCCAATGGAACATCACAGGTCCTATGTGTACCCAAAAATGTAGGACATCTTCAGAGGCATAGATCTTCCTTGCTAAAGGACTGTGGTGGCCTTGGGCTGGTACAGAAGCATAATGTGCAGCATTTCTAGCCTACTTCTTTGTTAAGCTTCAGTTCTTCTTTAAGATACAATCATAGGATTCCCAAGTAACTGATATGCACTTAAGCTTATGCCATGCTTTAACCAATGGCTCCCTTGCTGAAAACAATCGAGTTACTAAATCAAAGTCCATATCCCATTTATATTAGAGGAAAAACTCACAGTTTCCTGGTGAAATCCATCTTGAGGAGCATAATGGAAACGTCTGTTGGGGGATTCTTCAGGATACAAGAATGAATCTCCTGGTCCTGCAAGGAAACGGGTTAATAATTCAAATTTGTCCAGCATTCTTGAATACAATTGTGGATTATCCCAAGACAAGTGCATTACAACTGTTATACAAAATCCCCAAGTTTAGGATGCCCATGCTCCTTGCCAGGGGTTGCTGGCAGTTAAAGTCCATTAAAGACAAAAGGAAATCCCGGGGCTTCATAGAGATTTTAACACTACTTTGTTTACATAGTAACATAGTAAATTAGGTTGAAAAAAAGACACACGTTCATCAAGTTCAACCTTTTGACCATTTTTTAACCTGCCTTACTGCCAGTTTACCTTTTTATATACTTTTTTTATTGTTCAATTTGCTATATGCAAAAGAAGAATACATAGACAGTACAGTACGAGGGTATAGCTTATTGTGTGCCCAGAACATTCCTTCTCTGTATATTTGTATTTATACATATGGGAGGAGGGGGGGTGTTATATTGTTTCCCTTAGACAGTACAGTATGAGGGTATAGCTTATTGTGTGCCCAGAATATTCCTTCTCTGTATATTTGTATTTATACATATGGGAGGAGGTGCCATATTGATTCCCTTAGACAGTACAGTATGAGGGTATAGCTTATTGTGTGCCCAGAACATTCCTTCTCTGTATATTTGTATTTATACATATGGGAGGAGGTGCCATATTGATTCCCTTAGACAGTACAGTATGAGGGTATAGCTTATTGTGTGCCCAGAACATTCCTTCTCTGTATATTTGTATTTATACATATGGGAGGAGGGAGGTGCCATATTGATTCCCTTAGACAGTACAGTATGAGGGTATAGCTTATTGTGTGCCCAGAACATTCCTTCTCTGTATATTTTATTTATACATATGGGAGGAGGGAGGTGCCATATTGTTTCCCTTAGACAGTACAGTATGAGGGTATAGCTTATTGTGTGCCCAGAACATTCCTTCTCTGTATATTTGTATTTATACATATGGGAGGAGGTAGGTGCCATATTGTTTCCCTTAGACAGTACAGTATGAGGGTATATTTGTATTCATATACTTAGATTCCCTTTCAGACTGTCACCCACAGACTAGACCAGCCCTCCTTTTTATTGATTGATCTGCCCATGCCACCTTCATAAAGTAAAGGCGTAAGGGAAAAAAAACTTACCAAGTATGTGAAGAATCCGTCATTCCTCGTTCTGTCCAGGCTAAAGCCAAACTGCGGGCAAAGCAGACAAACATTATTATTGGATAGGACACAAGACTTTTTCGGCTGCTTAGCAAAAGTGCATAAGGGTTGGAATGTGCTGACACTAAGCTTGATCCAAGGGCTTAATCCTGACTTCTACCTACTGTTCACCAACACAGTCATCCCCAGCCAGGAGAAATATTTAGTCCTTAGTTCTGATGGGATGAAATTCTGCACTGCCATTTATCATAGGGTCGTATTTACATAAGCAATATAAAACTGGTTTCCTTTTTGCCAAATGAAAGAAAATCTCATTCTAAGCAACTTCCCAATATCAATGTGTTCCTCAGTATAACTGGTTTTATAGTTACATGGAATTGCATCTGCTCATCCTTCTCCATTCTCTGGTTCTGACTCTTGTAACAAAGTCAGTTCTCTTCCAGCTGGCTGCTGGTTTCAAAACTCAGCACCAGTAGTGCAAAGAACTTTAAAACCACCAGCCCTAAGTGAACGGCCATAAACAGAGTCAGGAAGTGGTTGGTGTTGGCCCAGAAGTATCAACAAGGGAAATCAGATGTAACAAGAGGTGTTAGTTCTGTGCCGTGGAAGGTTCATTACTGGCGACTTACTGTGGAACTGTCGGAGTTGGTAAAGTCGCTATTGTCTTTCAGAGAGAAACTGTTAATGGTCACGATCATGTAACCGTCCTTGAAAAAGCCAAACGTGTTGAGGAGCACTTTCTGCCTGATGTCATCCTGCCAATAAAAAACACAAAGCGTGGTTAGCAAGAGCCCCAGTGATACAAGTAGGTAGTAAGCCTTAGCCTTTAAACCTTAATCTTAAATGATATACCCATTAGATTGCTGTACAGTACAGCTGGGGCTCTACTTCATGAGGAATTGGCCCTAGTTTAGCCTGTGACCTTCCCCCGGTACCTAGGAAGTGGGCCTGAAGTTCTAGGCCTAAATGCACCCCATTAATATAAATTGGCAGAGCAAACCAATAGGCAGTTCATGTGTCCACGGAGATGCCATGGGGATCTAAATTCAAAGCATTAAAGGGTTGATTCACTTTTCCGTTAACTTTTAGTATGTTATAGAATAGATCATTTCAAGCAACTTTTCAATTGGCCTTCATATTTTATTTTTTTTATAAATTTTTGAATGATTTGCCCTCTTCTTCTAACTCTTTCCAGCTTTCAAATCGGGGTCACTGACCCCCATCTACAAACAGACGCTCAAATATATTGTTATTGCTACTTTGTATTGCTCATCTTTCTATTCAGACCCTCTCCTATTCATATTCCAGTCTCTTATTCAAATCAGTGCACGGTTGCTAGGGCAATTTGGCCCTCAGCAACCAGATTATCAGTAACTCAGTAATTCAGGCGCAGACTAAATGGTTACAAGTTTGCAACATTTAGTTGATACATTTCTTTGCAGCATTTCTGGAGTATCAGCAACTATTGTATCAAGTCTAACAGCTGCCTGTAATGAAACCCAGAGATTCTTCTCAGCAGGGACAAACATAAGAAATGTATCGACTAAATGTATCAATTTAGAACAGTTTACAAGGTCGGCGACCCCGCCTACCAGAGCTGCTTTAGAAGGTGAAAAATAACACTTTACACTTCAATATTAGAAAAACGGTGGCACATAGAAAATAGAGAGTAATTGGAAAAAGTTGTTATTTCTGGTGATCTATCTGAAACCAACTAGTTCTTTGAAGGTGAACAACCGCTTTAAGGTCCCCATACTCGACTAGATATAAAGTTGGCAGCTTATTAAGCATTGTATGGTGCCCTCAAACAGGCTTCCCCATTCGATATCTGGTCGATCAGGCAGGGTATCGGTTTGTTGAAGTTGTCCTCGATCCGACTGCCCATATGCTCAGCGTTGTGATATAAACGTTGAGCACTAGGGCCCACGATCGGATGAGCCCAATATAACCCATCTCAAGGTGGGCATATCAGGAGAGGTCTCTACACTATGTCCACCCTTAGAATGAAATGTGTTAACACAAAATCATTGTTCCTAATGATGGAGAAAGGGCATTGTTCATACCAGGTCAAGTAACCCGCACCAACCAAAAAGTGTGTTTTCCCACAGGGGATTCTGAAATGCGACCTGCCAATTGTTTGCTATGGGTTGTGAGGCTGAACAACAGAACCTATGGCAACGAAGAACAAGGTAAATGAGGCAGGTAAATGTATTTACATATACAGAATATAAATGAACTGGCATGTTTAATCTATATACTGTACTTAATCTTGGCACAATGAAAAGCAAGCAGTCTGCTTTCCTTCAGTTATGCAGCCTGACCGACCACTCACAGCTAAGGTTATCCAATTTAAAGGCCCAGTGCTCAGAGCACAGAATGTTTCCCTGCACCCAGCCCGTCCCATAAGTCTTATATGCAGCTATGTACTTACAACATTGCTTTGTTTATCTCTCCTGCACACACTGCTGCCTCTGTATAAATATTTGTCCTCCCTATTGCATGTCAGTATTTCTGCCCTCAGCTCCCTGTTCATTCTATAGGCTCTGCCTTTGCACCACAAGCCTGATGCTGTCACAATAAAATCTTCTGCCCCCTATTCAACGATTACCAAACTTCCACAGCCCGGCCCTCTACCCCAGCCCAACCTACCGACGGCCCAGTCCTGCACCAGCCCAACCTACTGACGGCCCAGTCCTGCACCAGCCCAACCTACTGACGGCCCAGTCCTGCACCAGCCCAACCTACCGACGGCCCAGTCCTGCACCAGCCCAACCTGCCGACGGCCCAGTCCTGCACCAGCCCAAACTTACTGATGGCCCAGTGCTGCACCAGCCCAACTTACTGAAGGCCCAGTCCTGCACTAGCCCAACTTACTGAAGGCCCAGTCCTGCACCAGCCCAACTTACTGAAGGCCCAGTCCTGCACCAGCCCAACTTACTGAAGGCCCAGTCCTGCACTAGCCCAACCTACTGACAGCCTAATCCTGCACCAGCCCAACTTACTGAAGGCCCAGTCCTGCACCAGCCCAACTTACTGAAGGCCCAGTCCTGCACCAGCCCAACTTACTGAAGGCCCAGTCCTGCACTAGCCCAACCTACTGACAGCCTAATCCTGCACCAGCCCAACTTACTGAAGGCCCAGTCCTGCACCAGCCCAACTTACTGAAGGCCCAGTCCTGCACCAGCCCAACTTACTGAAGGCCCAGTCCTGCACCAGCCCAACTTACTGAAGGCCCAGTCCTGCACCAGCCCAACCTACCGATGGCCCAGTTCTGCACCAGCCCAAACTACCGATGGCCCAGTCCTGCAACAGCCCAACTTACTGAAGGCCCAGTCCTGCACCAGCCCAACCTACCGATGGCCCAGTTCTGCACCAGCCCAAACTACCGATGGCCCAGTCCTGCAACAGCCCAAACTACAAATGGCCCAGTCCTGCACCAGCCCAACCTACAAATGGCCCAGTCCTGCACCAGCCCAACCTACTTACGGCCCAGTCATGCACCAGCCCAAACTACCGATGGCCCAGTCCTGCACCAGTCCAACCTACTGACGGCCCAGTCCTGCACCAGCCCAACCTACCAACAGCCCAGTCCTGCACCAGCCTAACCTACCGACGGCCCAGTCCCGCAACAGCCCAATTTACTGATGGCCCAATCCCGCAACAGCCCAACCTACTGACGGCCTAGTCCTGCACCAGCTCAACTTACTGAAGGCCCAGTCCTGCACCAGCCAAACCTACCTCTGCACCAGCCCAACCTACCGATGGACCAGAGTGGCAACAGCCCAAACTACCAATGGCCCACTCCTGCACCAGCCCAAAGTACCGATGGCCCAGTCCTGCACCAGCCCAACCTACTTACGGCCCAGTCCTGCACCAGCCCAACCTACCGACAGCCCGGTCCTGCACCTTACTGCTGTTCTTCTACCCCCTATAGTCCAGTAACTCTTTCTGCCACTCTATTTCCCCAGTAGTGATGTGCGGGTAGAGCACAGATTTGGCTGGTTCTGGTAGAACTTTGGCCAACCACTGTGGGTCTGAGTTGAGTGCGGGTCAGACTGGGGAAGTACACGCCTCCTGTTACCAAAGATTACCTGTGAACACAGAGTTGGCTTACAGAGCAAGATGAAGAGGTAAGTGTTGCCCGTGGGTTCTACAATGGCAACATTTTGTGGATTAAGGTTGAGTGCGGGTTAAGGTGACCAGGTTCAGATTGAATTTTTCCTGATACTTAAATAGCTATTCCCTAGTGTTACTTACAGGCAGACTACGCACCTCCTGCCCAAATTAGTGTGGCACAACCTGCTCATATATTAAATACAACCAGCCAACATAGTGCAGAGCTGTAGTGAGGTCACAGGCAAGTCCCCAGAGGCCACAGATCCCATGCTGCGCACATGTAAATCCAATTGCTGACATCACTGAAATATGATCATCTGCTAATTGTCAAATATTGTGGAAAAATGTCAGAAATCGGGGGAATGCTACAATGTGACAGAAGATGGAGGTGGAGCCCAACATCTGGTAATTCCCCAAAAAATGAGGGGGGTTGTGACACCTCTTTATACTTCCACCCCCAACATCTGTTCAACTTACTACATCCCTACTGACCCAACTCAAACATATTAGCTTTCCAATGGGCAATGTATATCCAGCCTGGCTCATATGTCCATTATTAGTAAGCTGCCCATATCCACCCCAGCGCCTCCCCACTGCCCCTGTACAAACCAGTCCCAGCTCACTGTCCTGCCCTACTGACACTGTACAAACCAGTCCCAGCTCACTAGTCCTGTCCTACTGACACTGTACAAACCAGTCCCAGCTCACTGGTCCTGCCCTACTGATACTGTACAAACCAGTCCCAGCTCACTGGTCCTGTCCTACTGACACTGTACAAACCAGTCCCAGCTCACTAGTCCTGTCCTACTGACACTGTACAAACCAGTCCCAGCTCACTGTCCTGTCCTACTGACACTGTACAAACCAGTCCCAGCTCACTAGTCCTGTCCTACTGACACTGTAAAAACCAGTCCCAGCTCACTAGTCCTGTCCTACTGACACTGTACAAACCAGTCCCAGCTCACTGTCCTGCCCCTCTGACACTGTACAAACCAGTCCCAGCTCACTGGTCCTGCCCTACTGATACTGTACAAACCAGTCCCAGCTCACTAGTCCTGTCCTACTGACACTGTACAAACCAGTCCCAGCTCACTAGTCCTGCCCTACTGATACTGTACAAACCAGTCCCAGCTCACTAGTCCTGCCCTACTGACACTGTACAAACCAGTCCCAGCTCACTAGTCCTGTCCTACTGACACTGTACAAACCAGTCCCAGCTCACTAGTCCTGTCCTACTGACACTGTACAAACCAGTCCCAGCTCACTAGTCCTGCCCTACTGACACTGTACAAACCAGTCCCGGCTCACTAGTCCTGCCCCTCTGACACTGTACAAACCAGTCCCAGCTCACTAGTCCTGCCCCTCTGACACTGTACAAACCAGTCCCAGCTCACTAGTCCTGCCCTACTGACACTGTACAAACCAGTCCCGGCTCACTAGTCCTGCCCTACTGACACTGTACAAACCAGTCCCGGCTCACTAGTCCTGCCCTACTGACACTGTACAAACCAGTCCCGGCTCACTAGTCCTGCCCTACTGACACTGTACAAACCAGTCCCAGCTCACTGTCCTGCCCCTCTGACACTGTACAAACCAGCCCCAGCTCACTGTCCTGTCCTACTGACACTGTACAAACCAGTCCCAGCTCACTGTCCTGTCCTACTGACACTGTACATACCAGTCCCAGCTCACTAGTCCTGCCCTACTGACACTGTACAAACCAGTCCCAGCTCACTGTCCTGCCCTACTGATACTGTACAAACCAGTCCCAGCTCACTGTCCTGCCCTACTGATACTGTACAAACCAGTCCCAGCTCACTAGTCCTGTCCTACTGACACTGTACAAACCAGTCCCAGCTCACTAGTCCTGCCCTACTGATACTGTACAAACCAGTCCCAGCTCACTAGTCCTGTCCTACTGACACTGTACAAACCAGTCCCAGCTCACTAGTCCTGTCCTACTGACACTGTACAAACCAGTCCCAGCTCACTAGTCCTGCCCTACTGATACTGTACAAACCAGTCCCAGCTCACTAGTCCTGTCCTACTGACACTGTACAAACCAGTCCCAGCTCACTAGTCCTGTCCTACTGACACTGTACAAACCAGTCCCAGCTCACTAGTCCTGCCCTACTGACACTGTACAAACCAGTCCCGGCTCACTAGTCCTGCCCCTCTGACACTGTACAAACCAGTCCCAGCTCACTAGTCCTGCCCCTCTGACACTGTACAAACCAGTCCCAGCTCACTAGTCCTGCCCTACTGACACTGTACAAACCAGTCCCGGCTCACTAGTCCTGCCCTACTGACACTGTACAAACCAGTCCCGGCTCACTAGTCCTGCCCTACTGACACTGTACAAACCAGTCCCAGCTCACTGTCCTGCCCCTCTGACACTGTACAAACCAGCCCCAGCTCACTGTCCTGTCCTACTGACACTGTACAAACCAGTCCCAGCTCACTGTCCTGTCCTACTGACACTGTACATACCAGTCCCAGCTCACTAGTCCTGCCCTACTGACACTGTACAAACCAGTCCCAGATCACTGTCCTGCCCTACTGATACTGTACAAACCAGTCCCAGCTCACTGTCCTGCCCTACTGATACTGTACAAACCAGTCCCAGCTCACTAGTCCTGTCCTACTGACACTGTACAAACCAGTCCCAGCTCACTAGTCCTGCCCTACTGATACTGTACAAACCAGTCCCAGCTCACTAGTCCTGTCCTACTGACACTGTACAAACCAGTCCCAGCTCACTAGTCCTGTCCTACTGACACTGTACAAACCAGTCCCAGCTCACTAGTCCTGCCCTACTGACACTGTACAAACCAGTCCCGGCTCACTAGTCCTGCCCCTCTGACACTGTACAAACCAGTCCCAGCTCACTAGTCCTGCCCCTCTGACACTGTACAAACCAGTCCCAGCTCACTAGTCCTGCCCTACTGACACTGTACAAACCAGTCCCGGCTCACTAGTCCTGCCCTACTGACACTGTACAAACCAGTCCCGGCTCACTAGTCCTGCCCTACTGACACTGTACAAACCAGTCCCAGCTCACTGTCCTGCCCCTCTGACACTGTACAAACCAGCCCCAGCTCACTGTCCTGTCCTACTGACACTGTACAAACCAGTCCCAGCTCACTAGTCCTGCCCTACTGACACTGTACAAACCAGTCCCAGCTCACTAGTCCTGCCCTACTGACACTGTACAAACCAGTCCCAGCTCACTAGTCCTGCCCTACTGACACTGTACAAACCAGTCCCAGCTCACTAGTCCTGTCCTACTGACACTGTACAAACCAGTCCCAGCTCAATGTCCTGTCCTACTGACACTGTACAAACCAGTCCCAGCTCACTAGTCCTGCCCTACTGACACTGTACAAACCAGTCCCAGCTCACTAGTCCTGCCCCTCCGACACTGTACAAACCAGTCCCAGCTCACTAGTCCTGCCCCACCGACACTGTACAAACCAGTCCCAGCTCACTAGTCCTGTCCTACTGACACTGTACAAACCAGTCCCAGCTCAATGTCCTGTCCTACTGACACTGTACAAACCAGTCCCAGCTCACTAGTCCTGCCCTACTGACACTGTACAAACCAGTCCCAGCTCACTAGTCCTGCCCTACTGACACTGTACAAACCAGTCCCAGCTCACTAGTCCTGCCCTACTGACACTGTACAAACCAGTCCCAGCTCACTAGTCCTGTCCTACTGACACTGTACAAACCAGTCCCAGCTCGCTAGTCCTGTCCTACTGACACTGTACAAACCAGTCCCAGCTCACTAGTCCTGCCCTACTGACACTGTACAAACCAGTCCCGGCTCACTAGTCCTGCCCCTCTGACACTGTACAAACCAGTCCCAGCTCACTAGTCCTGCCCCTCTGACACTGTACAAACCAGTCCCAGCTCACTAGTCCTGCCCTACTGACACTGTACAAACCAGTCCCGGCTCACTAGTCCTGCCCCTCTGACACTGTACAAACCAGTCCCAGCTCACTAGTCCTGCCCCTCTGACACTGTACAAACCAGTCCCAGCTCACTAGTCCTGCCCTACTGACACTGTACAAACCAGCCCCAGCTCACTGTCCTGTCCTACTGACACTGTACAAACCAGTCCCAGCTCACTGTCCTGTCCTACTGACACTGTATATACCAGTCCCAGCTCACTAGTCCTGCCCTACTGACACTGTACAAACCAGTCCCAGATCACTGTCCTGCCCTACTGATACTGTACAAACCAGTCCCAGCTCGCTAGTCCTGCCCTGCTGACACTGTACAAACCAGTCCCAGCTCACTGTCCTGCCCTACTGATACTGTACAAACCAGTCCCAGCTCACTGTCCTGCCCTACTGATACTGTACAAACCAGTCCCAGCTCACTGTCCTGCCCTACTGATACTGTACAAACCAGTCCCAGCTCACTAGTCCTGCCCTACTGATACTGTACAAACCAGTCCCAGCTCACTAGTCCTGCCCTACTGACACTGTACAAACCAGTCCCAGCTCACTAGTCCTGCCCCTCTGACACTGTACAAACCAGTCCCAGCTCACTAGTCCTGTCCTACTGACACTGTACAAACCAGCCCCAGCTCACTGTCCTGTCCTACTGACACTGTATATACCAGTCCCAGCTCACTAGTCCTGCCCTACTGACACTGTACAAACAAGTCCCAGCTCACTAGTCCTGCCCTACTGACACTGTACAAACCAGTCCCAGCTCATTAGTCCTGCCCTACTGACACTGTACAAACCAGTCCCAGCTCACTAGTCCTGCCCTACTGACACTGTACAAACCAGTCCCAGCTCACTAGTCCTGTCCTACTGACACTGTACAAACCAGTCCCAGCTCGCTAGTCCTGTCCTACTGACACTGTACAAACCAGTCCCAGCTCACTAGTCCTGCCCTACTGACACTGTACAAACCAGTCCCGGCTCACTAGTCCTGCCCCTCTGACACTGTACAAACCAGTCCCAGCTCACTAGTCCTGCCCCTCTGACACTGTACAAACCAGTCCCAGCTCACTAGTCCTGCCCTACTGACACTGTAAAAACCAGTCCCGGCTCACTAGTCCTGCCCCTCTGACACTGTACAAACCAGTCCCAGCTCACTAGTCCTGCCCCTCTGACACTGTACAAACCAGTCCCAGCTCACTAGTCCTGCCCTACTGACACTGTACAAACCAGCCCCAGCTCACTGTCCTGTCCTACTGACACTGTACAAACCAGTCCCAGCTCACTGTCCTGTCCTACTGACACTGTACAAACCAGTCCCAGCTCACTAGTCCTGCCCTACTGACACTGTACAAACCAGTCCCAGATCACTGTCCTGCCCTACTGACACTGTACAAACCAGTCCCAGCTCACTAGTCCTGCCCTACTGATACTGTACAAACCAGTCCCAGCTCGCTAGTCCTGCCCTACTGACACTGTACAAACCAGTCCCAGCTCACTGTCCTGCCCTACTGATACTGTACAAACCAGTCCCAGCTCACTGTCCTGCCCTACTGATACTGTACAAACCAGTCCCAGCTCACTGTCCTGCCCTATTGATACTGTACAAACCAGTCCCAGCTCACTAGTCCTGCCCTACTGATACTGTACAAACCAGTCCCAGCCCACTAGTCCTGCCCTACTGACAATGTACAAACCAGGCCCAGCTCACTGTCCTGCCCTACTGATACTGTACAAACCAGTCCCAGCTCACTAGTCCTGCCCCTCTGACACTGTACAAACCAGTCCCAGCTCACTAGTCCTGTCCTACTGACACTGTACAAACCAGCCCCAGCTCACCCTCCTGTCCTACTGACACTGTATATACCAGTCCCAGCTCACTAGTCCTGCCCTACTGACACTGTACAAACCAGTCCCAGCTCACTAGTCCTGCCCTACTGATACTGTACAAACCAGTCCCAGCTCACTAGTCCTGCCCTACTGACACTGTACAAACCAGTCCCAGCTCACTGTCCTGCCCTACTGATACTGTACAAACCAGTCCCAGCTCACTGTCCTGCCCTACTGATACTGTACAAACCAGTCCCAGCTCACTGTCCTGCCCTATTGATACTGTACAAACCAGTCCCAGCTCACTAGTCCTGCCCTACTGATACTGTACAAACCAGTCCCAGCTCACTAGTCCTGCCCTACTGACACTGTACAAACCAGGCCCAGCTCACTGTCCTGCCCTACTGATACTGTACAAACCAGTCCCAGCTCACTAGTCCTGCCCCTCTGACACTGTACAAACCAGTCCCAGCTCACTAGTCCTGTCCTACTGACACTGTACAAACCAGCCCCAGCTCACCGTCCTGTCCTACTGACACTGTATATACCAGTCCCAGCTCACTAGTCCTGCCCTACTGACACTGTACAAACCAGTCCCAGCTCACTAGTCCTGCCCTACTGACACTGTACAAACCAGTCCCAGATCACTGTCCTGCCCTACTGACACTGTACAAACCAGTCCCAGCTCACTAGTCCTGCCCTACTGATACTGTACAAACCAGTCCCAGCTCGCTAGTCCTGCCCTACTGACACTGTACAAACCAGTCCCAGCTCACTGTCCTGCCCTACTGATACTGTACAAACCAGTCCCAGCTCACTGTCCTGCCCTACTGATACTGTACAAACCAGTCCCAGCTCACTGTCCTGCCCTATTGATACTGTACAAACCAGTCCCAGCTCACTAGTCCTGCCCTACTGATACTGTACAAACCAGTCCCAGCCCACTAGTCCTGCCCTACTGACAATGTACAAACCAGGCCCAGCTCACTGTCCTGCCCTACTGATACTGTACAAACCAGTCCCAGCTCACTAGTCCTGCCCCTCTGACACTGTACAAACCAGTCCCAGCTCACTAGTCCTGTCCTACTGACACTGTACAAACCAGCCCCAGCTCACCCTCCTGTCCTACTGACACTGTATATACCAGTCCCAGCTCACTAGTCCTGCCCTACTGACACTGTACAAACCAGTCCCAGCTCACTAGTCCTGCCCTACTGATACTGTACAAACCAGTCCCAGCTCACTAGTCCTGCCCTACTGACACTGTACAAACCAGTCCCAGCTCACTAGTCCTGCCCTACTGACACTGTACAAACCAGGCCCAGCTCACTGTCCTGCCCTACTGATACTGTACAAACCAGTCCCAGCTCACTAGTCCTGCCCCTCTGACACTGTACAAACCAGTCCCAGCTCACTAGTCCTGTCCTACTGACACTGTACAAACCAGTCCCAGCTCACTAGTCCTGTCCTACTGACACTGTACAAACCAGTCCCAGCTCACTAGTCCTGCCCTACTGACACTGTACAAACCAGGCCCAGCTCACTGTCCTGCCCTACTGATACTGTACAAACCAGTCCCAGCTCACTAGTCCTGCCCCTCTGACACTGTACAAACCAGTCCCAGCTCACTAGTCCTGCCCTACTGACACTGTACAAACCAGGCCCAGCTCACTGTCCTGCCCTACTGATACTGTACAAACCAGTCCCAGCTCACTAGTCCTGCCCCTCTGACACTGTACAAACCAGTCCCAGCTCACTAGTCCTGTCCTACTGACACTGTACAAACCAGCCCCAGCTCACCGTCCTGTCCTACTGACACTGTATATACCAGTCCCAGCTCACTAGTCCTGCCCTACTGACACTGTACAAACCAGTCCCAGCTCACTAGTCCTGCCCTACTGACACTGTACAAACCAGTCCCAGCTCACTAGTCCTGCCCTACTGACACTGTACAAACCAGTCCCAGCTCACTAGTCCTGCCCTACTGACACTGTACAAACCAGTCCCAGCTCACTAGTCCTGCCCTACTGACACTGTACAAACCAGTCCCAGCTCACTAGTCCTGCCCTACTATATTAGTCCACCAAATCGCCAGCCCACCTTGCCCTTCTGCCTCAACTTCACGTCCCAGCCTCACTAGCCCCATTCTAAATGCAGTGCCAGTACTTTCTAGCCCGTGTGTGCAATTGTCGCAGGTATCCGGACGTCCGGCTCCCCGCCTGGCCCACACACTGGCTCCGGCCTTACCTTTAACTTGAGATGGTGGAACCGAGCCCAGGATACCGGCAAGGTCAGAAGCAATAACCCGTACAACACCAACCCCGAGCCTCCGGATCCTCCACCACACAGAAGCGCCATGTTTAGATAGGAACTAGTCGCAACCACATCAGCATCCCGCTCACTTCCGGGAACAAGCTAAGCACGCCCACTCCGGTCACATGACTCGCGGCTTCCATAGTTACCCGTGACTCGCAGAAAGTTCGGCGCTGGCCGTGACGTCACGTAGCACTGCTGCATGCTGGGAGCACATGGCTCACGTGACAGGCTAAGGACTCAATAAAGCATCATGCTAAGGTTGTCAGTGTTTAGTTTCCTTTGACTTTAAGATGAGTAGAGTGCTGGTATCTGTCACTTATACAGGCCAATAACTATACAAAGTGTAATCATCATCCCACACTGATCTCTGTCATTATCTTGCTGAAACTGCTCAGACTTTTTTCTTTATCAATGATCTTGAGTGTCCCAATAAGTTACAGTATATCAACTACTATCAGGAAATCCTTTTTCCTTAACAAGCCAGTAATAATGTTTCAGTAAAACCAGTTTTGTACCACATATATTTTAGGGTTTTATAATGATTTTAGGATCATGGGGTGCTGTCATTTTTGTAAAACCCATTCCCAAGTCCTCCTCAACTTAGCCGATTTACTAACGGTCGCCGGTGTAATGTCGCTAGCGAAGGAGATAGACTCTAGCGCTAATTGGCTCACTTACGCCTGGCGAAGTTGCACTCTGACGAATGGACGTAACTCCTCAAATTCACTAAGGTGCGGATTTTACTGAACGTTACCTCTTGCGCCAGACTTGCCTTCACCAGCTGGACCAGGCTAAGTGCAATAGAGTAGATAGGACTTTCTGAAAAATTATTGAAAAGTCCCAAAAAACGCTGGTAACTTTTAATTGCCTACGATGCCTATAATTACGTATTGTCCAGATACGAAACAAGTCAGGATTAGGGTTGCCACCTTTTATAAAAATTTTTACCGGCTGCTGGGGGTGGGGCCTCAAAAGGGGCGGGGCGTGACATCAAAACGGGTGGGCGTGAAGTCAAAAGGGGCGGGTCCACGCGACGGAGACCCGCGGACGCTAGAAGAGGCAAAAAAAAAAAAAGTAAGTTGCAGGGGATTGGGTGCAGGCCGAGGGCTCCTTTTGATTGTATTACAAATTTACCGGCAGCTATATTGCCGGTAAATTTGTAATACCGGCCCCGGTGGCAACCCTAGTCAGGATGTAATGGTTTTAATGTGTTGAAATAAAAGTTGAATTTTACCTACAACAAGAGGCCTCCGGAGTGCTTACCGATCTGCTTCATACCTGAAATTTCAGGGTGATAGGCTGCAAAAGATCGTACATTTTTTCTGGGGTACCCGGCTTCCCCCTACATTTCCTAACATATGGCACATAAACTAGGGATGCACCGAATCCACTTTTTTGGATTCAGCCAAACCCCTGAATCCTTCGTGAAAGATTCGGCCGAATACCGAACCGAATCCGACCCCTGGTGGGAAGGGAAAAACATGTTCTACTTCCTTGTTTTGTGACAAAAAGTCACTCAATTTCCCTCCCCGCCCTTAATTTTCATATGCAAATTAGGATTCGGATTTGGTTTGGCTGGACAGAAGGATTCAGCTAAATCCTGGCTGAATCCCAAAACGAATCCTGGATTTGGTGCATCCCTAACATAAACTATACACTGGGCTCATGTGTAGGGCAATATAACAACTTTATTGTCTTTATTAAGGTTCTCTGGACTTGTGTAATGTAATGTATTTGCTGCAAGATATACGTCCATTCAACTTTCACTTCCCGACGTATGCAAACTAGCCAACGCTAGCGCAACTTTGCTTTGTTGCCGCAGTAACGCTAGTGCAACTTCGCAGGCGTTCAGTGCCCCGGACGCAACTTCGGATTTTAGTGAATTAGTGTTGTCCTGGCGAATCTACGCCTGGCGAAGTGTTGTGATGTGAGAAGTCGTCGCTGGTGGATTTTCGGAGGTAATAAATTTGCCCCATGGATGGAGATTGTTAGTGGGATAAGCCTTGTATTATCAGGACAATAGGGATTATTTAATTGTGTCTTGGGTCGGATACATCTAAGTCCACTAACTTGACTCTGTATGGTCAAAAGTGTTCCATCCCTATTGCTGGCAATCTTCAGGGGTCAGCTTTATGTTTAAAGGAGACATTTTGTGCTTTTATAGACCTACCCCATCCATGACATCACAAAAGGGTTGGGGCGAGCAGGTGCAGCGTCTATAAAAGACAAATCCAGAAGTCGGGATTTGACGGTGGCGGGCAGGGAGAGCAGGAGAATAGCTCAAACCGCACCAGCCCGCAAATAAGCGTTTGAGGTTGGCCCGAACCCGCCCAACCTGTGGGTAAACACGCGTGTTTCACTACTTCATAATTCCTTTATTTGCCTGATTATTGTTCGGTTTTCATAAGGCTGAAAACCAAACAGAAACTTGAGACCCGAACACCGGGGGTGGGGCAGATAACAATGGGGGTGGGGCAGTGATGTAGGAACAAGCATGATGACATCAGAGGTGGACACAATGATGTGGATGGAGTTATGACACCAGGACAAGGTTATTGCATCACCTTATATCAGTATTCTCAATGTTTTAAACCCTAAAAATGAATATGGCTCAAAATGGCATATTTTATATAGTGAACTTATTGCACGAGGCTAAAGTTTCAGCTTGTCGATAGCAGCAATGATCCAGGACTTCAAACTTGTCACAGGGGGTCACCATCTTGGAAAGTGTCTGTGACACTCACATGCTCAGTGGGCTCTGAGCAGCTGTTGAGAAGCTAAGCTTAGGGCTCGTCCAGGTCCGGACTGAGAATTTAAATAGGCCCTGGCATTTCAGGTACACAGAGGCCCAATCAGCCCACACAGAGGCCCAAACATCCCCCACTAGCCCACTAAATACTGACGTTCTATGGCACCTTATAGCAGCCCCTCTGGCATTTGCCAGAACCCACAGATTGCCAGTCTGGGCCTGGGCTCGTCAATAATTATCCAGCAGAAAATGAGCTTCCCCTGTAATATAAGCTGATGCTACATGTTTGCTGATTATTAAATTCTGATGCTAATTGCACTGGTTTCTGTGCTGCCATGTAGTAATTATCTGTATTAATTACTAATCAGCCTTATAGTGTGACATTTCTATTCTATGTGTACTGTATATTGTGAGTGGATCCCTAAGCTCAGTAAGTGACAGCAGCACAGAGCATGTGCAGTGAATCAGCAGAAAAGAAGATGGGGAGCTACTGGGGCATCTTTGGAGACACAGATCTATACTGCTAAAAGGCTGTGGTTGGTACAGAAGCACAAAACATCATGTACAACATTTCTAGCTACTTCTTTAGTTAAGTTTTAGTTCTCTGTCAAGTTAAAAACCACACAGGTGATACCCCTATCTCTGCTTGATGATTAAGCCCAATCCTTTAGCTATAGGGATAAGATCTATTATACAGCAATCAGTTATCCAGAAAGCTCTGAAATACAGCAAGGCTAATTTATGGGGGGAAG
This sequence comes from Xenopus petersii, assembly GCA_038501925.1. Taxonomy (NCBI): domain Eukaryota; kingdom Metazoa; phylum Chordata; class Amphibia; order Anura; family Pipidae; genus Xenopus; species Xenopus petersii. The sequence continues at coordinate 138,688,268 of CM076686.1, read as the reverse complement.
AAAACATTCTTGTTTGTGATTGATTTGATTTTATTGGTTATTAACTGCACTTGGTCGTAACTAAGCCCTGTTGAGGCGAGTATCTTAGTGTAAACGCTTTCCATGTATTGGGCAGATTCTCCCAGTCTACTGTAAATACAGAGGAAACAGAGAATTGCGAGAGGGGATTTCTTTTTCTCCTCACACTCAATTTCCCTTTCTCTTTCAGCTTCCTCTATTCGGAGCGCGCGTCACTTCCCGTTGCTCCGCCTGGTCACGTGATGACGTCTGAAGGTTGGCTGTGTGTGTGTGGAGGCGCCGCAGAGCGGAGGAGACGCTGTCCTTCCTAGGAGAGAGGTGGGTGACTGCTGCTTCCCTATTCTTGCTTGTTTCCATAGTGACCACGCTGTATTGGAATATCCATCACCCCTTAGATTGGTTGTGTTTCCCATAGACCTACTTTGATGTCCCATTCTGACAGCCAGTGACTTTCAGGGGATGCTGGGAGTTGTAGTCTGATAAGGAAGCTGATTAACCAGGAATCTGGTGACTGGCAAATGCCTCTCAGGGCTCTGTAGCCCAATATTGACTGCTTAGCCTTCCCAGTGGGATTTGTAGTCCTGGGCTGACCCCATAGTAACACAATACAATCATTACACTACCAAATCTGCACAGAGGGGCATTTGTTTTACTGTATCAGCCGAGCTCCTGACACTTGTGTGTCCCAGCTGTCAGTTTTTCAGCCGGTGGAGATGCACCCAAACCCAGCAGAGGGATTGTTCCCCTTTAAATTAGCCTGCTGTAGAAAGCGATATTTTGAGAGAATTTGCAGCAGTTTATTTTTTGTTATCTGTGTTTTATTTGTAGTTGTTTTTACCTTGTTTGTCACAAATTTGCAGTTTGAGCAGTCCGTTTGCTAGGGTGCAAAGTACCCTAGCAACCATGCATTCATTTGCACGAGAGACTGGAATATGAAAAGGAGAGGTGCCTGAATAGAAAAACGAGTGTTAACATTAAATCTGTAGCTTGACAGGAGCCATTTAATATGCCTGTGTGTTTTGGGGGCATGGGGAAACCCACAAAAGTAGGGGGGTCATACCCGTCAAACCTAGGACCCCAGCACTGCAAGGCAACACTGCTAAATACAGGCATTATCCAGAATGCTCGGGACCTGGGGTTTTCCAGATAACTGATCTTTCCGTCATTTGGATCTTCATACCTTAAGTCTACTAGAAAATCATGTAAACATTAAATAAACCCAATAGGCTGGTTTTGCTTCCAATAAGGATCAATTATATCTTAGTTGGGATCAAGTACAAGCTACTGTTTTATTACAACAGTTATGGGACCTGTTATCCAGAATGATCGGGACCTGGGGTTTTCAGATGACTGATCTTTCTGTAATTTGGATCTTCATACCTTAAGTCTACAAGAAAATCACGTAAACATTAAATAAACCCAATAGGCTGGTTTTGCTTCCAATAAGGATCAATTATATTTTAGTTGGGATCAAGTACAAGCGACTGTTTTATTACTACAGGTATGGGACCTGTTATCCAGAATGATCGGGACCTGGGGTTTTCAGATAACTGATCTTTCTGTAATTTGGATCTTCATACCTTAAGTCTATTAGAAAATCTGGCTGGTCTTGCTTCCAATAAGGATTAATTATATCTTAGTTGGGATCAAGTAAAAGCGACTGTTTTATTATTACAGGTATGGGACCTGTTATCCAGAATACACTCGACCTGGGGCTTTCCGTACAACAGATCTTTCCTTACTTTGGATCTTCATACTTTACGTCTACTAGAAAATCATGTAAACATTAAATAAACCCAATAGGCTGGTTTTGCTTCCAATAAGGATTAGGGATGCACCGAATCCAGGATTCGGTTCGGGATTCGGCCGAATCCTTCTGCCCAGCCGAACCGAATCCGATTCCTAATTTGCATATGCAAATTAGGGGCGGGAGGGAAATTGCATGACTTTTTGTCAGAAAACAAGGAAGTAAAAAATGTTTTCCCCTTCCCACCCCTAATTTGCATATGCAAATTAGGATTCGGATTCGGTTCGGTATTCGGCCGAATCTTTCACGAAGGATTCGGGGGTTCGGCCGAATCCAAAAAAGTGGATTCGGTGCATCCCTAATAAGGATTAGTTATATCTTAGTTGGGATCAAGTACAAGCTGCTGTTTTATTGTTACATAAAAGGAAATACTTTTTAAAAAAATTTGGATAAAATGGTGTCTATGGGAGATGGCATTTCGGTAATTTGGGGCTTTCTGGATAATGGGTTTCTGGATAACAGATCCCATAGCTGAAATTAGCTGCTAGTGAGCAATACTGTATTATTGCGGTTTTGTGCATCCTTATTTTTGTTGCAGCACCTCATCTTTGGGAGACAGCAGACGCCAAAGCAAGGGGCAGATTTATCAAGGGTTAAATTTCGAATTTAAAAAACGTTGAAATTGGAATAAAAAAAGACCAACCAAAATGTATTAGAAGAAAAAATTGTAGCTCTTTTGCCGGTGAATAGTCCGTATTCGTTCGAATTCGAATCGTACGAATCGAAGTAATATCGCATTGGATCGAATTCAAATCAAAGTTTGACTCCAAATAGGTTTTAGGAGGTCCCCCGTAGGCTAAAATAGCAATTCGTCAAGTTTTAGATGGTGAATGGTCGAAGTCGAATTTTTAAAGACAAAGTACGTGATAAATATAATTAGAAATGTGGTTAATTTTTTCAGGTTGAAGATGGGACACATGACGGTGCCCTGTGTTTTGCCTGGATGAGGCCAAAAGGGTTACGGCACTGCACTGAAATAAAAGAAAAGAATATTTGCTCTTTGCCTTCTTGGATTTGTTTCTTTTTTTTTTTTTTTAACAAATCAGATCTAAATATAATCAATAGCGATAGTGATGGCGTTTCAGAGAGCAGAGGGAATGTCCATCATTCAGGCCCTTGCCATGACGGTAGCAGAGATACCAGTGTTTTTGTACACAACCTTTGGACAGGTAAGTCTACTTTCATTTTCCCGGAATTGATGTCACCTCTTGGTGTTTACCAATGTGCAGATAGAGAAAGTGAAATGTAAATGATCAACGGCACTCGCCTCCCCCGTGCCATATACAACGAGAGATCTGGAATTGAAAGCTGGAGATTTGCGAACAACATAGATAATAATTTATATTTTTGGGCTGATAAACAAACATAGGGGGTAACGTGCACAAGTTGAAGTGTGAATGGCTTCCCAACTGCTCAAAACTGATGGGTTACTATTAGGGATGCACCGAATCCAGGATTCGGTTCGGGATTCGGCCACGATTCTGCCTTTTTCAGCAGGATTCGGATTCGGCCGAATCTTTCTACCCGGCCGAACCAAATCTTAATTTGCATATGCAAATTAGGAGTGGGGAGGGAAATTGCGTGACTTTTTGTCAGAGAACAAGGAAGTAAAAAATGTTTCCCCCTTCCCGCCCCTAATTTGCATATGCAAATTAGGGTTCGGATTCGGTTCGGTATTCGGCCGAATCTTTCACGAAGGATTCGGGGGTTCGGCCGAATCCAAAAAAGTTGATTCGGTGCATCCCTAGTTACTATTGGCAACTGCATCTTAGAACCTATGTGTGGAAATCAGCCCCCCATGATTAGTGTTCTTCTTATTTACATGAAAGACCTGATTTTAAAATTAGGGATGCACTGAATCCACTATTTTGGATTCGGCCAAATCATGCGCGAAAGTTTCGGCTGAATACCGAACCGAATCCGAATGCTAATTTGCATAGGGGAAAACATTTTTTACTTCCTTGTTTTGTGACAAAAAGTCACGTGATCTCCCTCCCAAATGCAAATTAGTATTTGGTTCGGCCTGGCAGAAGGATTCGGCCAAATCTGAATCCTGCTGAAAAAGGCCCATTCCTGGATTCAGTGTATCCCTATTTAAAATATTTATAAACCGTGACATAAGTAGAATTTTCTGGGTCCAACAACAACAGTGGTTTAGGGCCACATAAACTTTGGGAACAAGAGATTTCTTTTTTAATGAAATTGCTTATGTCAGTGCCCCGTTCGCCCCACCCCCAATACTCCTGAGCCCTCCCCATTATTCACAGGGTCTACTTCCTCTATAATTATCCCATTGGTTAAATATATTTATTAACATTCATGGTTTTGCTTGATTTGCGTCTCTGTCCATCACCTGATCTGCTTTCTGGTGTCACACATGACCTCTGAGATCTTGCAAGCTACGATCATTTCATGGTGTTGCTTTCTGGATGCTTGGGATGTGATGGCACTTCACAGCCGTGATGTGTTTTTACGATATTTCAGGAACGCTCACGGCAGTTTGTTGTGGTACTGCCTATCTCCTGTCTGCGGCACTTGCATGCAGTCACCCGAAGAAAACAGTGTTGCCGGTGGTCCATACCATCCTACTTTAAGTAGTACATTGTTTTTAGGGATGCACCGAATCCACTATTTTTGGATTCGGCTGAACCCCTGAATCTCCCAAAACCGAATCCTGCTGAGAAAGGCCGAATCACAAACCGAATCCTGGATTTGGTGCATCCCTAATTGTTTTAATAGATCTTGGGAACTTTAATCCATGCTCTATTAACTTTTGGGAAAGAGTGTTGAAATAACATTTTGACCTTGCCTTGATTGCCTTAAACTTCATAACACACATTTTACTTATTTCCCCCAAATCCGCTGCTGGTTATTGTAATGCTCCTATACATCTCTTATATTTGCAGTCCACATTCTCGCAGCTCAGGCTGTCTCCTGGCCTCCGGAAAGTCCTTTTTGCCACGGCTCTTGGCACAGTTGCCCTAGCCCTGGCTGCCCACCAGCTGAAACGGCGCAAGCACAAGAAGAAGCAGATTACGGCAGACAATGGAGGCCTGAAGCTTGGTGGGGTGCCTGGGTCTGTCTTGCCCGTCCGGCGTTCTTCCTCTGCTAAAAAAGGTGAGAGACATTTCTTCATGGGCAAATATAGATGACTGACCAACATATAACTATGTTTTAGAGCTCACAAATCTGGGGAGATTTGTGAACACTTTAAGATTGTTTTCCAGCACTAGGATCAGTAGTGGTGGGAGGGGGTGTATTGATCATGTAAGCAGTTTAGACGTTATAGGATTATTTCCAAGAACAAGACATCTGGGACCAGTTTAATGGGCATGCAACAATTGTAATTACAGCACACAATGTTTATCCTTAGGGTGTATTTGATAAGCTTCATGCTTCAATGCTTTCTTGCTAATTTGCTATGGCCCAACTCTTCCTGTTGCCCATGTATATCTATTATCGTCTGCTAAAAAGGCAGATTCAGGGAGATTAGTTGCCCAGCGACAAATCTCCTCTTCTTCGGGGGCGACTAATCTTCCGAACTGCATTCCTGCCGGCTAAAATGCAAATCTCCGGCGGGATGGCATTCGGCGTGATTCGTTTTTCAAAGTCGCCCAAAGTTGCCTGACGAGGAAACGTTGGGCCACTTCGGAAAATGAATCGCTCTGAGTGCCATCCTGCCGGCGATTTGCATTTTAGCGGGCGGGAAGGCAGTTTCAGGGAGATTAGTCGCCCCGAAGAAAAGGAGATTTGCTGCCGGCCGACTAATCTCCCCGAATCTGCCTGTGTGACCTGAACCTTAAAGGAAAACTAAAGGTTTTAATGCTATTTGATGGAATGAGTCAGGCACCTGCCAGCAGTGTTGCATTTTCTGTATAGGAACCCAAGGCCGGTGTCTAGGTCTGCACCTCAGGAATGAGGGGATGTGCCTAGGCCAATACCATATATATTTGGCACTTTCTCCCAGTTACGCAAAACGGTAAGGTTTGGATAAATTCCCAATGGGTATGGTAGGGGATTCTTTAGAAATGGGTCAAACAGAAGAAATGTGTGTTTTTTATGGACGATGCACAATCCTGGGTCACAAGGTTAGCAATTCATTTTAATGGGGGGTGCCCAACATATTGGCACCCTGTTGTGTCTTCACTGATTCAGTTATGCCGTATGACACATGGGAGCCTGTAACAATTATTTCATATGAGATGGTCCTCATATGTATTGGTGCTTTTTCCACTGATTTAGTTATATCACGACAATGAGTAGGCCTGTTAATAAATGCTCATTTATTAAGTATTCCTCATGTCTAGACTAGCTTCGCTTTCACTAGTTTAGCTATAATGTATTTTTTAATGTTGATGATTGTTAAGAACATTAGGTTTTTCTCATTCGGATGCATCAAATCCACTATTTGGGATTCTTCTGAATCCCCGAATCCTTCCTGAAATATTTGGCTGAATACCAGGCCAGGCACGAGGATTCAGCCAAATCCTGCTGCAAAAGGCAGAATCCTGGCCAAATCCAATCGGTGCATCCCTATTTTCTCAAATATAGGTGTGTTTTACCTTCACCGATTCTTGTGACACAAATAGAATGATATATTGCATAGTCCCTGTGTTCAGCTGGGGAGCAGCTTCTCAAAATGTGTCTGATTACTTATAAGGGCTATATGTCACTATGCAGAGCTTTACGTTTATTATACTATGTCTTTATGTTATAGTTGGGCTTTTTTTATATTCTGCTTTAATCACTTTGTTTTTGTTTGTTTACCTTTTATCTCCAGGATACTCTCGTAGCAGAGTGCAGAGCCCCAGCAGTAAGAGCAATGATACACTAAGTGGCATCTCTTCCCTGGATCCCAGCAAGCATTCCAGCTCCTCCCACAGCTTGGCTTCGGTAGGGCAAAGTTTTGCACAGTTGCTAAGCTAACACCATATGACTTGTACAAATATTTGTTTGGAGTTGGCAGCGAGCAACACTAAGGTGAATGTCACACATGGGCATTTATCTCCTTCTAATTATTAATAGCAGAACAAGTTGTCCAGGCATTATACGTTCCTGAAATTCTATGTGGTTCAACATGACTCCTGCTCTTGCCCAGAATTCCTTAGGCGAATACCAGAAGGGGCTGTTCTCAGCCTGCAGAAAAATACAGCCCCTGTGCTTCCACTTGTTTCCTTCCGTTCTTGCCTGCACCCCGAATAGTGATGTGCAGGCCGGCCCGATACCCGAGGGTCGGGCGGGTTCGGGCCGACCTTGCACTCTTCTGCACGGTTGGCGGGCGGGTGCGAGTTGAGCTCTTCTCCTGCTCTCCCCACCTGCCATAGTCAAATGCTGGCTTCCAGGTTCTTCTTTTATAGACAATGCGCCTGCTTGCCCCGCACCTTTTGTGATGTCATGGGTGGGGCAGCACGGGTCAATAAAAGCAACCCGGAAGTTGGATGTGGACGGGTTAGGGAAATGCCGACCCGCACATCACTAACCGGGAACTATTGCGTCTGCTTGGACATAAACCAGGAAGAAAGCAGATGGCAACACAGGGACTTATTTTCGGCCTGTATTTTTCCGCAGGCCAAGATTAGCCCCTGTCTCACATTAGCCATAAAGTGATACTTACACAAAAAAAATCTATTTATCAAAATAGTAATGAACATAACAACGTACCTATAGATCATCTTCGGTATTGTTTAGTAGGAAAGGATAAGGCCAAAGGCAGAATATCTGCCATGTGCATTTATTAGCACAACATGTTTCGGGTATAACAACTCTTTATCAAGTGTTTACCTATAGGTCATGTTGATAATTTTTGACTGATAGGTTTGCTTTTAAAAGTAATTGTTAAACTGAAGTTCCTAAGCCTGACTGTTTTGACAACATGAATGTCCCATCTCAACCTGTCAGATTTTTTTAATGCTAACGGACTACTACTGTGCGCCCTCTTCCTTTTTCCTATACTGAGCATGTGCCGATCAAGAAGGCATTGGAGCCAAGGGTTAACCCCCTCCTACCCCTCATCTCTGCTTTAGTTTCTTTTTCCTCTTTGTTGGGCAGGTAGTGGCAGTAAATTCTTCAAGCATAAATGCTGCACCCGCAGGACCATGGGAGTCCCCAGAAATGGATGAGACATTAGAAGAGGGAGATTCTAATGCTGAAAATCTTTATATTCAAGGTATAACTATATTTGCATTGGAGTTTGAACAGAGATTTGGGTACAGACAAAAATCCGATCCTAATAGGGACCTATGCAGACTACATCGACTATTTTTTGTGTTGCTTGCTCATTCTTGATTACATCCATTGTGCTGTATAGGCATGGAGCTCTTTGAAGAAGCTTTACATAAGTGGGAGCAAGCACTGAATGTTGGGCAAAGATGCAGATCCAATACACCAGCATCACAAGTTAATGACCTGCTAAACCAGAGTTGCTCTGAAGGCCTGAGTGAGGTGAGGATTCGCCATTGATTTTATCACCCAATGGATACATCAATGGATATATTCTATTTAAAACTGTTATAATGAAGTCATGCAGTTTGACTCTGTTCTTGGCTACAGGACTCACAGAGCGGACATTTTGCAGGCAAGCTAGAAGCCCTCCTTTACCGTGCCTACAATTTGCAGGAAGAATTTGGGACAAGCATTCCACCTGATAATTTGCTGATGGATCTGGGTAAGCATCTGTGTTCTGTGGAAGTGAGAAGCAGTAGCATCTTAGGCAAAGCTACATTTGAATCAGTGATACCTTCATGGAAGCACAAGAGAATAAAACAAAACAAAATGCCTCTTGGGACACAAGTCATTAACAATAACATTTACATGGAGTGTAATATTACTTTAACTCTTTTGTATACACGTGGCATTGATCAGAGAGACAGAAACATAAAATCTACAGCACTGTTGTGTTCCTTTTATAGTTTATGCCAGGTAAGTGGTTAAAAGTACATTTGCTCTCATTTCTTTTACAGAAGGATCTTTGATTTTCCCCCTTGTTGAGAGTAGAAGGGCCCTGCTGATGGATGATGAAGGCAGTACGACCTCTGAAGACTCATTTTTCTCTGCAGCAGAGGTACAGGGTTACTCTTATTTTATGGAACACCCAATGGACTTGTGTATCAAGCACAGCACCAGAATACCCACATTTTTAGAATAACATTTATGGCCTTGTGTTTTCTGTCACATTCTAATTTCAAATCATTTAAATGCTTGATGGCTTGGGGTTAATGCTGACTCTCTAGGCAGCAGCAGGGCTGTGGAGTCGGTACATAAATCCTTCGACTCCTCAGTTTATGGTACCCCCGACTCGTTTCTTCTGGAACACCAAGTGTAACAAAGTAATTCAAATATAATGTACAGTTGCTCTGCAATGGTAAATGCTGTATGTTTGTTTCAGAAAGACTATTATAGTTTACTGTGTAGTCATGGGGGCAGCCATTCCAGCTGGAGAAAAGGAGAAAAGGCACAGGTTACATAGTAGATAACAGATAGAAAACACCATTGTTTTGAACAGAGCTTATTTGTTATGTGCTATGTAACCTGTGCCGTTTCTCCTTTTTTTCCAGCTTGAATGGCTGCCTCCATGGCTACACAGCAGCTTGTTTATATAAACTATAGTAGTACTTATCTGTTATCTACTGTGTATCCTGTGCTTGAATGGCTGCCCCATGGCTACACAGCAGCTTGTTTATTTAAACTATAGTAGTACTTATCTGTTATCTACTGTGTATCCTGTGCTTGAATGGCTGCCCCCATGGCTACACAGCAGCTTGTTTATAAAAACTATAGTAGTACTTATCTGTTATCTACTGTGTATCATGTGCTTGAATGGCTGCCCCCTGGCTACACAGCAGCTTGTTTATATAAACTTTAGTAGTACTTATTTGTTATCTACTGTGTATCCTGTGCTTGAATGGCTGCCCCATGGCTACACAGCAGCTTGTTTATATAATCTATAGTAGTACTTATCTGTTATCTACTGTGTATCCTGTGCTTGAATGGCTGCTCCCATGGCTACACAGCAGCTTGTTTATATAATCTATAGTAGTACTTATCTGTTATCTACTGTGTATCCTGTGCTTGAATGGCTGCCCACATGGCTACACAGCAGCTTGTTTATATAAACTGCAGTAGTCTTTCTCAATTATCTTAAAATGCTTTTATTTTTTGGTCTTACTTTTAATATACTAATGTTTTTTCCATGTTGATTGAAAGACGTTAAGTACTCAACATGTGATGCATTTTATCACTGCCAAAGCTCAAAAATAAAAACCATATCTTTTGGTAATACTAAACCAAAATCAGAGCTAAACTACATAAAGCAAAAACAATTGGAAACCCTAAAACAATTCTATAAATATATTAACAGAACCTGGCATATAGCTGTAGAATAGCTGTTAAATACAACCCAAAATCAAGTATTGTTCTTAGAAACAGAATTACTTCGGCCTTATCCTCCTTCACAGAAGCTCTTAAAGGAATTGTTCAGTGTAGAAATAAAAACTGGTAAATAAATAGACTGTGCAAAATGAAAAATGTATCTAATATAGTTAGTTAGCCAAAAATGTAATGTATAAAGGCTGGAGTGACTGGATGTGTAACATAATAGCCAGAACACTACTTCCTGCTTTTCAGCTCTCTTGGTTTCCACTGACTGGTTACCAGGCAGTAACCAATCAGTGACTTGAGGGGGGCCCACATGAGTCATATATTTTGCTTTTGAATCTGAGCTGAATGCTGAGGATCAATTGCAAACTCAATTAACAGAAATGTACCATGTGGCCTCCCTTCAAGTCACTGACTAACTCAGAGTTAGAGAGCTGAAAAGCAGGAAGTAGTGTTCTGGCTATTATGTTACACATCCAGTCACTCCAGCCTTTATACGTTTTTGGCTAACTAACTATATTAGAAACATTTTTTATTTTGCACAACTTATCTATTTACACCGTTTTTATTTTCACACTGAACTGTTCCATTAAATCTGATTTCTTTCAGTGCTTGTATTTAAAGTTATTAGGAATTGGGGTCTGTACATTTTTGGCAACTCTGACTCCAGAAACCCAAAATTGCTCCTGACTCTGACTCCACCGCTCTGGGTGGTAGTGCTGTAAATTAAGATTTCTGATAAAGTCTAATAGATTCTGCTCCAAGTGTTATGATCGTAAGGCTATATCTACAATCGCTGCCATGTAATAAATGACACAGAGTGAATATAACTGTTATATTAATCATTATGTTTCAATTCTCTCTCGCACTGCACTGGTTTCAGATGTCAGAACTTGTATTTATGTTGATGTCAGTATCCCTCTCATAAGAATATCCTTATCTCCTTCCCTCAGCTCTTTGAAACGTTGCAGTTAAACGAGGTCCCGTTTCTGCCAACTAAGCCGGCAGCAGCTTATGAAGAAGCACTGAAGCTAGTCCACACCGGAGAAGTTGCCTGCAGGACACTCAGGTAATCTTTTGGTCAAAAGCACCATTACAGCTGGGCCGAGCACTGCTTCTGCTACATTATTTCAATAGTCGAAACCTGAAAACAGAAAGTGCTCAATAATATTGCTTTCAACTGCAATGACATCAGAAAGTTGCTTAGAATTATAATTCCTTCCATTGTGCAGGAAACTGGTGTGTACAAAACCCAAATTTATATATCGGAATGTTAGCATTTTCTTTTAACACATATTTGTTTTCAAGTCACATGATATTGGAGTTTTAAATCGATTTAGCTGAACACTAAGGGCTATGGCACACAGACTTCTGTTACCTGTAACTGCTTTTGATAGAAGAGACAGTGTTTTTTGACCTCCATTAGTTTCTGCTGCTGATGCCAGTGACAGACAAAATCCCCAATGTGCCATAGCCCAAATTCTGCAATAAGTCACAAACCAAATACTGGTTTAAGGACGGAGAGATTAGTCGCCCTGGCGGCAATTCGCCTCTTCTTCGGGGCGACAATCTCCCCGAACTACTTTCCCAGCGGCTATAGTGAAAAATCACCAGCGCGATGGCATTTGCGTTGCTTCGTTTTCCCGAAGTTGCCCAAAGTTTCCTCGTTCGGGTGGAAAACACAGCGCCACGAGTGCCATCCCGCTGCCAATTTTTCATTCCAGCCGTCGGGAAGCCATGGGAGGCAGTTCGGGGAGATTGTCACCTCGAAGAAGATGTCCTTACCCTTAATGTATTCCTCAATTAGAGGGAAAGTACACTCTTATCTGTAAACTTTACATACACTGTTTATTGCCAAATCATTTGAACAAGGGTTATTCTTCAGAGCATTATTTATCTGCATATTTCTTTATCTATATGTTCTTTATCTAATCAGGAGGTAGGATTTACCGGTCAGCTGTTAAAATGCAAACATCTGATTGGTTTCTATAGATTACCTGACAAACTTTGCTTTTTTTATGTTACTCAAATAGCATACAGGTGAGTAAGGGCAGAGACACACGGGAGTGCCCCGGCGACAAATATCCTCTTCCTTGGGCGATAATCTCCCCGAACTGCGCTCCCGCCAGTTAGAATGTAAATCGCCGATGTGATGGCACTTGGATCGATTCGGAAACTTCGGGCGACTTCGTAAAACAAAGCGATCCGAGTGCCATCTTGCCGGCGATTTACATTCTAACTGGCGGGAAGGCAATTCCGGAAGAACAATGTCCCCGAATCTGACCGTGTGTCTCTGCCCTGACAAGTAGAAACATTGTTTCTGTTTGAATCTACAAAGTAGAATGTTTCATTAATATACAGAATTTCTTTTAACTGCTTGAGTACAGGAGTTTTGATGTCCTCGGCCTAAATGACTCTCGATGCAGATATGCAGGCTATATGTACTGAATTCAGATCCTTTTTGTAAGCAGCAGTCCTGCCCTGCTTTATGGCAGCTGAGATTCTAGCTCTCTGTATAACAGAGCATTCTGTCCCAGTGACTCCACAGATCCTGTCTGATCCACGTTGTAAGCAGCAGTCCTGTCCTGCTTTATGGCAGCTGAGATTCTAGCTATCTGTATAACAGAGCATTCTGTTCCAGTGGCTGCACAGATCCTATCTGATCCCCATTGTAATCAGCAGTCCTGTCCTGCTTTATGGCAGCTGAGATTGTAGCTATCTGTATAACAGAACATTCTGTCCCAGTGGCTGCACAGATCCTATCTGATCCCCATTGTAAGCAGCAGTCCTGTCCTGCTTTATGGCAGCTGAGATTCTAGCTATCTGTATAACAGAGCATTCTGTCCCAGTGGCTGCACAGATCCTATCTGATCCCCATTGTAAGCAGCAGTCCTGTCCTGCTTTATGGCAGCTGAGATTCTAGCTATCTGTATAACAGAGCATTCTGTCCCAGTGGCTGCACAGATCCTATCTGATCCCCATTGTAAGCAGCAGTCCTGTCCTGCTTTATGGCAGCTGAGATTCTAGCTATCTGTATAACAGATCATTCTGTCCCAGTGGCTGCACAGATCCTATCTGATCCGCATTATAAGCAGCAGTCCTGCCCTGCTTTATGGCAGCTGAGATTCTAGCTAACTGTATAACAGAACATTCTGTCCCAGTGGCTGCACAGATCCTATCTGATCCCCATTGTAAGCAGCAGTCCTGTCCTGCTTTATGGCAGCTGAGATTCTAGCTATCTGTATAACAGAGCATTCTGTCCCAGTGGCTGCACAGATCCTATCTGATCCCCATTGTAAGCAGCAGTCCTGTCCTGCTTTATGGCAGCTGAGATTCTAGCTATCTGTATAACAGAACATTCTGTCCCAGTGGCTGCACAGATCCTATCTGATCCCCATTGTAAGCAGCAGTCCTGTCCTGCTTTATGGCAGCTGAGATTCTAGCTATCTGTATAACAGATCATTCTGTCCCAGTGGCTGCACAGATCCTATCTGATCCCCATTGTAAGCAGCAGTCCTGCCCTGCTTTATGGCAGCTGAGATTCTAGCTATCTGTATAACAGAACATTCTGTCCCAGTGGCTGCACAGATCCTATCTGATCCTCATTGTAAGCAGCAGTCCTGCCCTGCTTTATGGCAGCTGAGATTCTAGCTAACTGTATAACAAAACTTAGGTATAAAACAAAAAATGTAAACTGAGACTTTCAGAAAATATTATAAAATATAAAAATCATCTGTGTTTTTATTGTTTAGAACAGAATTATTGGGTTGCTATAACGATCAAGATTTCCTGGCAAAGCTGCATTGTGTTCGGCAGGCATTTGAGGTAAATTTACTACTTTGTTTAATTTGTCATTTTTTTTTTTTCATTTCAAATCTAATTTGGAGAATTGATGGAAACAATAATTTTTTTAATCGTCTTTTATCTTGCATTTGTAGGTCCTGCTTCTCGATGACGGAAACCAGCTGTTTTTTGGTGAAGTTGGCAAGCAGATGATTACTGGGCTGATGCAGAAAGCTGAAAAGGTAAAGGATGGGATTTGGTATTTTAGTAATAAAGAAAACAGAACGCTGAGACAGATGCACTAATTGACCAGCTTTTTTATTCTGGCAAATGCAAAATCCACCACAGATTTTTTTAGCTGAATACCAAATGGAATCTGTAACACTACATCATCTGCAAACCATAGTTGTGAACTTATCTTGTTATTGATTTAAAGGACAAGGACATCTGTGCCTAAAACTGGCAACTCCCATTGAATTCAGTTACTTACTTTTTAGCCTATGCTGATGCTAGCCTGGTGTAATTTATTTACTTAAAGGAGAACTAAACCCTAAAAATGAATGTGGCTAAAAATGGCATATTTTATATAGTGAACTTATTGCACGAGGCTAAAGTTTCAGCTTGTCAATAGCAGCAGTGATCCAGGACTTCAAACTTGTCACAGGGGGTCACCATCTTGGAAAGTGTCTGTGACACTCACATGCTCAGTGGGCTCTGATTGGCTGTTGAGAAGCTAAGCTTAGGGCTTGTCACTAATTATCCAGCAGAAAATGAGCTTCCCCTGTAATATAAGCTGATGCTACAGGTTTGCTGATTATTAAATTCTGATGCTAATTGCACTGGTTTCTGTGCTGCCATGTAGTAATTATGTGTATTAATTACTAATCAGCCTTATATTGTGACATTTCTATTCTATGTGTACTGTATATAGTGAGTGGGTCCCTAAGCTCAGTAAGTGACAGCAGCACAGAGCATGTGCAGTGAATCAGTAGAAAAGAAGATGGGGAGCTACTGGGGCATCTTTGGAGACACAGATGTTTACTGCTAAAGGGCTCTGGTTGCCTTGGGCTGGTACAGAAGCACAAAACATCATGTATAACATTTGTAGCTACTTCTTTAGCTAAGCTTTACTTCTCCTTTAATATCACCTTAAAGGGGTTGTTCACATTTTAATTAACTGTTATATTATAAGACAATTTGCAATTGGTTTTCATTTTTTATCATTTGTGTTTTTTGAGTTTCAGTGAAACCTCAATTTTACATCCCCTGATTATAAGTTTTCCGTTATTTTACATTGTTGTTTTGTGGTCCTGCTTATATATTATGCATAATACATTTCCCTGGTTTTACATTTTGCTGGATTTTACACCATTTGTTTCTGGTCCCCTGAAAAACGTAAAATGGGGGTTCTACTGTATTTAGCTTTTTATTTGGCAGCTCTCCAGTTTGCAATTTCAGCTATCTGGTTGCTAGGGTCCAAATGACCTTGGCAACCATGCGCTGATTTGAATAAGAGACTGGAATATAATTAGGGGAGGGTCTGAATAGTAATATAAGTATAAAAAGCAGCAATAACAATAAACGTGTAGCTTTACAGAGCATTTGTTTTTAGATGGGGTCAGTGACCCACATGTGAAAGCTGGAAAGAGTAAGAAGAAGAAGAAGAAGGGAAATAATTCAAAAACTATATAAAAATAAATAATGAAGACCAATTGAAAAGTTGGGGGTTCGGCCAAATCCAAAATTGTGGATTCGGTGCATCCCTAATTGGTGGCTCAGTAAGCATCTAATACCATTGTTTGCAGTGTGACTTGTGGGTTTATAGGTTGCCATTCACATATATTCGTCATAAATGTATATGCCTTATTTAGTGTTAACTTCAGCAACACATTCCTGTTACCAGTGTATAATATAACCACGACTTCCTTATTGGCTCAATAAAACCAAATATGTTTGCATCTTGCATTTTAAGAATCCTAAAGGCTTCCTCGAAAACTATGAGGAAATGCTGCGATATGCTCTGAAGCAAGACACGTGGGCTACAACGCAAAGGGAATTAAAAGGACGTGGGGTAAGAAAAAGGTGCAATTCTGATTCTTTACTGGCTTTCATGACTTGGGATTTAGGGCAGAGACACCCGGTCAGATTCGGGGAGATCTCTTCCTCTTTAGGGAGACTAATCTCCCTGAACTGCCTTCCCGCTGGCTAGAATGTAAATCGCCGGCGGGATGGCACTCGGAGCGTTTCTTTTTCCGAAGTCGCCTGAAGTTTCATTGTAAGGCAACTTCAGGCGACTTAGGAAAATGAATCGATCCGAGTGCCATCCCGCCGGCGATTTACATTCTAGCCAGCGGGAAGGCAGTTCGGGGAGATTAGTCGCCCAAAGAAGAGGAGATTTGTCGCCACACCACGCGTGTCTCTGCCCTTAAATATAGCAGAAAATTTAACAGCAGTGGCAAAAAGCCAGCACACACAGGCCAAGATTATTTGCATATGTTTATGCTGTATCCCTAAATAGCTTGTAAGCAAATTTAGGCGGATTTGTTTGAACCCAAATATTTCCCTACGAGTGCAATCAATCGGAACAAAAATGGAATTACTACACCCGATTAGCGTTAACAGATAATCTCATCTCTCTTTAGTTAAGTTGGTATTGCCTTAAAGGGATTCTTTCATGATGTCGTTTTTATTTCTAAATTACACTGCAAATAATTCACTCTACAATATAACATTTCATTCCTGAACCAGCAAGTGTATTATTTAGTTGTAATATTGGTGTGTAGGTGCATCTCAGGTCATTTTGCCTGGTCATGTGCTTTCAGAAAGAGCCAGCACTGCTTTCTGGCAGGCTGTTGTTTCTCCTACTCAATGTAACTGAATGTGTCTCAGTGGGACCTGGATTTTACTATTGAGTGCTGTTCTTAGATCTACCAGGCAGCTGTTATCTTGTGTTAGGGAGCTGCTATCTGTTTACCTTCTCGTTGTTCTGTTAGTCTGCTGGGGGAAAGGGAAGGGGTGATATCACTCTAACTTGCAGTACAGCAGTAAAGAGTGACTGAAGTTTATCAGAGCACAAGTCACATGACTGGGGGCAGCTGGGAAACTGACAATATGTCTAGCCCCATGTCAGATTTCAAAATTAAATATAAAAAAAATCTGTTTGCTTTTTTGAGAAACAAAAAACAGTGCAGAATTCTGCTGGAGCAGCATTATAAAGTGATGCTTTTTGAAAAAAAAAAATTATTTTTCCCATGACAGTATCCCTTTAAGAAAGTGAGATAAAGCCTTGCAGGATGAATTTCCATATAAATGGAGAATGTTTGCACCCATAGGAGTGCACTGAAGCATTTTAAATGTATAACTATAAAGTGATTGCTGACGATATATCCGGGCTCTTATTTTTGCTTCAAGATTGTCGAAATATATTATCATTCTACTGTCCTTGCAGGTAGTCTGTATGAATTTCTTTGACATTGCACTGGATTTCATTCTTATGGATGCCTTTGAGGACCTAGAAAGCCCACCTTCGTCTGTCATTGCCGTTCTACGCAATCGGTGGCTTTCAGACAGCTTTAAAGAGACTGTAAGCATCACCAGGTCGCTCAATAATGACTGTTGAAGCCCTCTTATCTTTTTTTATTATGTACATCATGTGGTTGGGCCTTTGCAAAATGGGTTTTGTATCAGGTAAGGGACCTTACTGGCTGGGAAGTCCTAAGAGGTTGAGGGGCCCGAGTGAGTTGTCCAGTGCAGAGGTCCCATATTGATGGAGCAGTCAGAAAGTAGGCTAGTCTGCAATCAATATGCCCCCCACCATGTCCTTCTCAAGAACAGGGCCCAGGGCAACTGCTCTTAATTACCACCCCTAAAGGATGGCTCTGCCTGACAGTCAACTAGTCAAGCACTGCAGAGGTTCTTGACCAATAACTTCTTGACCAATAACTTTGCAGAGAAATTTTTACCATTGCCTTCCATAGTAGGCAAGGCTCTGTCCTGGGCCCCTTATGATTCTCCCTCTATACTTCCTTCTTCAGCAAGCGAATCAACTCATATGGTTTCCACTACCACCTCTATGCTGATGACACTCAGATCTATCTCTCCTCTCCTGATCTCCACCCAGAACTCCTAACTCAGGTCTCCTCCTGCCTGTCCTCTTTCTCTACTTGGATATCACAACGCTGCCTTAAATTAAACCTCTCTAAAACAGGAATGGTTCTCTTCCCTCCAACTAACACCATTAACATCCCGGAAGTATCCATCATATCGAACAATTCCACTATGACCCCATCTCCCCAGGCCCGGTGCCTTGGGGTTATCCTAGATTCTGCCCTGTCCTTCACTCCTCATATCCAGTCACTTATTAAATCATGTCACTTCCACCTAAAATGCTGCCAAAATTCTTATTCACTCTCTCATCATATCGCGTCTAGACTACTGTAACTCTCTTTTAATTGGCCTTCCCCTCCAGAGACTGTCACCTCTCCAGTCCATAATAAACACTGCTGCGAGGCTCATACACCTCAGCAACCGCTCCTCCTCTGCCTCGCCATTCTTTCAATCCCTGCACTGGCTTCCGTTACCTTTCAGAATAAATTTCGAATTAATGACCCTGGCATTCAAAGCACTTCATAACTCTGCCCCACCCTACATCTTTGATCTCATCTTTATATACTCACCCAACTGCTTACTACTCTCCTCTACTGACCTGCTACTCAACTCTTCTCTCATTACCTCCTCACATGCTCCCTTTCAAGACTTTGCAAGGTCTGCACCCGTCCTCTGGAACTCTCTCCCACGGTCTGTCCGACTTTCTCCCAACCTTTCTGCTTTCAAGAAATCTCTTAAAACACACTTCTTTCGAGCAGCCTACCCTCACTCTGCTTAACTACCAAACGCAACACCACATACAATACCACATCTCTCACTTGATTCTGATCTTGCCCACTCCCACACCTTGTATCTTATTCCCTTCCCTGTAAATTGTAAGCTCCTTTGCATAGAAGCTTCCTCACCTTTTGTACCGGTATTGGTTGTGATGTATGTAACTCCATATGTTCTATGTATGCAATAAATGTGATTTAGTTGTATAAACACATTTTCTTTACAGCGCTGCGAAATATGCTGGTGCTATATAAATAAATGTTAATAATAATAATAATAGTAGAAGTTGTTGTTAATAATAGTAGTAGTAGCAGTAGTAGCACTACTAGTAGTAGCAGTAGTAGTAGTAGAAGAAGAAAAAGAAAGAGCTGTTATAGTTTTCCTTTATGTTGATTATCGCCCATTTTCTTATAAATGTATTGATTTTAATGTTCTAGGCCCTGGCTACTGCTTGCTGGTCTGTCTTAAAAGCAAAAAGGAGGCTTTTAATGGTAAGTACCTTAACCAGACGTGTACCCAAGTCTTGAATCGAAAAAAAAATTAAATTGTAAATTGTGTTTTAGAGCTGTCAACTCAATAGTTTTATGGGCCCAGCATAATGTATTGTTTATATCTTAATCTTTTCCTTGATCTGCATTTGAAAACAGGTTCCCGATGGATTCATATCACATTTTTACTCCGTATCGGAGCATGTCAGCCCTGTTTTGGCATATGGATTCCTGGGGCCCAAAGAGCATTTGACAGAAGTGTGTAATTTCTTTAAGGTAACTTTGCTTTTAAATAAAATCACAATCAATCTTGTTTTTGTTTTAATTTTGCTTCCCGCTTTTGGCATTAGCCATATTTCACAGTTATAATTTCTTTATAAAGTGCAGACAAAGCATTTACAGAGATTTTAAATCTGTCACATCCATCCCTTTGCCAATAGAGCTTACAGTCTAATTTCCCCTGTCACAAAAAACACACACTTGTATGTTTCTGGAGTATTGGTGAAAACTCATACTCCTATGTGGAGCATCTGTCCATGTTAGTGTATGAATATATGAATATTTCTGTACTAATGCTTTTCAATTGCAGTTTGATATTCTACATTTTCATGTGTATTTCTCGTTCCTCCCAGAACCAGATTGTGCAGTATTTGAAGGACATGTTTGACCTGGATAATGTGAGGTACACCACAATCCAGTCGCTGGCAGAAGATATCCTTCACCTTTCCCGCAGGAGGAGTGACATACTGCTGGGGTATTTGGGCGTAGAGACTGTGCGGGAAATGAATGGGGCTGTACCTGTTCAAACTACAGAGGCAGAACTGGACTTGTAACGCTAGAATTCTATCCCCCCCCTTCATTTAAAAAAAAAAGATAAGGCAGGCTATGTGACCAATCACATCATTTATCCCATTCCTTGGCCTGCACTCCTGCTTTGATCAACGTAGATCAGAAAGGGCCCATTGGGCAGAACATGTCTTTACTGACAGCACAAATGAGATATTATTATTTATATATTATACTTTAAAGGAACAGTAACACCAAAAGCTGAAGGTGTCTTAAAGGAACGACAATATAAGGTAGTGTTGACCTGCACTAGTGTGTTTGCTTAAGAAACACTACAATTTTTTTTTATATAAACAAGCTGCTGTGTAGCCATGGGGGCAGCCATTCAAGCACAGGATACACAGTAGATAACAGAAAAGTACTACTATAGTTTATATAACAAACTGCTTTGTAGCCATTCAAAGCTGAAAAAGGAGAAAAGGCACAGGTTACACAGTAGATAACAGATAAGTACTACTATAGTTTATATAAACAAGCTGCTGTGTAGCCATAGGGGCAGCCATTCAAGCACAGGATACACAGTAGATAACAGAAAAGTACTACTATAGTTTATATAACAAACTGCTTTGTAGCCATTCAAAGCTGAAAAAGGAGAAAAGGCACAGGCTACACAGTAGATAACAGATAAGTACTACTATAGTTTATATAAATAAGCTGCTGTGTAGCCATGGGGGCAGCCATTCACGCACAGGATACACAGTAGATAACAGATAAGTACTACTATAGTTTATATAAACAAGCTGCTGTGTAGCCATGGGGGCAGCCGTTCAAGCACAGGATATACAGTAGATAACAGATAAGCCATGTAGAATCCCATTGTATACTACAGGGGTTATCTCCTGTGTATCCTGTGCCTTTTCTCCTTTTTCAGCTGTGATTGGCTGCCCCCATGGCTACACAGCAGCCTGTTTATGTAAACTATAGTAGTACTTATCTGTTATCTACTGTGTATCCTGTGCCTTTTTTCCCTTTTCAGCTTTGAATGGCTGCCCTAATGGCTACAAAGCAGCTTGTTATATAAACTATAGTGGTACTTATCTGTTATCTACTGTGTATCCTGTGCTTGAATGACTGCCCCCATGGCTACACAGCAGCTTGTTTATATAAACTATAGTAGTACTTATCTGTTATCTACTCTGTATCCTGTGCCTTTTCTCCTTTTTCAGCCTAGAATGGCTGCCCCCATGGCTACACAGCAGCTTGTTATATAAAATATTGTATATTTTGAAAAAACACGTCCGATTTAACAGGGCAGCACAACAGTACGTTATATTTACATTACTTTAAAAGCCTTTCTTGTTTTGGTGTTACTGTTCCTTTAACAACTGATACATGTGGTGTGCCCAGTCTGTGGTCCTTCAGCTGTTGTCGAACTACAACCCTCCGTGTCCTACTATGGTGCTTTCTTTCCTTGCAACAAGGGTCAGCTTGCAGAACTATGGGGCCCTCATTTTGGTGTCAGCTGTTGCCTGCCTTTGGCTATTTCTGGGAAGAGTATCCAAGACAATAGTGAAGAATCCTTCCTCCGTTCTGTTTTTATCAACGCCTTCAGTCAGGAACAGTTTTTGAAAAGAAAACAAAAAAATAAAAGAGTTGTGCCACTGAAGGAGGTACAAACAGCATTGCATTTTAAAGCATTTTAATTTTAATCAAGATTTTTTTTTTTTGCAGCCTTGTGACTGCCACAATATGTAATTTACAATTCTCCTGTCTAGTGATGCCCCATAAGGTGAATGTGCTGTGAATGAACCGAATTTAGGAATTGCACTAAATACAATAGACATCCTTTCGTGTTCGTATGGTGGAAAGTGTGGTTTTTACCCTGACCACACCGGAGCAGACGTTAAAGGGTAACTATCGCAGAAATGAAAATGTAATATAAGCTTCCTCATACTGAAATAAGAAACTTTTCTAATTACAATCAATTAAATATCCTGCATTGTTTCTGAAATAATTAAAGGGAAACTGTTATGGGAAAACATGTTTTTTTCCAAAACACATCAGTTAATAGTGCTACTCCAGCAGAATTCTCCGCTAAAATCCATTTTTCAAAAGACCAAACAGATTTTTTTATATTCAATTTTGACATCTGACATGGGGCTAGACATATTGTCAGTTTCCCAGCTGCCCACAGTCATGTGACGTGTGCTCTGATAAACTTCACTCTTTACTGCTGTACTGCAAGTTGGAGTGATATCACCCCCCCCAGCAGCCTAACAACAGAACAATGGGAAGGTAACCAGATAGCAGCTCCCTAACACAAGATAACCACTGCCTGGTAGATCTAAGAACAACACAAAATCCAGGTCCCACTGAGACACATTCAGTTACATTGAGTAGGAGAAACAACAGCCTGCCAGAAAGCAGTTCCATCCTAAAGTGCAGGCACAAGTCACATAACTGGGGCAGCTGTCTAGCCCCATGTCAGATTTAAAAATTGAATATAAAAAAAATCTGTTTCCTCTTTTGAGAAATGGATTTCAGTGCAGAATTCTGCTGGAGCAGCACTATTAACTGATGTGTTTTGGAAAAAACAAGTTTTCCCATGACGGTATCCCTTTAAGTTTATCTTCACTATTCCTCTCTCAGCATCTGTTTCTCTTCATTCTGTCTTCATGCAGCAGTTGGGTGTCACATATTAATTGCCGGTTAGATCCAATAAATCTTATAGGGGGGCTTCCTTTCCTAGCAGATGTATTAGAGCCCACTCAAATAACTGATTCCAGCACAAACAAAATCTAACAATAAATGCCTTTTGCACAAATTCTGCATGTAGAGAGACAGGATCTCAATAAAGTGAGCTCTAATACATCTTCTAGGCAAAAGGAGCCCCTCCTATAAGATATATTGGATCATTCATCTGACACCCAACCCCTGAATGAAGACAGAATGAAGAGAAACAGATGCTGAGAGGGGAATAGTGAAGAGAAACTCATTGGGCTTTGAATGTAAACCATGGCTTGCAGCTTTGCACAGTAGCTTGTAATTGTATGCAGCAGACCCTGCAACCCCAGGGGAGCCCTAAGGACCTGTTACCCACCTTGCACCTTACCTATTTAGCTTCATCCCCCTTCCATGCACTCTTTGCTATCTGATACAAGCAAGGAGTAAACATGTTTTGGGGTGATGTCTGCATCAGCTGGGTTGTATGTGATCCAATCAGCAAGATCTGTCAAGCCCTACAAGGCCAAATCAAAGAGCACAGGCAGGGAAGTAGGTTAATCCTTGCATTGCCAGTTTTACTCAGGAAGTACTAATCCATTAAAGTCAGATATTAGGGAGACACACATAAGCTTTGTAACCATGTACATTGGGAATAACAATAAGTCAATATATGTAAAAAGTATTATATGTACAGCTATAACTGCATAACAATCATTGTAACGCTTGCTATGAAGAACTCCATCTCCTAGATCTCTGAACAGCTGGCGGCTGCTGGAGAATTCTGGGAGATGGAAGTTCACAACTCATCCAACCATATTCTGTGAAGCTTTTAGTTGTGTAATCGCAGTCTATAACTGTCAGAAGGGTGATTTTACTCATGAATAATGCACTGAATCTTTGAAACCTTTTAGGGTTCTTATTTGAAGGGCAACTGTCATAGTTATAGCAAAGCAACGGATTTAATAAAGCATACACTACACTTTGGAGTGCAGTGTATATATATATATATATATATATCTATATATATGTGTATAAATATATATATATATATATATAGGTAAGGGACCTGTTATCCAGAATGCACAGGACCAGGGGTTTTCCGGATAACGTATATTTCCATAATTTAGATCTTCATGCCTTTAGTCTACTAGAAAATCATGTAAACATTAAATAAACCCAATAGTCTGGTTTTGCTTCCAATAAGGATTTATTATAATCTATAATAATAATTTTGGATCAAGTGCAAGCTACTGTGTTATTATTAGCAGGGATGGGTGAATTTGACCCGTTTCGCTTCACCAAAAATTCGCCGCCGGCGAAATGTCGCAGACGCCCATTAAAGTCTATGGGCGTCAAAAAAATGTTGTCGCGTGGCGAAACTGTTTTGACGCGCGTCTTTATTTTTTTGATGCACGCTGCCATACAAGTCTATGGGCGTCATTTTTTCGGTGAAACGAGGCGAGAAAATTCGCCCATCCCTAATTATTAGAGAAAAGGGAAATCATTTTTAAAAATGTGTATTATTTGATTATAATGGAGTCTGTGGGAGACATCCTTTGTGTAATTCGGATCTTTCTGGATAACGGGTTTCCGGATAATGGATCCCACACACACACTCTCTCTCAGAAAGATCACATTCTCTCTCTCTCTCTCTCTCTCTCTCTCTCTCGCTCTCTCTCAATATTGAAGTGGTTTCCAGCTAAATACAATGTGTAGGGTAGATAACTGTGAATTACTAATGGATTTTATTCTCTCTCTCTCTCTCTCTCTCTCTCTCTCTCTCTCTCTCTCTCATAAAGAAAATATTGAAGGAGTGTCCAGCTAAATACAATGTAATGGGTAGATTACTGTGGATTACTAATGGATCCCTTTCTCTCTCTCTCTCTCTCTCTCTCTCTCTCTCTCTCTCTCTCTCTCTCTCTCTCTCTCTCTCTCTCTCTCTCTCTCAAAGAAAATATTGAAGGAGTGTCCAGCTAAATACAACATGTAGGGTAGATTACTGTGGATTACTAATGGATCCCATTCTCTCTCTCTCTCACTCTCTCTCTCAGAAAGAAAATATTGAAGGGGTTTCCATGTAAATACAATGTGTAGGGTAGATTACTGTGGATTACTAATGGAATCTATTCTCTCTCTCTCTCTCTCTCTCTCTCTCTCTCTCTCTCTCTCTCTCTCTCTCTCTCTCATCTGAAAAAAAATATTGAAGGGTTTTCCAGCTCAATACAATGTGTAGGGTGGATTACTAATGGATCCCTTCCTCTCTCTCTCACGAAATACAATGTGTAAAGTAGATCACTGTTTCACCAAGCTATGTCATTTTAGTTTACTGTGTGGACTATAGAGGCTGTAAGTGGCTAGTGAATTAGCAGAATGTTCCAGCCCTTCTTACCAAGTTTATATTTAAAAAAAAACTGTTGGCACTTTGGAAGAGATTCTTAATTAAACTGAAAATGTGGGACTATGTTGCCTTTGTTTTTTTTTTGGTTTACCTTACAGTATTAAGTGTGATGTTGCTTATAAAGTGATATGGACCCATAGGAACGTGTCGTTACTACCATACTGCTTACCAGTACAGAGGAGTTTTCCTAAACCTTTAGTAGATCAGGGAGCTTTTCTTTAGGATGGACTACTAGGTGTGCACCATAGTCTCTGTTATTATGCTTTACTGTTTTAATATATGTTGTCACCATTTTTCTTTACCTATCCATTCGCCTCCCAAACACCCAAGCCACCACAAGAGACACGGGGAAGAATTAGATTGCTGCGCAACTGCGGACATGTCAACTCACTCTTATTTACCTCCCCCACCCTGTGACAAACTGTAACACCCTCTCAGTAATTTGCACTCAAAGATATGTTAACCCCTGTCATTGCTGAGCATTGTAAATGTCTTTACTTCCCCTTTAAAATATTAAACCATTTTGTGCTCTCTTTAATAACATTATATTGTGTCTTGTTTCATATCACATGTATTGAAAGAAAGGTAAGCAATGCTCTTGTAACCCATAGCAACCAATCTGGTGTTTCTTTCAAACTATTAAAAGCAACCCGGAAACTGCACATAGGGTAAAATGAAGAGTATAAATTCGTTCCAGTTCTGGTAACCTTAGCAACCAATCAGCAGGTAGCTTTTGCTAGGCTACTCTTGGAAAGCAAAGATCTGGTTGTTATTAGGGATGCACCGAATCCAGGATTCGGTTCGGGATTCGGCTGAATCCTTCTGCCCAGCCGAACCAAATCTGAATCCTAATTTGCATATGCAAATTAGGGGTGGGACATTTTGTGACTTTTTGTCACAAAACAAGGAAGTAAAAGATGTTTTCCCCTTCCCAGCCCTAATTTGCATATGCATTTGCAAATTAGTATTCGGATTCGGTTTGATATTCGCCCGAATCCTTCACAAAGGATTCGGGAGTTCCAAACTAGTGGATTTGGTGCATCCCTAGTTGTTATAAGTTACTAGACCTCTGCTCCACCTCGGTCACTGGTAGAGGTAAAAGGGGTTGTATACCTTTGAATTAATCTTTTGTATGATGTAAACTAGAGAGTGATATGCTAAGACCATTTGCAATTACATTCCTCCCAACATTTTGGAAATAAAAAGACCCATTTTGTGGCCCCACCCCCTAATTACCATATTAATTTTACAAAATTTGGCAGATTATGAAAGTTTGAACATATTTCTGTTTTTTTTCAGTTATTAAAGTTTTGCTAATGAAGGTGAATTGCCCTTTAAGCTGCAATTCTGACTTCTCCCAAGGGACCTGTTATCTTATATTGTTACAATTACTTAAATATACTTTAAAATTGTTACAAAAATATCTTATCTGCAGCTTTGCCTATTGTGAGCTCTCTGCCAAAAGCCAATTAAGTTAGAAACATTATTTCTTTTTTGGCTGTGCAGAGAAAATCGGGACTTTCCAGTACAAATGAGGGACTGTCTTTCTGAAAACGGGACAGTTGGGAGGTATGCAATTAGGGTTGTCATCTTTGCCAGAGGCTAAACCTGAACAGGGGCGGGGCAGTGATGTTGGGGTGGGTATGATGACATCAGAGGAAAGCACAATGATGTCAGTGATATGACGCTGGGGTGGGTTTAGAGCATCACTTAGATGCAAATGGCTTGATTTCTGTTCCGTTTTCTGAATGTTTTGGGATCCATTATATAGAATTCGGTTATCAAGAAAGCTCTGAAATACAGAGACGCTTATCTAGAAAAACAATTGCTTATATTTGATATATTGGTTGGACATTGGTCTTTTTTCAACCCAGCTTAACTATGATTTGCTTTTATTTTCTGTAATAAGAAATTAACTGTACTTGATAATAACTAAGCCATGTTAAGTTGAGTATCTTAGTATTTTAATGTTGTTATTTATTGGCAAGATTATTGTTCGGTTTTCATAAAAGCTGGTGGCAACCCTATTTGCAAGTGGTTTTCATTTTTTGAGTTATTTCGTTTTGTTATTCAGCAGCTTTTCAGTTTGCAGGTTCAGTAAGCTGGTTGCTAGGGTCCAAATTTCCCTAGCAACCATGCCCTGCTTTGAATAGGACACTGAAATATGAATAGGAGAGGGCTTCTATAGAAAGAGAAGTAAAACAAAATAGCAATGTGTAGCCTTACAGAGCATTTGTTTTTTAGATGGGGCCAGTGACCCCAATTTGAAATCGGGAAAGAGTCAGAAGGGATTTAAAAAAAAAAAAGCTACAAAAATAAAAAAACTGTAGGCCAGACGAGAAGTTGCTAAGAATTAGCCATCCTATAACATACTAAAAGTTAACTTAAGGGTGGATCAAGCCTTTAATAGCTTTAAGACTGAATCTAGTTGCAAAACAACAAGAAGCAGGAAGCTGGGCTCATATTATGGATAATAGGGGAGTGTTCTGTTTCTAATGCTAGGAGGTAAGGCCATAAGTTGTCCCTTGTCAATAGTGATACCCAGGCCCATAGCCCCACGTGCCGAATATTGCGAACCCACCACAATGGCCGCACTTCCAATCGGCTGCTAATTACTTCAATATATTCGCATTTATAACGACGCTCTTTGCGGCCTTGATTAAGTTTCGGATCCTCATTGGCTATGTGGCCGAAGAGATCGCTTTTTGATTGGCTACGTGCCACGCGTAAACGTCGCGCTGCCCTTGCCTCCCCACCTCTCCCTTCATTGGTTCATTGCCGCCTTTGCCTTCCTCATACATTGGCTAACCCTAACGGATGTTATTTCTATTCCCTCCCATTGGTTCGCACCGCCTCCTCTCTCCCTCCCTATTGGTTGTTTCCAAACGCCCGGTATCCGGGTAAGATGGCGGCGGCAGAACAGTGCTTGCTGTCTGCCCAGTGGCGTCCGGTTTCCTTGACACACGTAGAATACCCTGCAGGTAAGGACGCGCCTACCGCATGCCCCAGTCTCGATGAAGGCGCCGTGCTCGTCGAAACAAGAATTTGTGACAGCAATAGGGAGTGTGAGGTAGTGAAGGTTTCAGAGACTGGGAAGCCTTCCAAGTTCTGCGCATGTGCAGTATCGGCGAGACTTGCTGCCAGACAGCGAGATACCTACGTGCGCATGCGCGGTGTGGTGGAAATAACCTGTGCTTCCTGGTATGAAGTGAAGTCCATCATTTATTTACCTCACAGTCCCTCTAGTTAATGACCAGTCCCCTCATGAATAAAGGAATGTCTCTTTTATTCTTGTTTTCTTATATAGTGTCTCTAATTGTACCTGTGCTTCCTGGAATGAAGTAAAATCATTTATTTACCTCACAGACCCTCTAATTAGTCACCAGTCCCCTCATGATTAAAGGAATGTCACTTTTATTCTTGTTTTCTTATATAGTGTCTCTAATTGTACCTGTGCTTCCTGGAATGAAGTAAAATCATTTATTTACCTCACAGACCCTCTAGTTAGTGTCCAGTCCCCTCATGAATAAAGGAATGTCTCTTTTATTCTTAGTTAAGTCGTTGATCCTCTAGAACGAAATGGTGTTTCCCCAACCAGGCAATCAGCAGGGCTCTCCTCCACCCTCAAAAAAAGACAATTTCCTCAAAAACCACGGATTTTGAGCGTCCGCTTTCATTCCTCTTAAAACTTTAGTGGGTAAAAGGGAAGTAACATGTGTGGTAGCTTTATAAAAATGTTAATAAATAATTCAAAATTGCACTCGCAAGCATTCCTCCAATAAAATCGCTTTAAAACCAATGTGCATTCCGGTCTGTTGTTCCGAGTCCGAGACTGAACCGTCCGATGCGTTCACCTTAGTCCAGTGTAGTTTCCTCGGGCTGCCGCTTCCACACTCTCGTCCTGTCGCTGACGCGTTTCGCCGAATGGCTTCATCCAATCATCGCTCATTTGGATAAAGCCATTCGGCAAAGCGCGTCACTAGACCGGAATGCCACGTTGGTTTTAAAGCGTTTTTATTGGAGGAATGCTCGCGAGTGCAATTTTGAATTATTTATTAACATTTTTATAACGCTTCCACACACGTTACTTCCTTTTTACCCACTAAAGTTTTAAGAAGAATGAGACGCTCAAATTACATATGCCTGTATCAACTTACTTCTTGTAAGTATAAACACCTGCCAGACACACTAGGATCGGAGTGTGGGCTTCTGTGCAACTAGAACTCTAAACATCACGGGTGTCAAAACTTGGATACATAAATAAGGACTATAGCCGAAATACCTCTAGCACCACTTAAGTTACAAACTTTTACACTGGTTAAATATTAACTCCTGATGGTGGTGCATGATTTTTTTTATTCACATGCGGTTATATTCGAACATAGCAAGTTCACTAAAAATATCATAATTTATTTTGAAATACTGCAATATATATATATATATATATATATTTTTTTTTTTTTATCTGTTTTATTCCCCCCTCAAAACCTTGTGGTTTTTAAAGGAATACAGCAATCTCTAGTGGGAATTGTCTCTTTTATTCTTGTTTTCATATATCGTGTCTGTCGCTAATTATACAACAGCTGGTTGGCCGTTTTCCAGCCAAATTGGGCTACTAATTTGAAAGCCCAGGTGGGGTTTGTAAGTACAAACTAGCCAGGGTACGGATTTGGGCTACTTTTTGGTCCTTTGTACTTTGGAAACCAGCCCAAGTGTTTTTCTTGCCCTTATGTGCCGAGCCTGCATCTTCCAATGCATGTTGGGTAATGTAGTTTTTATTGCAATGGGACTGACTTGTGTAGAAGTCGGGAGTTAGCAGATTTTGCGCGCTGTACCCCAGTCTCCCGTCCCTCTTAAGCATTCTGCCATTTTCCTTTGACTTTCCTCAATTTCAGACAATTTGGGGGCAAAAATTAGCAGGCCACCAAAATATCTAGAGGTTGACCTGTTTTACCAATATTTATTGAAATTGTATATGAATTAGGGTCTCATGGGGCCCCTGTACCTCCTGCGCTCCCCTCTGTATTTACACCCCTGGTGACAGGCGAATCTCTCTCATCTTGCTTCATGGAAAAATACGTGAAACAGTGAAAATTTCAAAAAGGCGTATTTTCACATATGTTCGTTTATTTTTATAGACTTTTGTTTGCACTGCACATATTGTGCTATTTTTGGGCTACTTTTGAAGTGTCGCTTGGCTGGTTTTGTCACTGACTTTGACTTGTTTTGTAAATTTGACCTGTCAACCCTGGGGTGCAAATAGGTGGGAAGCTGACAGGTCCCACACCCAGTGCTGACTCCTCAGCCCGTTGTTAATCACACATTTATAATTGGGGCACTGGTAATATAAATTGCTACAGACAGCCAGGTACATTTATTGACACAGGGATTTTATAGTAGTCTGACTTTAATAGGGACATGAGGCAACACTGCCCTGAAAGGGGTTATTTGCCTTTAAATTACCTTTTACTATGACATAGAGTCTGACAGAATTTGCAGTTTTGTTTTTCTTATTGTTTGTGGTTTTTGAGTTATTTGGCTTTTTATTCAGCAACTTTCCAATGTTCAATATTTGGCACTCTGGTTGGTATGGTCCAAATTCCCCTAGCAACCATGCAATCCATGATTTGAATAAGAGACTGGAATACGAATAGGAGAGGCCTTAATAGAAAGCAGAGGTAGCAATAACATACATTTGTAGACCTTTGTTTTGTTTGTTTGTTTTTAGTTGGGGTAAGTGACCTCAATTTGAATTCTGGAAAGAAGCAAAAGACCAATGCAAATAATTCAAAATACAATGAACCAACTCTTTTTAAAGGAGAACCAAACCCTTCTTATTAAAATCCCCTACCCTACATTAGACCCTGCTCCCCCCACAGCCTAGGTGTTACCCTGGTTAAATGCCCATAACTCTTTACTTACCCCTCATTGCAGATTCAGGGCATCAGAGTTCACGGGCGACATCTTCTTCTCTTCGGGAACTTGTCCCTTTCTCAAGTCGCCCAGAGATATTCAATGCTGTTTGTGGTAGATGTACAGAATTGTTGTAAAAACATCTTATTCTGAACACCTATAACTGAAACCTTGGCCTACACTATATAAATTATTTGAATCTTGTTTCCTTTAATCTGGGAATTCATAATTATAGCAAGCAGGCAGGAGCCATTTTGAGGACACTGTTATTAAGGCAAGTTTTGCATCATCTCAGAATCTTGTTTGTGCACCAGAATGGGGGACCTGATGTCCATCCCCATGTCCTGGTTACACAATTATTGGGGGGAATGTGGGGAGAGCAGTGACATGTAGGAAGTGCTGAACGGAAAGTGAAAGTAATTGTCTGCCCCGCCTCTATGCCTGAGGCATAGAGGAGGGGCAGACAATATTTGATTGACAGCTGATATTTTTGAATGAGCTTACAACCGCTATGAATGCTTTAATAAAAGATAGAAATTGGATTTCATGTTTAGTTTGATTATACAGCTTTTTGTGTCTGGGCACATTTTAACGTTTCTCACTGTCCTCCTTTCCCTTTCAGGAGATATTTATGGGCAGCTGTTAGCCTACCTCAGCTTAGGTCCAGTTTTCATTCTCATCAGTTTTCTAACGCTGATTATATTCAAGAGAGAACTTCACACGGTAAGATCCAACTCTTGTATAGAAGTCTCTGGGTAATATCCTGTTACTTTAAGGAGAATCTCTTCCTAAAAACTGTTTCTACATAATGAAAGAAAATCGAATTCGAAGCAACTTACCTATATCCATTTATCCCTCATACTCACTGGGTTTATAACTGTGTAAAATAGTGATGTGCGGATCGGTCCGATACCCGCAGGATGGGTGGGTTCAGGCCGACCTTGGCACATTTTCACTTTCAACTTCCTGGTTCCAGTTTTATAGGTGTTGGCTTGTCCTCGCCCCCTTTGTGATGTCTGGGGTGGGTTGGTGCGGGTCTATAAATAGAGGAAAGAAGGTGGGTTTGGGATCGGATGCGGGTCGAGTTTTTATCAACATTAGTTTTTTCACTAGTGTAAAAAGCCATTGCTGTTGAAAGCAGTGGTTACCCTTTGCTGTTCTCTGCTTCTGATTCCCGAAAACAACGTAGCAGCAGTTGTCCTCCAGGTCTGTTAATCTGCTGCTACATTGTTGCATTAGTTGGTAACAGCAGTGCAGAAAATATAAACCGCTGCTTTCAGTCACAATTACATTTACACGTAACATAACCGATGAAAATGTGCCATAAATGTATATTGGGAAGTTGCCTAGACTTTAACGTTTTCATGATGCAAATCGTGCAGTTCCCCTTTAAACTTTTAATCTTTGCTTTCCAGATTTCCTTCCTGCTGGGCTTGGTGGTTAATGAAGGTGTTAACTGGCTAATAAAGAATATTGTCAGAGAGCCACGACCATGTGAAGGTAAGTGAGAGAGATTGCATTTAGAGGAATCGTACAACTCTGATTAAAACATAATTCAAATGGGTAGTGCAATCTTGCAGTCATTAGGTGGCATTCTACAGATGAGGCTTATGGCCGCTCTTATTTAGTAAAACCATAAATACCCCTGTGCCTGAGTGAGAGATAAGCCAACCACTCTTTGCCTTAAGACTGGTAGCAAATTAATCAATTAAAATGCATTACTTTAGTACTACAATGCTGCAATATGCATATATGACTTGTGTTTTTAACAGGCATAATGGTGATGGGGGCCCAGAAAGAGACCTGATGGGTGCACAGTTATAACATAATCTTATAAAATAATAATAATAAAATATATAATAATTTTGACCACTAGGCATTAAGCGAGCACTAACAGGCTTGGCACAGATCTAAGCGAGTTGGTTGGCCCTTGTTTGTCTTTACATTTCAAAAGCTGTTCTCCTCTAACTGTAAACTGCAAACTGTTTATGTAATAGGCTCATTATGTAATGTGGTTGAAGTACCTGCATTCAGGGCCGCCATCAGGGGGGTACAAGTGGCCCGGGCCTGAAGGGGGGCCTGGCAGTGCTGAACTTTTCGAAAGAGCTGGGCCCCCCTTGACAGCGCCAAAGCCGTGCCGCCTCCTTCCAAAGTCCCGAGGTGCCGAAAAAGCAGTCCCGAAATCACTAAAACAGCTGAAATTCAAGACCTGAAGTGGCAAAAAGACACAAAGTCACGAAAACAGCCGAAACTGAAGTCCTGAATCGCATAAAAGACCAGAAGTCACGAAAACAGCAGAAATTGAAGTCCCCAAGGGACAAAAAGACTCGATTTCACGAAAACATCCGACATTGAAGTCCTGAAGCGCATAAAAGACCAGAAGTCATGAAACAGCAGAAATTTAAGTCCTTAAGCAGCGAAAAGACCCAAAGTCATGAAAGGAGGCGAACTTGATGTCCTGAAGCCATGAGTTCAATTCCTCTGAACACCAATGTGTCTTTTTTTTAATCTCCTGGCCACCAATGTATCATTTTAATACTCTATAGGCCCCTGCCACCAATGTTTTTTAAAAAAATGTTCTTTGGGGCCCCAAATTTTTTTTTAACTTGTAAGGGGGACCCTGGCACCAATGCTTTTAAGAAATCTTTTATGGGGGGCCCTGGCCCCCAATAGCTTTTTATAACTTGAATGTATGTGGGAAGGGGTTACTTTTTTTAGCGCTGATGTCTGTGTGGTCTTTTAACTGTGATGGGCTGGATCTGGGGCGGGGCTTGGGAAAATTTTGTTGTACGGGGCCCTGTAATTTCTAATGGCAGCCCTGTCTGTATTTCATACTAAATAACCTCATCTTCCTTAGGGACCCATGCAACCGTGACCACAGAATATGGTCTCCCTTCCAGCCATTCCCAGTTCATGTGGTTTTTCTCAGTCTATTCATTCCTCTTCCTGTACTTAAGGTGAGTGTGCACTTAAGGATAACTGTTCTTGGCTCATTTGTAGTGGTTGGTGCTGACTTGCACTTATGAAATAGGACAGTCTAGTATTGTTGCCTTTGTCTTAGGGGTGTAACAATACAGACAGAGGGCCAGTGGTATAATTGTATGAAACCAATCACAATCTTACCCATGGTTTGAGGGTATTAATAGTAGAGCATCATCTTAATCTTGGGAATACATTGGATTAGTTCTCCTTACTTGGAGCCATAGAATAGAGATGCCTGGTTCTGCAAATCTTAAACATGCACCTGCCCAACCCACCACCATGTTTTATAGATCCATGGTCAACCAGCCCCCTCTGATTATGTCAGAGAATTACAGTCACATGGGCAGAGAAATGATCAGATTAAGGCGGGAATAGGCACTGACTGGATGAGGACTGAGGGTGTCCTGATACTTAACCAGTGGGAAGGTGGGTCTGTCTCTTTCAGCGATGATATTGACTTGGATTCTCTAAACCTGCCATTTCTCTCTCAGGATGCATCAAACAAACAATGCCCGTTTCCTGGACCTTCTCTGGCGGCATGTGCTGTCACT
This sequence comes from Xenopus petersii, assembly GCA_038501925.1. Classification (NCBI taxonomy): domain Eukaryota; kingdom Metazoa; phylum Chordata; class Amphibia; order Anura; family Pipidae; genus Xenopus; species Xenopus petersii. Next base: position 138,653,564 of record CM076686.1, on the reverse strand, counting down.
GTGCCTTCTGACAGCGGCATTCCTAGTCTCGTATAGTAGGTACGCACAGATATGTCTCACAGCACAAGTTGCTGACATAATGGATCTTTCCGGTTGGTGGATTTTTAACTGGTCTCCCTTCTTTCCCCTTTAGAGTGTATCTTGTGTATCACAGCTGGAGTCAGGTGGTCTATGGTGGTGTGGCGGGGAGCGTCTTGGCCATTGCCTGGTTTGTTATTACACAAGAGATTCTGACACCTCTTTTCCCAAGGATCGCAGCATGGTAAGTCCTGCCTGATAATGCACAAGTAACATAGTAGGTTGAAAAAAAGACACATCCATCAAGTTCAACCTTTTAACTTTTTTTAACCTGCCTAACTGCCAGTTGATCCAGAGGAAGGCGAAAATCCCATCTGAAGCCTCTCCAATTTGCCTCAGAGGGGGAAAAAATTCCTTCCTGACTCCAAACTGGCAATGGGACCAGTCCCTGGATCAACTTCCATAACCCTGTATTCCTTCACTTGCTAAACACCATCCAACCCCTTCTTGAAGCTTCTAATGTATCAGCCTGTACCACTGATTCAGGGAGAGATTTCCACATCTTCACAGCTCTCACTGTAACAAACCCCTTCCAAATATTTACCCGGAACCTCCTTTCTTCTAATAGGAATAGGTGACCTTGTGTCAGCTGGAAAGACCTACTGTTAAATAAATCATTAGAGAGATTATTATATGATCCCCTTATATATTTATACATAGTTATCATATCTCCCCTTAAGCGCTTCTTCTCCAGCGTGAACATCCCCAATTTGGCCAGTCTTTCCTCATAGCTAAGATTTCCCCTTTACCAGCTTAGTTGCCCCTCTCTAATTCAATAATGTCCTGTTTGAGTGATAGAGACCAAAGGTTCCTTCACGGAGTGTTCCAAGCTTCAGCTGTTAAGTACTTTTCATTCCTTGTGCTTCACTGGCCAAAGAAAGAAACACAACTTATTTCTTAAACTGCCGCTTTGCCAAATTGATTAATGAGTCCTAGGTGTAATAGCTCTTATGTGCTTTTAAAATCACCTGATGGAGAATAACGCAGCATTTTGAGGCCAAGGGTGCAGGGTGCAGATTCTCTTCACCAAACGGCATCTGTCCAATAATTAATTTTCTATTAGAGCCTATGAGAGCTGACAGATTCAGGCAGCAGAGAATCCACTGGGCCATTTTAAAGGGTTTAGTTCACCTTTGAGTTAAATTTTAGTATGATGCAGAGCATTATATTCTGAGACAATATGCAATTGGCTTTCATTTTTTATTTGTGGTTTTTGACTTCTTTAGCTTTTTAGTCAGCAGCTCTCCAATTTTCAATTTCAGCAATGAATAGAAAGATGACATTAAAAAAAATAGCAATAACAATACGACCCCCTTTTGAAAGCTGGAAAGAGTCAGAAGAAGGCAAATGAATCAAAAACTGCTATTCTATAACATACTAAAAGTTAACTTAAAGGTGAACCACCCCTTTATTGAAATAAAAAGCACAATCTTCCATTGTTTTACACTGTGCAACCATCATTCTGCTCTAGTTGAATTGCTGCAGGTGTCTGTGCTCCTTTTTGCAGAGCGAAGCACTGAGAGGCGGGTGGTGAAGGAGGCACATCGGTAACCCCCCTTCAGCCCCCTAACTTATGTTATCACAGTGACGGTTGACTAACCTGGTCTTTTCATTTCTCCACCAGGCCGATTTCTGAATTCTTCCTAATCCGAGACACCAGTCTGATCCCCAACATCTTATGGTTTGAGTACACAGTCACCCGAGCAGAAGCCAGGTAAACTTCATATTGTGGGGAATCAATGTTATTTTTTTCATTGCTGTATGATGCAGACAGTGACAGTCAGCCAATTTGCAGTTGGTCTTTTTTTTTTCTCCTCAATCTGGTTGCAAAGGACCAGACTATCCCTAAACGGTTTCAGCGAGAGACTAGAAGATGAATAGGAGAGGGCCTGAATAGGAATAAAAAGTAACCATGAAATTGTAGCCTCACAGAGCAATGGTTTCTTGTTGCTGGGGCCATTTGAAAAGCTGGAAAGCAGCAGAAAATAAAAGGTGAATCATTAAAAAACTGCAGCTAAGAACTAGAACAACTTGAAGGTGAACTAACCCTGTAGCACAGATCTTTTCATCACGTTCCGCTATTCTATTGAATTCTTTCATTTCCTCCGTCACTTCCAGAAACAGACAACGTAAACTGGGCACCAAACTTCAGTGAGCCGACCTCTGCGAGAGACCGGGATGGGCGTAAGCAGTTAGGATCCACTAAATCATGGCCGCCGGAAAGGAACCGAAACCAGCGCCACCTACATGGCAGAGAGGAAACCTTTTAAACTGACGGACCAAATAGTTTAAAGCGAGACCTTTTGCGGTGACTTTACTTGTCTGTGTTGCGCACAGCTCTTCTGCATGGCAGCGCGGGGGATTCCTATGGCTACACTATCCAATGAACCTTCTCCAAATACTCAACTCAGGAGACAGGCGGCTGTTGTATCCTTTTTTTTTTTTCTTTTTTAAGGAATTGCAAATTCCACCCAAGACTTATTTTTTTTTTTAATGCATGGAAATCCACTTTTTATTTAATTTAACTTTTTTTTTAAATTAAAAACAAAAAACTGAAACGGGTCGGGGGCTTAGAATGGGGAATAATTATGCATACTCTGCAGCGTTTGGATGACTTCTGCTGCTTCGGACCCAACCCGCTTGATAGAAGACAGCGCCATTTGTTATGTCTAACACTGCAGAGCTCATGTGACAAGGGCCTTAGCTTAGTAGCCGCCAAATAACACTGCCCCCTAGGGGCATTCGCTATGCTCTCTGAGGTGCCTATTGCTGATTGGTTGAGGGATTTCAGGCTGAAAGCCAATCCGGTTGCACTTTGTAGAAGGGTTCACGAGAGAGAGGACTATGACTTACCCTTTTAACACTAGTGATTTTCTTTTGTTTTTTTTTTTTTTGATGTGTGTTCGAAAAAAAGGAGAAACTAAAACGTCAGGGCTTCTGTTCCATCACTTCATAGCAGCTCAAGCACCATCCGATAACCAACCATACTGAAGTCTTGCCTAGGAATGAATGGTGATGTTTCTCTACCCATCTCTGGTGCTGCCCCCTCATACAGTCCACTTGGCCATATGTATTCCTTCATACTTCTGACCCCCTCTGAACTCCCATCTTCCAGTGTATGGATGTTGCCTGAGGATGCTGGGAGCTGTAGTTCTAAACTGGCATTTTGCAGATTGAATATCCCATAACGTAGCGCATGAGTTATTGTTAAACAGACCTGCATTTTATTGTCCTTTTTTCTCCTCACCAATCAAGTCCAGCATTGTTGCAGCTGCATTACCTTTCAAGTCAGTTGTAAAACACAATAAAATCTTTTCAGATGGTTGATCTGATGTTAAATGCATTCAGTGCAAATGGGAATTTGGGCAAATCTAGAATTCTATATGAGGGGTTCTGAGACCGTATAGACACAAGGCTGCAGGCTGAGTTATACAGGGAACTCTGAGTATCACTCATGTATTATAAGGGATAATGTACCCCCTACTGTAAATGATCAGGATATTGAAAGTTACTGAGGGGTTGTTCTGTGACCATATAAAGGCACAAGGCTGCAGGCTGAGTTATACAGGGAACTCTGAATATCACTCATGTATTATAAGGGATAATATAGCCCCTACTGTAAATGATAAGGATATTAGAAGTCACTGAGGGGTTGTTCTGTGACCATATAAAGGCACAGGGCTGCAGGCTGAGTTATACAGGGAACTCTGAGTATCACTTGTGTATTATAAGGGATAATGTACCCCCTACTGTAAATGATAAGGATATTAGAAGTCACTGAGGGGTTGTTCTGTGACCATATAAAGGCACAAGGCTGCAGGCTGAGTTATACAGGGAACTCAGAGTATCACTCATGTATTATAAGGGATAATGTACCCCACTGTAAATAAGGATATTAGACTTCACCAAGGAATTATAGTGAACAGGTTTTAATAAATTATGTATCTCATTGCAATAAATGTTAAGTGCTAAAGTCACCACCTGGCAGTAGAGGCAGCAGTGTTGGCAGATGTTGGCCAATATAACTGAATGATGTGAACTATTTATTAAGCTAGGATGGCCACTGGAAGGCAGGGTACTTAAAAGTATATTTTGTTTATATTTGTAGCACCCAGATCAAATGGCTGAAAACAATTGCTCTGTGATAAAATTGCAGCACATTTAATCACTGTTCCTTTACAGCTGGAGTGTAAAAAAAATTCTGTTTAACTTTGCCTTTATATATGGGAGCATGATAGGCTTGTGAACAAGGGGTATGGAATAAATAGCATTGCCATCTCTTCAAAGGTTTGAAGTTTCATGCCTGTTTCCAGGATATCCTCCCAGAACACAATGACCACAATTCCATATCCACGTTGGGATCTAGTGGAGCTACTGTGGGGATATCCTGAATGACGCAGACGCAGGAAAAGGAGGAAAATGCTACTGGGCTAATATAGAATTCACAGCTTCTACATATCAAAGAATATTCCCTATGTATATGTTCGCATATAGATGGGTTATATCTAGCAACAGCTTGCTGTAAGGTGCTGCCAAGTGATCTAGTCCTCTTGAATTTACCCGATCAAAGGGCAGTAATGCAGTTACTTCCTAACTAGTTTAATCAGAGGTGAAATATACTTGTAATTAATTCGGGCTTATAGGAATAGCATCAACCAATCAAAGGGCAGCATTAGTTATTCATTGGTGAAGCAACCGGCGGAGAGTCTGCATTTCAGAGCACATGACAAAAATGCAGCTGAGCTGATTGATATTCGTATATTTATTAGAAACCATTGACAAGAAACACAGACAAACAAGGCCATCGTTTCCTGTTAACAGAATTTAAGGAGTTTATAAAAACGGTAAAGGCTTTACCCATTGTTTAACGATACATTCAAATCTCCACCCACAGATTTTTCATTTACAAAAAAACTATATTGACTTGAGCAAAAATGGAGGACGGGCTACTTAAAGAGGGTCAAAACTGACTTTGCAGCTATTTCTCACTTGTTTAGGCTTCTGTACCAGCCCAAGAGTACCCCAGCCCTTTAGCAGGGAAGACCTGTGCCTCTGAGTATGCCCAGCAGCTCCCCATCTTCTTCCTACCGATTCAGAGCATCTGCTATGATTTGCCGTCACCTACCTGAGCTTGGGGAAAGGGAACCACTCACAATATACTGTATATATACAGTAAAATACACATTGCAAGGCTCATCATCAGATTCACATTACACAGCAGCTTAAAAACCAGTGAATTCAGAATTGATTATTAATGAGTCTTAACTGACTTTTTGCTTCTGTTTTGATGGTTTCTAGTGGCCCCTAAGCTTCGATTCTCAGCAGCAACCCAGAGCACACTGAGCATGTGCAGTGCCACTGACATACACAAGAAGATGGGGATCTGCTGGGGACAACTTTGAAGGGCTGGATCATTACTGTTATAGGGCTGCTGAACTTCTGGCCTGGTACAGTAAGTTCAGTATATAAAATACAGCATTTCTAGTCAGATTCTTTTCGGTTTTCCTTTAATTCTCATTGTTTATAAGTAGAAGTCAGCACTGTTTTTTTTTTCCCCCTGAAATGAGACTCTAAAGTACATGAAGATACCTATTTGTAAAGAGTAGGGATGCACCGAATACAGAATTCAGTTCGGGATTCAGCCTATTTGAGCAGGATTCGGCCGAATCATTCTGTCTGGCCAAACCAAATCCGAATCCTAATTTGCATATACAAATTAGGGCCAGGGAGGAAAATAGCGTGACTTTTTGTCACAAAACAAGGAAGTAAAAAAATGTTTTCCCCTTCCCACCCCTAATATGCATATGCTAATTAGGATTCCGATTCGGTTCGAAAGATTCGGGGGTTCGGCCGAAACCAATATAGTGGATTCGGTGCATCACTAATAAAGAGGCAGCTGCCATGTTGCTATCTCCAGCTAAAGTTGATATTCACATCCCTCTGACTATGTAATGCAGCTGTGGCCAGGGTCATATTTTACATATAGGCACCTGTGGGCAGCCATCTGGGGTCTACATAGAATATTTTCACTTAACCCGCCACCAGCATAGCTAAGCCACCCTCTTTTTGGGATCGGTGCATGGAACAGTTGTGGACTGAGCAAGAATATTTTAGACACACAGTATCCGATGTTTCCATACTGTAGTATTTGAGATGGTGCAAAATGAGCAACTTGTAGTGTGCAAAGGAATAATTTGCATTCTTTTGTATGAGGCAAACCGCATGGACCGGTTGATTAGATTGTCCACATAGGAAACAATATGAGTTATTAGTGGTCTGGTGCAGCATGGTTTTGGGGCATAATAAATGGAGGAGGCTTCATCTGTACCTAAGGGTTATATTCCCTTTAAAATCATCGATTGCTTTATAGGAAACACAAATGTGAAGGTGATACTGAATTTCCAATTATTTTGGTGAAACATAAACAAATGGCCCATTACTAAATGAATAGGAAGCAGCCATGTTTTTGACTTGGGTGCCTGGAATTCATAGAAATTCATTCATTGCTTCCTCTCACTTCATTCCATGGAATTTGTTGGCAAATTATTCTCTTCTATAGAGTTCTCTAATGATGATGCGGCCTCAAACGTGCAGTCTCACAACTAACCTCCCCGCAACTGTCGGTAAACTGTCGAGCTCTTCCCACTGGCAGGCTTCTGTGAAAGCACAGCCAATAGCAATGCTCGGTGAGACCCTGCCTTACAGTTTGGATTTTGGGGTGCGCTGCACCAACTGCTGGATGTCACAGAGCGCCCGCTCCAGGTAATGTGCTAGTCTAGCGGCGTTTGTCTCAGCACAGCTGTTGAACGCGGAGACGGAAAAGTTGATGTGATCTTCCATGGGGTTGTAGCATACGCCGTAACCATCGGGGACAACGGGGCCGAAGCACATGACGCAGTCTGTCTTAGCTGGTACCTGCACATAATAAGGTGGGTCAGCGATTCAGTCAGCTGGGATTATATATATATTTATATATATATAAGGAATAATATTATAATAGCCCACTGAGGAGTTTCATGACCATATAAAGGTACAAATCTGCCAGGATGGTGCGTTTATACAGGTCACAAGACGCCAAGGTGACTTCTACTTTATACAAGAGTCATAAGACACAACTCACACTGCGTATAATCTGAATATTTCAATTCCCTATTTACGTAGGCAATAAAGTGTCCCTCCCTCATGTGCCTCTGCATTTTATGTGTGTTCTGCTGAATAAAAGCTATTTTTGTTGTTAACTCCTGCATGCCTGTTTCTCAGTCAGCCTCCAGTTTGGTCCCTATAACAGAGGCTCCCTAGTATAACATTAAAATGATCTTGACACGTTCTTTGACCATATAAAGACACAAGGCTGCAGGCTGAGTTATACAGGGAACTCGGAGTATCACTCATGTATTCTAAGGGAAAATGTACCCCCTACTGTAAATGATCAGGATATTAGAAGTTACTGAGGGGTTCTGGGACCATATAAAGGCACAAAGCTGTAGGCTGAGTTATACAGGGAAATGAGTATCACTCGTATCATAAGGGATAATGTACCCCTACTGTAAATTATAAGGATATTAGAAGTCACGAGGAGTTCTGTGACCATATAAAGGCACAAGGCTGCAGGCTGAGTTATACAGGGAACTCTGAGTATCACTCATGTATTATAAGTGATAATGTACCCCCTACTGTAAATGATAAGGATATTAGAAGTCACTGAGGGGTTCTGTGACCATATAAAGGCACAAGGCTGCAGGCTGAGTTATACAGGGAACTCTGAGTATCACTCATGTATTATAAGGGATAATGTACCCCCTACTGTAAATGATAAGGATATTAGAAGTCATCGAGGGGTTCTGTGACCATATAAAGGCTGCAATGAGTTGTGATACGTGACTTTTTTTTTGTGATGATGACATCACTAGGCATGTTTATAAGAATATTTGTTCTTTTAAGAATGGATTTTACAGGTAATTCTTGGACAATGTTAACTGTATAATAGTTTCTCTCTACAAGGGAAACACATTCAGGAGAGTAGTACCTGGCTGGTTGAGAGGTTAAAGTGCATCGCCACTGCATATGATGTATCCATAAAGACTTCTGGCATGCTGACGAGATCTTCGATGGCTTGAAGCTTCAGTCCCAAGAGGTGCCTGTCTATAGCTTTGCCACTTATAGCCTACGGAATAACAGAGAATAAATTATCTGACATCAGTCGGACTGAGCTGCCCACTTGTTCCCAGAATGCGGTATAAAGGAGTATGGAGTAGGCATCTTATCTGAGTTTTCTATTGCGCTACTAGTCTGATTGATACTGCTGATCTGACAGTATTGGAGACGAAGAATCTCCCTTGGTACAGGGACTCACGAGTACTGAATTCACTCGCTGCAAATTACAGCCCCCAGGCTTCTATTTGAGCAGCAGGGTAAATTCTGACAGTGTTAGCTGTACTTTGTACCTTACCGTGTCAGTGTAAGCACGATGAGCTTGTGCAGCCTTTCGAAGTAGATCCACTTTCTCCTGGTTCTGGAACAAAAACAAAAGCAATTTTTAAGAAAATATGAACTAAATGCTTTGTATTTAAAATGCAATGGGGCGGATAAGGGTTGCTGCAGGCCCCCTCTTGCCTCTAAGCAAATGGGGATCCATTAATGGTAGTGTTATAAAGACAGATAGAAAAAGAAGATATTTCCATTCACCTGTTTACTGGGATCATCCATGGACTCCACGAAGTTCATTGAATCAATCGAGGCCGAGCGGATGGTATCCGTTCTTCCCAGGCGGAACATCCTGAGAGAGGCACTCTCATAGGTTGCACATACTTGCTTGTACATCCTTTAAAGAAGCCATTAACATCAGTTACAATGAATAACCAAGCCAAACGTATATTTATTGCTTTTTTGCTGTGCCTCTTTCAAGCTTTCAAATGGGGGGTCACTGACTCCATCAGCCAAACACTATTGCTCTATGAAACTCCTTTATTTGCTACCATCTATGCAGGCCCTCTCCTATTCATCTTCCAGTCTCATTAAACCACTGCCTGGTTGCTATGGGAAACTGGACCCAAGCATCCACAGAGCTTGCTGAATACTAAACCGGAGAGCTGCTGAATGAAAAGTAAAATCATTTAAGAACTGTAAAAGATAAATCATATTGTCTCAGAATATCACTGTCTGCCTCATACTAAAAGTTAATATAAACGGAATCATTGCATGCTTGAGAACCTGAAAACCACCACTAGGATTGTCTCAGTACAAAAGGTGCTCTCAGGTTAGCCACATTCAGAACCAGAAGAACTGAAGCTTGCAACTGCAGACTGCAGTGAATCTTACCGGTAGTAGGCAAGCTGAAGGGCCACTTGTATAAAGGCGTCCGGGCTCATTTTCTCTGACTTGGGGAAATTTTTCCCGAATACGCTAAAGACAAAGACTTTAACGTCCAGATCATGAACCATTCTACAGGAGGGAAGGAACAGATCAGAAATTTGCATTCATGAATAGCCATTCCAAAGGAGAACTAATGCTCAACAAAGAATTAGGATTTTGTCACCCTCCTATGGCAGGTAGTAAGTACAAGGCCTGAAACAACATTGCTAGCATGCAACACAAACCCAACTTGTATGCTACAGAGCCTAAAATGACCCTTAGATTCTCTATCAGGTGCCATCTTTGAGGAGGTGACCCATGCACTTACATGTTGAGGTTCTGCTTGGCTTTCTCAATGTCATTCTTAACTTCCGGAGTGATGTTAAAGCGCAGTTTCTTCGGCAATGGCAGGGGAATCATTGGTGAGCGAATCATCTCAGGTCTTTTTCTGCATGAATACAGATAATATAGATCAGCTCCAACTCACTGTCCTCACTGAAGATTTCCCATTGGCCTGTCACATGGAGCTGACAGTTTCTGTTCAAACCCAGCTCAGGGGGTGCACATAGATATTTTCTCTTTAACATGGTGGTCAGAGTATGGTTTACTTTAGATACAAGCTTATTTTTGCACCCGAGGGCTGAGCTTTCTGCACAGTAGGGCATGGCACGTTAAAGGTAACAAATAAAGCTCTACATCTGGTGGTCCATTTAAATTCATCTATGGGGAAAAGCAATGTAGTGCAGTGAAGGCACCAGAACTTTCTCCACCAGGAAAACCGAGGCCATTCCAACCCTACAGTCAGGGGCTGGAGAGCTTATTATCATGGGTCCAATAATGTGTTGTACCTCTACTGGTGTCCAGGGCCACCATCAGAGGGGCACAGGTGGTATATAAGTACCGGGGCTAATGGGGGCCCAGCTGTGCTGCACTTTTCAGATTAACTGGGCCCCCCTTGACAGTGCCAAAGTCCCAAAGAGCTGAAGCCGCGAATGGAGCCAAAGCTGAAACCCTAAAGAGCCTAAGCCACTAAAGGACCCAAAGCTGCAAAAGGACCCAAAGCTGAAGCCCCGAAAAGACCCTAAGCCATGAAAGGAGACGAAGCTGAAGCCGCGAAAAGACCCAAAGCCACAAAAGGAGCTGAGGCTGAAGCCCCAAAAAGACCCTAAGGCACGAAAGAAGCCGAAGCCCCAAAAAGACCCTAAGGTATGAAAGGAGCCAAAGCTGAAGCCCCGAAAAGACCCTAAGCCACAAAAGGAGCCGAAGTTGAAGCCCCGAAAAGACCCTAAGCTATGGAATGAGCCGAAGCTGAAGCCCCAAAAAGACCCTTAGCTATGAAAGGAGCCAAAGCTGAAGCCCCGAAAAGACCCTAAGATATGAAAGGAGCCGAAGCTGAAGCCCCGAAAAGACCATAAGCTATGGAATGAGCCGATGCTGAAGCCACCAATGTGTTTATTAAAAAATGGTATTAAGCCCCTGGCCACCAATGTTTTTTTTTAAGAACTTTTATGGGGGGCCCTGGCTCCAGATTTTTTTTAACTTGTGTGTGTGTGTGTGTAGAGGGGGGGGGGGTACGGCTTTTAGAGCTGTCTGTATGGCTTTTTAACTGTGGGTGGGGCTGGGGACTGGAGTGAGCGAGGACCATGGGGCTCAGAAAATTTTGTTGGCCATGTTGATCTATGTAAAGAGATGTAAAAAGAGGAAACCTTTGATAGGTGTAAATGTGAAACCTTACGTGTACTCCACAACGTGATCGACCAAGGCGATGATAGGCGGCCCCTCGGCAGGAGCATGCTCATACACCAGTCCACATGACCCATCTTCAGCCACTATAAACTAAGAACAAAAACAACATTGGGAAGGATCCGCGGGGCATGAAGGTCACTGTTGTTGTAAGCATTTTCATCCTTTGTTTTGTTTTTTACCTGAAGTGTTTTATCAAACCACCTGTTCCCACTGTTCCATCGGCTCCCGCCCCCGTGCAGCATCTGAGCAGCCACACGGCTCTTGTACAAGTCGTCGGAGACCCTCGGTATGGGGGCATCGAGGCAAACGGTGAAGATGCTCTTCTGGATTGTGCGCACTGATTCCTTATTGATTTTATCTGGGGGCAGAAGAGTTAGAGGCACATTTATCAAGGGTCGAATTTTGAATTCATGTGAGTTTTTAAGACTCCCATAAACTGGTTATTCGACCAATCGAAATTTAGTAATAAAATCAGCTCGGTCAAATTTAATCGACCCAAAAACTTGAATCAAATTAGATTCGAATTAGAAAAACTTGTATCAAATTAAAAAAAACTCGATTAGGGTTTTGTTCTCTGAAAAAGACTCGAATGTCTGCAAACATCACCAAATTTGGTCCCTGGACCTCTCCCATTGACTTATACAGTAATTCGGCAGGTTTTGTAGTTGGATTCGAGTTCTTAAAGGGCCAGAGTATGATAGTCTCGAAATTCTAATTTTAATTTGAATTAAAACTAGAATCGAGTTTGGATAAGGGAAAAAATGGAAAATTCAAATTCTCACTTTGACCCTATGGGTAAGGGGTTCAGGGAGATTAGTCACCCTGGTGGCAAATCTCCTCTTCTTCGGGGCAACAATCTCCCTGAACTGCCTTCCCCTACCTTCCCGTCGGCTATAATGAAAAATCGACACCGGGATGGCACTCGCGATGCTTCGTTTTCCGTAGTCGCCCGAAGTTTCCTTGTGAGGCGGGAAGATAGGGGAAGGCAGTTTAGGGAGATTGTTGCCCCAAAGAAAAGGCGATTTGTTGTTGGGCCGACTAATCTCCCCGAACCTGCCCCTTAGTGTCATTAGCGCCAGAAACTACTCCCAGCTTTCTGTTCGCCCTCAGATCTCAAAATAGCAAAAAGGAGTTGTTCCTAACCACGGCACAATCAGGGGCACATATGTGAATGGTGCGGTTAGCTGAATATTTCCCAGAATGCCTGCAAGCAGTGCCAAGGACTTATGAGAAGGCGGTGGAAAGACGAAGTGTTTCTTCAGGAGGCCATGTGCATTTCTGGTGTGATTTCAATAACTTAAATTCCAATCAAATGCAGAATCGCTGTATCGGGCTCCCATCTGGACTATTGATGTGGTATGCGGCAAGGCACAAATCCAGCCCTCCAGCTGCTTCAGGGTTTAACAGGAGCAAAAAATGTAGCCTTCTGCTGCTATTGGAAAAGGCATGACTTATAAATACTAGGACAAAGCAAATTTATACATGCAGTGCTGCAGGGCAGGTATGTGGGACTGTGCAGAAAGGAAAACCCTTGTTTCCCGCTCTATGCTTAAAGGGGAACTATTGTGAAACTTAAAAATTAAATATAAGCTTCAGCATACTGAAACAAGAAACTTTCTAAATTAGGGATACACCAAATCCAGGATTCAGTTTGGGTGAATCCTTCTGCCTGGCCGAACCAAATCCTAATTTGCATATGGGCATGCTTTTCATGTATGGGAAACAAGTGATACCTCTGTAATGCAAGACTCGGCTGAATCTGGAATCAAATCTGAACACTAATCTGCACACATAAATTAGCATGCCATGCAGAATAATTGTTACATGCCACAAATTCCCAAACTGAATCCTGGCTTTGGTGCATCTCTAGAGGAATCCTATGCAAATATTTGGGGGGTGATATAAAAACTTCTTGCAGAGAGCATCCTAGCTGGAATGGAACCTAGACCCCCAGCACAGCAATGCTTATCACTGTGCTGTCACTGTCCATACATTTTCTCCCCTTGCCTGAAAGATGCTCATTTCAACTGCTATTATTTGGTAAATATGCTTGAGCATTCAACCAGCTTCCCTTAAATGTGGCCACCAGAGGTCACTGTTACATTAGTGTGGGTGCAAATAAGAGAACCTCATCAGAGCAATCATGGCTGCTCCCATTGAAATGGATAAACTTCTGGCAAGCTCTTTGCCATCTATCAAACTTATGATTGGCCTCATCATCAGCAATGTCATGTCAAGCCTATATAAATAAAATATATAAACATAGCACATGTATTATTCTCATATACACAAAGTTAGGTTAAAATGTGCCCAACCGCGCCAACGCTTACCTTTGATGAGATTATTGTAGGCTTTTGCCCAGCTGTTCCTGTGATTGGTAGTTAGGATTCCGATTGGCTCCTTGTTTGTTTGCAGAGACGTTCCCCATATCTTTTCCAGCTGAGTGAAAATCTGATCAGATGTCAGAGGTGTCCCATCGCTGTTGTACACGTCCAGCTCGAAAAACTGAGCAGAGTTAAAGTACAAGAGTGTTGTAAATGTGCAAATATATATATATATATATATCACATACCATTTGTGTCCAACGTTTATCAAGGATCAAATATATTATGTAAACGAGTGATACTCAGAGTTCCCTGTATAACTCAGCCTGCAGCCTTGTGCCTTTATATGGTCACATAACCCCACAGTGACTCTAATATCCTTATAATTTACAGTAGGGGGTGCACTATCCCTTATAATACATGAGTGATACTCAGAGTTCCCTGAATAACTCAGCCTGCAGCCTTGTGTCTTTATATGGTCACAGAACAACCCCTCAGTGACTTCTAATATCCTTATCATTTACAGTAGGGGGTACATTATCCCTTATAATACATGAGTGATACTCAGAGTTCCCTGTATAACTCAGCCTGCAGCCTTGTGTCTTTATATGGTAACATAACCCCTCGTGACTTCTAATATCCTTATCATTTACAGTGGGGGTACATTATCCCTTATGATACATGAGTGCTACTCAGAGTTCCCTGTAAAACTGTATAGCCTGCAATATATGTTCCAAAATTCCTTGGTGACTCCTCCTGTCCTTAAACTTTATGACAAGGAGGTACATAATTTCCAATATCATTCCATATAATTAATGACATTATTTACAACAGCTCACCTGGAAGTTGTGGACCACAGTAATGTGGGTAGGGGGCTTGCTGGCCCGACTGTAATTGACAACAGAGTCGCGTTTTTGACCCGGAATGCGGCAAGATGATAAGATCTGGTAATACTGGTTCATACAAAGTTGATTGCCGCCTAAATGTTCTACAGGAAGGGTCTCACTGGGTCAGGGGAAAATACAGAGATGCGTTTAAAACAGAGGCTGAAAATGAAAGAGGACATATAGACAAATATATAATCTGTGGGAGGAACCACCCGACTCACTTGTCTATCATGGTCTTGAAGTCCAGAACACCTTCAATTAGCTTGGCAGCAAACCTTAGAGAGAACAAGACCCATATTACAAAAAAAAGATAGAGACAGCGAGTGTAATAAGAAACAGTATGAGCAAACCTACAGATAAGGAATGTTCTGGGCACACAATAAGCTTTACCCTCATACTGTACTGTCTAGGTGAATCAATATGGCACCTCCTCCCATATGTATAAATACAAATATACAGAGAAGGAATGTTCTGGGCACACAATAAGCTATACCCTCATACTGTACTGTCTAAGGGAATCAATATGGCACCTCCTCCCATATGTATAAATACAAATATACAGAGAAGGAATGTTCTGGGCACACAATAAGCTATACCCTCACACTGTACTGTCTAAGGGAATCAATATGGCACCTCCTCCTCCCATATCTATAAATACAAATATACAGAGAAGGAATGTTCTGGGCACACAATAAGCTATAAACTCATACTGTACTGTCTAAGGGAATCAATATGGCACCTCCCTCCTCCCATATGTATAAATACAAATATACAGAGAAGGAATGTTCTGGGCACACAATAAGCTATACCCTCAGACTGTACTGTCTAAGGGAATCAATATGGCACCTCCCTCCTCCCATATGTATAAATACAAATATACAGAGAGGGAATTTTCTGGGCACAGAATAAGCTATACCCTCATACTGTACTGTCTAAGGGAATCAATATGGCACCTCCTCCCATATGTATAAATACAAATATACAGAGAAGGAATGTTCTGGGCACACAATAAGCTATACCCTCATACTGTACTGTCTAAGGGAATCAATATGGCACCTCCTCCCATATGTATAAATACAAATATACAGAGCAGGAATGTTCTGGGCACACAATAAGCTTTACCCTCATACTGTACTGTCTAAGGGAATCAATATGGCACCTCCCGCCTCCCATATGTATAAATACAAATATACAGAGAAGGAATGTTCTGGGCACACAATAAGCTATAAACTCATACTGTACTGTCTAAGGGAATCAATATGGCACCTCCCGCCTCCCATATGTATAAATACAAATATACAGAGAAGGAATGTTCTGGGCACACAATAAGCTATAAACTCATACTGTACTGTCTAAGGGAATCAATATGGCACCTCCCTCCTCCCATATATATATAAATACAAATATACAGAGAAGGAATGTTCTGGGCACACAATAAGCTATACCCTCATACTGTACTGTCTAAGGGAATCAATATGGCACCTCCCGCCTCCCATATGTATAAATACAAATATACAGAGAAGGAATGTTCTGGGCACACAATAAGCTATAAACTCATACTGTACTGTCTAAGGGAATCAATATGGCACCTCCCTCCTCCCATATATATATAAATACAAATATACAGAGAAGGAATGTTCTGGGCACACAATAAGCTATACCCTCATACTGTACTGTCTAAGGGAATCAATATGGCACCTCCCTCCTCCCATATATATATAAATACAAATATACAGAGAAGGAATGTTCTGGGCACACAATAAGCTATACCCTCATACTGTACTGTCTAAGGGAATCAATATGGCACCTCCCGCCTCCCATATGTATAAATACAAATATACAGAGAAGGAATGTTCTGGGCACACAATAAGCTATACCCATATAGTGCATCGACTACTCTGTACACACTGGTAGATAACGAAAGAATATGACGAATAAATATACTGTATGTATATGTCCTTTTATACAGCAGGAAGTAGTTGCAGATCAATTACAATAAGTAGTTGCTAATTTTGGGAGCTGCTGGTGTGATCACCACTTGCACTGGACAAGTGCAACCCTGAGTTATTGGAGTGGGCACCTTGCCCAGCTCAGTGTGATTATTATAGTCAGATAGTATTTAGTACTAAGCTCTGGCAGAGGGCAATGGGATCCACGGGGATTGAGGGAAAGGTTACTCTGCATAGGGTTCAGTGTTTCAGATTGTGCAGATGTGACTTCAAGGTCAAAATTAGCTTTTTGTTCGATCTTTACCTTAGTTGTCCTTGACGATCCACAAAGTCTTGCTTGGGTAATACCACCCCCGGGCTGGAATGGACCACCACTGGCATACGGTATTCCAGATAGGCTGTATGCAGCCACCATTCCGACAGCTGAGATGTCACCATGCAGAGAAAATGGAAAGTAAATAAAATGAACCCTTTGTTATTATTACAAATCATCAGCAATAAGCAATTCTCCCTCTGTCCTGCCAGACATACTCATAATAGGGAAGATTTCAGTACACAGAGGGGCACAAACTGGAAGGGAGAGTGAGAATAAATAAATCCTTGTCCAGGAAGGAAACAATTGCAGTTACAGGTATACTGGGTTTTTTTCATCCAGTGAGTAATTACATTATTCTGCTTACAGTAGAAAAATGTAAGCTAACTGATGATTGGTTGCTGTGCTAACCTTAAAGGGGAACTATCGCGAAAATGAAAATTAATATGAGCTTCAGCATACTGAAATAAGAAGCTTTCTAAATACAATCAACTAAAAATCCTATACCGTTTCGGAAATAATCAAGTTTATCGGAGGGAAATATTCAGTTGTGTGCAAACGATTGGATCTTATAGTGCATGGCCATCTTAAAGGGGAACTATCGCGACAATTAAAATTTAATATAAGGTTCCTCATACTGAAATTAGGGATGCACGGATTCGGCCTTTTTCAGCAGGATTCAGATTCGGCTGAATCCTTCTGCCCGGCCAAACCGAATTCTAATTTGCATATGCAAATTAGGGGCGGGAAGGGAAATTGTGTGACTTTTTGTCACAAAACAAGAAAGTAAAAATGTTTTCCCCTTCCCACCTTTTTCATTTTGGTATTCGGCCGAATCTTTCGCAAAGGATTTGGGGGTACGGCCGAATCCAAAAAAGTGGATTTGGTGCATCCCTAACTGAAATAAGATACTTTCTAAATACAATCAATTAAATATTTTGTACTGTTCCTGAAATAATCAAGTTTATCGGAGGGAAAGATTCAGTCGTGTGCAAACGATTGGATCTTATAGTGCATGGCCAGCTTAAAGGGGAAATATTGCGACAATTAAAATTTAACATAAGGTTCGTCATACTCAAATAAGAAACTTTCTAAATACAATCAATTAAATATTCTGTACCGTTCCTGAAATAATCAAGTTTATCGGGGGGGGAAAGATTCACTCTTGTGCAAAGCTTAAAGGGGAACTATCGCGAAAATGAAAATTTAATACAAAGTTCCTTATACTGAAATAAGAAACTTTATAAATACAATCAATTAAATATACTGTACCCTTCCTGAAATAATCAAGTTTATTGGAGGGAATGTGCAAACAATTGGATCTTATAGTGCATGGGAAGGTACAACCTGACCACTGATTATTTGTGCCTATTCCTAACAATTACCCAGTTTTCCGTTTTCCTGGCTCTCCTCTCCAGCCCTTTCTGCAGGCGCTCGCCCACGCCGGATGTTCGGAAATCCTCCACTAGCTGGCTGGTATGGCTCCATTCCTCCTGGCTGACTAGAGGCTTCAGCGCCAGCAAATACTTGTCCAAGGTCTGCTGCAGTGGGGGCACTGGGAGGCAGGGTAGGCCCTCCTGGTGCGCCAGGTACCTCCCGGGTAACTTCACCAGTGATACGGGCTTCACCAAACGCACCGGCTTAGCCTGTAAAAACAAACCATCGATACAGGGGTGGTTCACCTTTAAAGGACAAGGAAAGTTAAACTAAAGAAGTAGCTAGAAATGTTGTAGATTATGTTTTGTGCTTCTGTACCAGCCCAAGGCAACCACAGCCCTTTAGCAGTAAAGATTGGTGTCTCCAAAGATGCCCCAGTAGCTCCCCATCTTCTTTTCTGCTGATTCACTGCACATGCTCTGTGCTGCTGTCACTTACTGAGCTTAGGGAGCCACTCACAATATACAGTACACATAGAATAGAAATGTCACAATATAAGGCTGATTAGTAATTAATACAGATAATTACTACATGGCAGCACAGAAACCAGTGCAATTAGCATCAGCAAACCTGTAGCATCAGCTTATATTACAGCCAGGGAAACTCATTTTCTGCTGGATAATTAGTGACGAGCCCTAAGCTTAGCTTCTCAACAGCCAATCAGAGCCCACTGAGCATGTGAGTGTCACAGACACTTTCCAAGATGGTGACCCCCTGTGACAAGTTTGAAGTCCTGGATCATTGCTGCTATTGACAAGCTGAAACTTTAGCCTCGTGCAATAAGTTCACTATATAAAACATGCCATTTTTAGGTCTATTCATTTTAAGGGTTTAGTTCTCATTTAAATTAACTTTCAGTACAGTTATGGGACCCGTTAGCCAGAAACCGGTTATTCGGAAAGTTCCCGAATTAAGGAAAGGCTGTCTCCAATACACTCCATTATAATTAGGGATGCACCAAATCCACTATTTTGGATTTGGCCGAACCCCGAATCCTTTGCGAAAGATTCAGCCGAATACCGAACGAATTTACACGTGCAAATTAGGGGTGGGAAGGGGAAACAATTTTTTACTTCCTTGTTTTGTGACAAAAAGTCACGTGATTTCCCTCCCAGCCCCTAATCTGAATATGCAAATTAGGATTCGGTTCGGCCGAATCCTGCTGAAAAATGCCGAATCCCGGGTTCGGTGCATCCCTAATTATGATTAAATAATCAAAATGTTAAAAAACTATTCCTTTTTCTCTGTAATAATAAAACAGTCACTTGTACTTGATCCCAACTAAGATATAATTAATCCTTATTGGAAGCAAAACCAGCCTATTGGGTGTATTTAATGTTTACATGATTTTCTAGTAGACTTAAGGTATGAAGATCCAAATTACGGAAAGATCGGTTATTCAGAAAACCCCAGGTCCCAAGCATTTTAGATAACGGGTCCCATACCTGTGTGTTGTAAAATAGCTAATTCTAAGCAACTTTTCAATTGGCCTTCATTTTCTAAACTCACATAAATTCGACCAATCGAAATTTAATAAAAAAAATTGAATTTTCCAAACTCGGACAAATTAAACCGACCCAAAAACTCGAATCTAATTTGATTCGAGTTTTTTCTCAAAAACTCAAATGTCAGGAAGGCTGCAGACAATTCCAAAATTGATCCCAGGACGTCTCCCGTTGTCTTAAACAGCAATTCGGCAGGTTTTAGTAGGCGAATAGTCAAATTCTAATTTTTTTAAAAACTCCAGTTGAATTTGAATAACTCCCTAGTTGAATTTGACAGTTTTGACCATAAACAAATTTAGCTATACTATACTGTACCTTAATGGACACGGACTTGTCTTCCATTGCTGGGAGTGGGCTGGCCCCAAAATAGGGTACCTCTTTACCTGTCTCTTTAAGATTAACCTGTATTCCCAGCTCCCCAGTGCAATATACATGCAGGCTCAAACTGCCAACTTACACGAGTGTTTTACTCTGTCGAGAAAACAAGAGAGGAGTCATTGAGACCCAAAACGGCATGACATTGGCGAGCAACTGGGGCTTATTAAATATGAACCTATAATTAATATATAATTACAGAGATGATTAAGTGACATAAAGGGAGAGTAAAGGAACCTGATTTACAGCAAAGGCGTGAGAACATGATCAAAAGTGGGAAATTAAAAGGGAAATTAATTTGCCTTAAAGGATCAGTAAAATAATTAAAAAAAAAAAATGTTAGTATAGAACAAAAAAAAAACACAAAGACAAATTAAACTTTTAAATCGCTAAGTCTTTATTAAGAAATAACTTACCGAAACTCCTCTTCAGAAAAGTCAACACGGCGACGATCCATCACGCGGCGCTCGATTTGTCCTCCCTGGCAATCTCCTATAAGGAAGGCAGGGAGGAGAAATCGAGCTCCGCACGATGGATCGCCCGATCGATTTCTGAAGGGGAGCGCAAGTAGAGTTTCGGTAAGTTATTTCCGTTCTATACTAACAATTTTTTTTTTAAATGATGTTACTGGTCCTTTAAAGGGGTTGTTCACCTTCCAGCACTTTAGTTCATTTGGTTTCCGATTGTTCAACAGAAATAAAGACTTTTTCCAATTACTTTCTATTTTCTATATATTTAGATTTTTTCCCTATTAATAACATTGGGGTCAAGCATCATTTTTACTGGTCAGGCTGGTAAAATACTGGCCAGGTGGCAACCCTATCTGGGAGGAGGGGGGGGGTCGCTGACCCTTAAAACTGTTCTTAATTGATACATTTAGTTGATACATTTCTTATGTTACTGGGTTTCATTACAGGCAGCTGTTAGAATTGATACAATAGTTGCTGATACTCCAGAGATGCTGCTGAGAAATGTATCAACTAAATGTTGCACAATTGTAACAGTTTAGAGTTTGAACCTGAATTACTGCCAGACTCAAACACCAGAGACATTCAACTTTAAATTTAAATTTTGGAAAAACGGTAAAAAAATGGAAAGTAATTGAAAAACGTCTTTATTTCTTGGGAACAACCGGAAAACAATTGAACTGAAAAAAACGTTTTTGGAAGGGGAACAACCCCTTTAAAGGAGATTGACAGTGTATAGTATTAAATATTTTTGTAGTTTTAAGACATTAAATCAAGGGTGCTGGTAGGGCATGCTGGGAGATGTAGTCCTAAGATGTTAATACGATCAGTGGGTCTGGATGGTGAACTGGATCAGCTCAATGTGACCCACCACTTGGGTGTACAAATCATCTGCTCCTTAGGTGCTCCTTCATCAAACCAGTGGAACTTTCTATGACTGATCCTCCTCCTGTGACTGACAGTTTAAACTTGGGTGCATATGGATAGATCATTTATTAGGATCATTCACACCCCCCACCTATCCTGAAGAGCTTACGCTTAAACACATCTATGAACACCATGAAAGCCTATTCCTTGTGCTGATGTGTTGGGGATTCTCATCATAGACCCCACTTATTTATACTGCAGATCAGAGGTTTAGCTCTAGAAGAAGCAGACCCAACAACCATTATGGGGCCCAATGGGACACTGGTTAACTTTTAATTAGGGATGCACCGAATCCACTATTTTGGATTCAGCCTTCACGAAGGATTCGGCCGAATACCGAACAGAATCCTAATTTGCATATGTAAATTAGGGGTGGGAAGGGGAAAACATATTTTACTTCCTTGTTTTGTGGTTTGGCCGGACAGAAGGATTCGGCCGAATCCAAATCCTGCTGAAAAAGACCGAATCCTGGATTTTTCTTAGATTTTTCAGTTATTTCCCTTTTTCTTCTCTTTCCAGCTTTCAAATGGGGGGTCACTGACCCCATCTAAAAGGTAAATGCTCTGTAAGGCTACAAATGTATTGTTATTGCTACTTTTTATTACTCATCGTTCTATTCAGGCCTCTCCTATTCATATTCCAGCTTCCTATTAAAATCAATGCGTGGTTGCTAGGGTAATATGGACCCTAGCAACTAGATTGCTGAAATTGTAAACTGGAGAGCTGCTGAATAAAAAGCTAAATAACTCAAAAAAAACGATGAAAACCGATTGCAATTTGTCTCTGAATATCACTCTCTACATCATAGTATAAGTTAATTTAAAGGTGAACAAACCCTTTAAGCAGTTATAACAAAAGTTGTAAACGTATAAAGTTTATTAAAAAGTGTCTTATTTCTGACATATAGGGGGGCCCTAAAATGGCAATGCTGTGGGGCCCGGTATCTTCGAGTTGCTTCACTGATACTGCCTGACCCTTGCACCACAGCATTGTCACTGCTCGTTAAAGAAAAAAGTAAACAATAAATCCATGAGTAGAATCGACAAATACTCAAACTTTGACCCAATTTCTTGCCTGTGTACGAAACGCCAATGTCTAAGCCGCTCCTCTTGCGTTTAAAGGGATCGTTCACCTTTACATTAACTATTAGTATGATATAGAAAGTGATATTCTGAGACAATTTGCAATTGGTTTTCATTTTTTATTATTTGTTATTTAGCTTTTTATTCAGCAGCTCTTCAATTTGCATCTTAACCAATCTGGTAACTAGGGTCCAATTTACCCAAGCAACCATGCATTGATTTGAATAAGAGACTGGAATATGAATAGAAGATGCCTGAATAGAAGGATCAGTAATAAAAAGCAGCAATAACAATACATTTGTAGCCTTGCAGAGCATTTGCTTTTAGATGGGGTCGGTGACCTCCATTTGAAAGCTGGAAAGGGAAATAACTGAAAAATCTATGAAAAATAAACAATGAAGACCAAATGAAAAGTTGCTTAGAATGGGCCATTCTATAACAACTAGAAATTAAATTATGGTAAACTACCCCTTTAATCTTTATGCACCAATTCCTGCCACGTCCATGAAGAGCAGTAACGCATTAACCACCGACTGCCGCTTCTAAATGTCGCTCCGTACGCCTGGGTACAGAAACAGCCCCGTCGGTAATGCAATCCTCCCAAAATATGTCTGCTATGGGGCGCCGTTCCAGCACTCACAGTAATAGAACAGATGCACGGCCCGGGGACACACTGTCCAACTGGCAGATTGTTGTGGCTCTAACTGTCAGACTTTTTGGGACTTTCTCAAAGGATCAAAGACGTTTAACGTCTCATTATTCTGTGTGGGTGCCACTGCTGGGGGGTTTTAGTAAATATAAGTGCAACTAAAAGCACAATCTGCTTATCCCTTCTTTGGTTCTGACTCTTGAATCAATGTAGCAGAAGCCAGTTTTCTGCAATGCCTATTGGCAGGTATTCTATCATTGCTCATGATTACTTGCTCAGTGGAGGGGCTGTCCAACCAATATGGCAGCTCCCACTGACATCAATAAATACAAACATGAATGGAAATAGAGCTTTTTGGGCAACATAGACCATACGAAGATGCTTTCCTTTGGTAATATTTCCCCTTTAATCAACTGCTGCACTACCGCAATTGTGAGTGTAACTAATGCTTTACTGTTGCACTTGGGGTTCAGCTGATGCAAATGAATTACACCCCCCAAAACATTGCTGGTCGGTTGTTATGGGTAAAGTTATTCCATTTGTTATGGTCTTGGTGTTGCTATGGGTTACAAGGCCAACTGATAGAACATAATTGCTAGTATGTTATGGTGCAAGCAGACTCAATCAGAGGGTTAGTAAGTTATGCTGCACACCCCATGCTACACAGTGATACCCCACACAGGGGCAGGTGTAAGTAAGGCTGCTGTGTGGGTGAATACATTTTGTCAGTTGTGGATTCAGGGGAAGGTCCTTATCGTCTCGGGAGCCCAAGAGGTTCTGCTGCGGCTGGGGCTTTAGGTCCCACGAGCTAACCTAGTGAGACTTTGCTCTGTGCCATATGTGATCTGAGCTAAAATGGGTATTATGTGCCTCCACTCCATATGTGACTTGCTTAGGGATGGATGCTGGGAAATGTAGTTGGCTGCAGGTTGGACACAGTATATATATTTATCTGACACCATCTTGCCTTACTATACACGCTATCCCACAGTTCCAGCCCCTTTCCCTGTCACCAGCTTACCTTACTATACACACTATCCCTGCCACCAGCTTACCTTACTATACACACTATCTCTGCCACCAGCTTACCTTACTATACACACTATCCCTGCTACTAGCTTACTATACACACTATCCCTGCCATTAGCTTACCTTACTATACACACTATCCCTGCCACCAACTTACTATACACGCTATCCCTGCTACTAGCTTACTATAAACACTATCCCTGCTACTGGCTTACCTTACTATACCACTATCCCTGTCACCAGCTTACCTTACTATACACACTATCCCTGCCACCAGCTTATCTTACTATACACACTATCCCTGCTACTAGCTTACTATACACACTATCCCTGCCATTAGCTTACCTTACTATACACACTATCCCTGCCACCAACTTACTATACACACTATCCCTGCTACTAGCTTACTATAAACACTATCCCTGCTACTAGCTTACCTTACTATACCACTATCCCTGTCACCAGCTTACCTTACTATACACACTATCCCTGCCACCAGCTTACCTTACTATACACACTATCCCTGCTACTAGCTTACTATACACACTATCCCTGCCATTAGCTTACCTTACTATACACACTATCCCTGCCACCAACTTACCTTACTATACACACTATTCCTGCCACCAGTTTACTATACACACTATCCCTGCAACCAACTTACCTTACTATACACACTATCCCTGCCACCAATTTACTATACACACTATCCCTGCCACCAACTTACCTTACTATACACACTGACTAATAAGTAGCTTCATAAAATGCTATATCTCCAAAGTTTGGGAATGGTTGTGCTGTGGGCCCCAGTATCTTGCTTGTATCCATGTAAAACGCCCAACCCTTGCCCCAAAACCCTCAGTACAACACCCCCTCACAGACACAGCAGCCCCACGTAAACTGCCCATCGAGGAGCCCCAGCACTTGCCCCATGATCATCTCCAGCACTTGCCCCATGATCATCTCCAGCACTTGCCCCATGATCATCTCCAGCACTTGCCCCATGATCATCTCCAGCACTTACCATGCTCCTTGCTATGAAAGCCAACATTATCTGCCCTGCTGGGAAATGCTCCCGGGAGCCCAAGTCCAAAGTCTCCGTGTGACTCGATCTCTGAGCTGCCCCTGTCCCCTGGAACTGTCAGTCACAAGGGCAAAAGTGGAACTTCATTTCTGATCTGTCAACACAACTGGGAGAGGGGAGGGGCGCAGTGGCCATTTTAACTGTGGGCAAAACATTGGCCCAATCTGTTCTTCTGTCACTTGACACTCCTCCTAGACACACGCCTTCTTCACTAAAACATACTAAGTGATTGTAAATGATGGGTTCAGTACGCAAAGTTAATGTGAATAACAACGTGAGGCACATAAAAGAAAAACAAATACAGGCACCCGCCCTTCTTAAAGATGTCCCAGTCAGAATTCCAGGGCCGCCATGTTTGTGTCTGGCAAAGGTTTATATAATTGGTTGGGAGATCAAAAGGAGCAGGCAAGTGACTTGCTGTACAGAGGGATCGTTCCATTCGCTATTGCAGCCTTATTAGCGTCACGTGGGTGAGGGGGGCGTAGTTGAACGAGGTGAAAGGTGACAAAAAGCCCGGCTGCAGGAAGATGGCTGAGAAGGAGCAGCACACAGGTCTGTCACCCCAATAATTATCGCCCCCAGAATCGAGAAATTGCTCGGCTGTGTCACGTGACGTTGCCAGGCTGGTTTCTATGGAAACTTACCCATGTGAGAGAGTTCTGCCTCTGGGAATGGCTATACAGAAACATGCCTCAGCCCTAGTTGAACTACAGCTCCCAGTGTCCTCGTGGAGAGCTTAGTGGGAGTCCTGGTTGGATGCTAGTTGTTGTCATTGCACTACCCAAGCTATGGAAGCAGGCTGAGACTTGTTTATGAACATCCGAGGATGCTGGGAGTTGTGTATTAGCTACATGGCTATTGCAGGGTGCTGGGAGTTGTGTATTAGCTACATGGCTATTGCAGGGTGCTGGGAGTTGTGTATTAGCTACATGGCTATTGCAGGGTGCTGGGAGTTGTGTATTAGCTACATGACTATTGCAGGGTGCTGGGAGTTGTGTATTAGCTACATGGCTATTGCAGGGTGCTGGGAGTTGTGTATTAGCTACATGGCTATTGCAGGGTGCTGGGAGTTGTGTATTAGCTACATGACTATTGCAGGGTGCTGGGAGTTGTGTATTAGCTACATGCTGCTGCTGAATAAAAAGTTAAATAACTCAAAAATCACCAATAATAAAAAATGAATACCAATAGCAAATTGTCTCAGAATATGATTCTCTACATCATACTGAAAGCTAACTGAAACGTGAACAACCCCTTTAACTGTTACTCAAGCTAAAGTTGACAATGTGCTCTGTGTTTAGTTATCTCTGCCCTCTCACCCAGACACACCCACCCACCCCTGACAAGACTCCTTGATATGCACCCACATTTATTAGAAAATAAAGCACAGATCTTTCTATGGGTACTATAGGTATAGAGCATGGGTTGTACTAATGCTGGGTGTTTCCTGATTGGCAGATCATGCAGAGGATGAGATCCCTCCGTCCCTCGTCGGACACACATTTATTGTACCAAAGAAGGAGATTAACATGGTTCCAGACATGGGCAAGTGGAAACGATCACAGGTATGACCAAAGCGTGTGCTACTGTGCATGGCTCTCCTTCCTCTCTGCTCTCATATCTGGGCTCATAGTGCTGGAGGGGTCAGCCAAAACCCTCAGGTACAGCTCATGCCTATCTCCTCACCCCCTTCCTTTGCCCAGTTGACTCCCCACGTCCCGGGACGAATGGGTCTGAATTAATTAAAGGAAAACTATACCCCCCAACCAATGTATAAAAAAGATATTGCATAAAACAGCTCATGCGTAAAACCCTGCTTCATGTAAATAAACCATTTTCATAATATTATACTTTTCTAGTAGTATCATAAATAGAAAATTGCCATTTAAAAAATAAGGGCGGTCCCCTGGGATTGTACGATTCACGGTGCACACAAACATACCAAACATGTTAGGTCACTTGAGCCAATTAACAGACAGAGTTCTGTCTTTTGCTTTCATACTTCTTCCTGTTACAGTTAGAGCTGCAGTATTTCTGGTCAGGTGATCTCTTCCTGTTACAGTTAGAGCTGCAGTATGTCTGGTCAGGAGATCTCTTCCTGTTACAGTTAGAGCTGCAGTATTTCTGGTCAGGTGATCTCTTCCTGTTACAGTTAGAGCTGCAGTATTTCTGGTCAGGTGATCTCTTCTTGCTACAGATAGAGCTGCAGTATTTCTGGTCAGGTGATCTCTGAGGCAACACACAGACCATCAAGAAATGGGGTTTCAAGGCAAGAGATGTAAAAGTACAATATTTACTTAAATATAAATATACCAGTTTGGTAAGATTCTTTCATATGCCACTTAATTTTATATAAATTTTAAATATAAATCTGTTGCTAAAATATTTATTTTGGGGGTATCGTTTTCCTTTAATTTATTCTCACTGTGGGAGAAAAGCATGAAGCCAATTTCATCCTCCTCGACCAATGGCATTTTCTAACAACCTCCCCAATAGATATCTGGCAAGATAACTGTCCGAAATGACCCATACAGGGGTCAATAAGCTGCTTGACTTGGCACCTCCAAGGTGCTGGTCTGCAGCTTATTAGTCTGTATATGGGTCCTTCACGACCAGTTCCTGGACAATAATTGGCCGTATATATGTTGCCATTAAACTTATATTAAAGGGCTTGTTCACCTTCCAAATCCTTTTTCAATCGAGTTGTTTTCCGATTGTGCACCAGAAATAAAAACTTTTTCCAATTGCTTTCCATTTTTTATTTTTTACCGTTTTTCCAAAATCTAAGTTTACATCTTAAAGGGCACCTGTTGGTAGAGTCCTGCAGCGGGTCGGTTACCCGCAAAAAAAGCGGGCATCCTGCGGAACGACGGGAGGATTTTCAGGTGCGGGGTGGGTTGCGGGTCTCATCTAAATTTCTTATCTTATGTAATATTGTCTATATTTTACTCCTTTTAAAGTTTTACAAAGTTTTGCAGCACCATCACTTCCTGTTTGATGTTGGCCGGCAGGTAACGGGGTCGGGTTTGCGAATAAGGCAGTGGCGGGTCCGGGTCGGGTAGCGGATCAAAGTGGGTAAATAATGCGGGTTGCGGTTCAGGTCGGGGTCGGGTCCGGGTCTTAGAAATTGGTTCCGCACATGACTCTACCTGTTGGGTAAAAATTTTATCCACAACCAAAGGTGCGCGCTAATAGAGCCGGTTGGGGATAACAGTTTTTTTTTTTTAAAACATGCCCCCCGCCAGCGTTAGGCTACCTGCACCGGGAGGGAGCTCATTATGCGCATGCGAGTGACACAACATGGCTGCTTGCACCGGAACCTCCCTCCCGGTGTGGGTAGCCTAGCGCTGGCGGGGGGAATTTTTTTTTTTAAAAAAACTGTTATCCCCAACCGAAATGCAGGCTCTATTAGCGCGCACCTTTGGTTGGGGATAACATTTTTACTAGGGATGCACCGGATTCAGGATTCTGTTTGGGATTTTTCAGCAGGATTCCTTCTGCCCGGCCGAATCCTAATTTGAATATGCAAATTAGGGGTGGGGAGGGAAATCGTGTGACTTTTTGTCACAAAACAAGGTAAAAAATGTATTTCCCTTCCCACCCCTAATTTGCATATGCAAATTTGGTTCTGTATTCAAGTCTTTCGCAAAGGATTGGGTGATTCGGCCGAATCCAAAATAGTGGATTAGGTGCGTCCCTAATTTTTACCCAACAGGTGCCCTTTAAGGTTCCTTTCTCTGGTGTTTGAGTCTGGCAGCTCAGTCATTCAGGTGCAGACTCTGACCTGTTACAATTTTGCAATATTTAGTTGATACATTTCTCAGCAGTATTGGCAACTATTTTATCAATTCTAACCGCTGCCTTTAATGAACTCAGGGATTCTGCTCAGCAGCGACAGAGGGTCGGCGACCCCCTTTCCCAGTCCGGCTATAGAAAGGTGAAAGTAAGAGTTTACACTTCAATATTAGACAAATGATCACATATAGAAAAAAGAATGTAATTGAAAAAAATCTTTATTTCTGGTGAACAATCTGACTCCAACTGATCTGAAAAAAGTGTTGGAAGGTAAACAACCCCTTTAAAGGAGAACTAAACCCTAAAAATGAATGTGGCTAAAAATGCCATATTTCATATAGTGAACTTATTGCACGAGGCTAAAGTTTCAGCTTGTCAATAGCAGCAATGATCCAGGACTTCAAACTTGTCACAGGGGGTCACCATCTTGGAAAGTGTCTGTGACACTCACATGCTCAGTGGGCTCTGATTGGCTGTTGAGAAGCTAAGCTTAGGGCTCGTCACTAATTATCCAGCAGAAAATGAGCTTCCCTGGCTGTAATATAAGCTGATGCTACAGGTTTGCTGATTATTCAATTCTGATGCTAATTGCACTGGTTTCTGTGCTGCCATGTAGTAATTATCTGTATTAATTACTAATCAGCCTTATATTGTGACATTTCTATTCTATGTGTACTGTATATTGTGAGTGGCTCCCTAAGCTCAGTAAGTGACAGCAGCACAGAGCATGTGTAGTGAATCAGCAGAAAAGAAGATGGGGAGCTACTGGGGCATCTTTGGAGACACAGATCTTTACTGCTAAAGGGCTGCGGTTGCCTTGGGCTGGTACAGAAGCACAAAACATCATGTACAACATTTCTAGCTACTTCTTTAGTTACGCTTTAGTTCTCCTTTAAATGGGAAGTCTTTTATAGTTTTTATCTCTTTCCAGCTTTTAAAAGGGTCTCACTGACCGACAGGCTACAAATGTATTGTTATTAATAGTTTTTATTATTCAGCCCCTCTCCTATTCATATGCCAGTCTCTTATTAAACCAGTGCATGGTTGCTAGAGGAATTTGGACCCTAGCAACCAGCTTGCCGAAATCACAAAGTGGAGTGGAGCTGCTGACTAAAAAAATCGAAAGATCTCAACCACGAATAAAAAAAAAATTAAAATCAATTGGAAATTGTCTCAGAAAAAATCACTTTACATCATACTCACAGTTAATTCAAAGGTGAACAACGCCCTTTAAAATATTCTTAGGTATAATCAAGTTGTAAGTTTTAAAAGTACTTGAAGTGATCCCACGATAGTTGCCCTTTAAAGGGAGGGATGAATATTACATTTTATTCGTTTTTTTGGGGTTTTTTAAACGTTCTTTGCACCATTTTCCAAATTGTCATTCAGAAGTGAGCTCCACTGGGCCAGGAACTGTTGTATAATGGCTGTACAGTACTGCAGACTATGTTGGCGCTATATTAGTTACAATACAATGTGACTGCTGGTTTTACATTGTATAAACCTGGGAGTCTCTGCAGCCTGTAATATTCACTGCTCCCCCTTGTGACATGTTTGAGAATTGCACTCACTCTATCGTTATCCGGCATTCGCATCAGAAGTGCATCCTTGAATTAGGCCGCCTCCCAGTTCAGTAGGGGAGGGGCCTGTGACGCTCACATTTATTGCCGTCGTTGCTTTATACGATACAGTCCGTAGAGATCTGTGTAGATTATCTCTATGGCATAAAGGGATTTGTGAGGGTTTAGAATTTTATTGCTCGGATTTAAAGGAATACCGACCATATTAAACTCTGCCATCAGAATGGGCCTTCCAGAGAGAGATAATGCCAAGACAAAATGACCGTTATATTGTGCTGTGTAGGCTCCTGTTCCATAGGATACCATCAAATAATTGTATATTTAAAGTCGTATGTCTTCCTCCTTTAGTATATTTGCCCCAAGCTGTTTAGTTGCCTGACACCTTCCTTAGTTTGCAGCAGTTCTCAAGCATTGGATCTACAAGTGATTATAGTATCTCTCTGTACAGACTATGAGCGAACTTAGGGACTGTTCCTGCTGAATTGTGCTTAGTACAGAGGAATACCTATGCTGCCATAGTTTTATGGGATCTCTCTGTACAGACTATGAGCAAACTTAGGGGACTGTTCCTGCTGAATTGTGCTTAGTACAGGGGAATACCTAGTTACATGGTAACTCTCTGTACAGATTATGAGCAAACTTAGGGGACTGTTCCTGCTGAATTGTGCTTAGTACAGGGGAATACCTATGCTGCCATAGTTTTATGGGATCTCTCTGTACAGACTATGAGCAAACTTAGGGACTGTTCCTGCTGAATTGTGCTTAGTACAGAGGAATACCTATGCTGCCATAGTTTTATGGGATCTCTCTGTACAGACTATGAGCAAACTTAGGGGACTGTTCCTGCTGAATTGTGCTTAGTACAGGGGAATACCTATGCTGCCATAGTTTTATGGGATCTCTCTGTACAGACTATGAGCAAACTTAGGGGCTGTTCCTGCTGAATTGTGCTTAGTACAGGGGAATACCTATACTGCCATAGTTTTATGGGATCTCTCTGTACAGACTATGAGCAAACTTAGGGACTGTTCCTGCTGAATTGTGCTTAGTACAGGGGGAATACCTATACTGCCATAGTTTTATGGTAGCTCTTTGTACAGACTATGAGCAAACTTAGGGGACTGTTCCTGCTGAATTGTGCTTAGTACAGGGAATACCTATGCTGCCATAGTTTTATGAGATCTATCTGTACAGACTATGAACAAACTTAGGGGCTGTTCCTGCTGAATTGTGCTTAGTACAGGGAATACCTATGCTGATATAGGTTTATGGTATCTCTCTGTACAGACTATGAGCAAACTTAGGGGGCTGTTCCTGCTGAATTGTGCTTAGTACAGGGAATACCAATGCTGCTATAGGTTTATGGGATCTCTCTGTACAGACTATGAGCAAACTTACGGGGGCTATTAATCCTGAAGACCTTCTACTCTGTTAGGAAAAGAAAGTTAGTGAGCAGAGAAGAGTGATTAGATGTTTGGTCAGTTCTAAGCAGAGCAACATCACAAGACTTTCCTATTCTCACAAACGGAAGGCTGTCATTTTAAACTCATTATATTAGCAGTGTAAAAGGAATAATATATTAAAAAAAATAGGAACAAAAGTGATGAAAAGAGCACTCTAAACACTTGTATGAAAAAGTACACTTTTATTTGTTTCTAACTGGTGCTTCTTTCCGCAGGCCTACGCAGATTACATAGGGTTCGTACTTGCCCTGAACGAGGCAGTCAAGGGAAAGAAACTGACTGACGATTACACAGTCTCTGAGGTAGGTACAAAGTTGCTGCGTTCTACAGGAAAATGTTTGCGACTCCCTCTGCCTGATAGAAAAATTAGTGGTTTTGTTGCCTTCCATCCAGTCCACTGTTATCCTGTGCGATTAAAGGGCAAATACAATATATATATATAACCTATACAGGTATGGGATCAGTTATCTGGAAACCTGTCATCCAGAAAGCTCAGAATTATGGAAAAAGCCTTCTCCCATAGACTCCGTTTTCTCCAAATAATCCAAATTACTTGATCCCAACTAAGATCCTTATTGGAGGCAAAACCAGCCTATTGGGTTTATTTTATGTTTACATGATTTTCTAGTAGACTTAAGATATGAAGATCCAAATTACGTAAAGATCCGTTATCCGGAAAACCCCAGGTCACAAGCATTCTGGATAACGGGTCCCATACCTGTATGTTATAAAATAGCTAATTCTAAGCAACTTTTCAATTGGTCTTTATTTTTTTTTATTTTTTTTTTTTATAGTTTTTGAATTATTTGTCTTCCTTTTCTTCTGACGCTTTCCACCTTTCAAATCGGAGTCAGTGACCCCATCTAAAAAAACATAAGCTCTGTAAGGCAACACATGGGGAGGTCGAATTCAAATCAAAGGTCGAATTTCAAATTCATGTCAGTTTTTAAAAACTCCCCCTAAACTCTCATAAATTCGACCAATCTAAATTTTTTTTAAAAAAAATTGAATTTTTCAAACTCGGACGAATTAAACCGACTCAAATTCCTCCGAAAAAAACTCGAATGTCAGGAAGGCTGCAAACAACTCCGAATTGATCCCTGGACGTCTCCCATTGACTTTAACAGCAATTCGGCAGGTTTTAGGCGGCGAATAGTCAGGTTCCAGTTCTTAAAGATAAATCTCGAAAATCTAATTTGACTTTTTTTAAAAACTCAAATTGAATTTGAATAACTCCTAGGCATATTTATCAAGGGTCGAATTTCGAATTGAAAAAACTTAAATTTAAAATTTAAAAAGACCAACTGAAATCTTAAGTTGTTTTTTTTTTATGTTCGAATAGGTCCGTATTCGGCCAAATTCGAATCGTACAAATCGAAGGAATAGCGCATTTGATCGAATTCGATTCAAAGTTTTCCCAAAAGATTTTTCAAAGTCCACCAATTAACACCATATAGCTTCTAGGAGGTCCCCTATAGGCTAAAGGGGAATTCGGCAGCTTTTAGATGGCGAATGCTCGAAGTCGAATTTTTAAAGAGACAGTACATGATAAATATCGATATTCGAATTTTTGGACTATTCCCTAGTCGAAGCTCGAAATTCAATTTTTTTTCATTGAAAATTCACCTCGACCTTTGATAAATCTGCCCCCTAGTTAAATTTGACAGTTTCGACTATAAATGAATTCAAAAATTCTAATTTCTAGTTCGAATTTTCAATTCGACCCTTGCTAAATCTGCCTCTCATTGTTATTGCTACTTTTTATTTTATTTTTGGTGGACTTAAGGTATGAAGATCCAAATTACAGAAAGATCCGTTGTCTGGAACACCCCAGGTCCTGAGCAGTCTGTATAACAGGTCCTAAACCTGTAAAACAAAATTATAATAAAAAAAATCTACATATATTTAATATATATATATATATATATATATATATATATATATTTATATATATATATATAATTTTTTTTTCCATTTATTAATTATATATATATATATATATATATATATATATATATATATATATATATATATATATATATATATTAGCTTTTACTCTAAAGCGCCTGTTTAAGGAATAAATTTGGTCGCTCCGACCTCCCTTACATACATAAATAGACGCATACAGAGAAGGGAAGAAGAAATTCCTTTAAAATGACTCCATGCAGTTGATATGGGACTAGAATGTGGCCCTATCTCAGTTGCCTGGAGACGTGGCTTTAAGGTCTATACCTTGACTTCTTTTCTAAGTGATGCTGCAATTATGTGGCTATTCAGCTTTACACGCGGCCGTCACGAGACTGACCCAAAGCCTGGCGTGAGGTCACATGATGAAGCCAGGGAAACTGACAGATGCAACACTAAGAGCAGGACAATGGAACCGGACATTAATCCTGATTTTATCCTACAGGAGCTAATGAAATCCCAAGGAACGTCCCTGCTTGTGTGGGTTTGTTTATTCTCTACAGCCCTGTGTATAATCTGTATGAGATCATGCTGCCTCCCACTGGGATGTTTTCTTGTTGCATAAAGAACTTTGTTTTGTTTTTTAAGATTTTAAAAGCCCTTTCTCATAATACTACTGCAGGAAATGTCTGGCAGCCCAGGGGTTAATTTCCTATTCTGTAGGCTTTCCTGCATAGGGTAATCTACTCTCAACCCACTGTCATGTCATAGTCCTGTGCTCCCAAAGCTTCCTGTCTGCAAACTGTCATGGACACCTTGTGTTTAAACTGTCACAGAACAGGGAATCGATATGGCACCTCCCTCCTCCCATATGTATAAATACAAATATACAGAGAAGGAATGTTCTGGGCACACAATAAGCTATACCCTCATACTGTATTGTCTAAGGGAATCAATATGGCACCTCCCTCCTTCCATATGTATAAAGACAAATATACAGAGAAGGAATGTTCTGGGCACACAATAAGCTATACCCTCATACTGTACTGTCTAAGGGAATCAATATGGCACCTCCTCCCATATGTATAAATACAAATATACAGAGAAGGAATGTTCTGGGCACACAATAAGCTTAAGGGAATCAATATGGCTCCTCCTCCCATATGTATAAATACAAATATACAGAGAAGGAATGTTCTGGGCACACAATAAGCTATACCCTCATACTGTACTGTCTACGGGAATCAATATGGCACCTCCTCCTCCCATATGTATAAATACAAATATACAGAGAAGGAATGTTCTGGGCACACAATAAGCTATACCCTCATACTGTACTGTCTACGGGAATCAATATGGCACCTCCTCCCATATGTATAAATACAAATATACAGAGAAGGAATGTTCTGGGCACACAATAAGCTATACCCTCATACTGTACTGTCTAAGGGAATCAATATGGCACCTCCCATATGTATAAATACAAATATACAGAGAAGGAATGTTCTGGGCACACACCCCTACTGTACACCTCCCTGATATTCTCTTGTATTGTACTGTGTATATATAAGAGAAATTAATTGCAGATAGATATGTAATTGCCACAAGTGAAATGCCACTTGTTTTCCTTTTCAGTGTCGAATATATGTGTATATGTATGTGTGAAATATATATATATATATATATATATATATATACATACACACATACACATACACATATACAAAGAATGTATCTTCCTATCTATATCTGTTTTACTGGTTGTGGCTGGTTCTCCCTCTAGTGGAAAAATTGAGGCAAGTCAAGCTGTACAGCAGAGAAACAAGCAAGTCCTGTTCATATATATTATATATGTGTGTGTATCCAAAGTTCCGACCCTTGTTGGGGCCTTTATCAAGGATCCAAGGATAAAGGCCCCAACAAGGGTCGAAACGTTGGATACACAAGTGATGTAGATAAACTACTTGGAAATATTTGGAGTGCTGGTCCATCTTGGAGAAAAAAAATAAATAAATAAAAAAAAATATATATATATATATATATATAAAGTAGTAAAAGGACCCGCACTCCAAGTTTTATGTGAAAAAAGTGCTGAATTTTATTCACACATGCATATCCATATCCATAGGATATGCATGTGTGAATAAAATTCAGCACTTGGTGCGGGTCCTTTTACTACTTTGTACAAGAACACTTTGACCAACGCACCCACTTCATTAGAAATCCGGTAAGAGTGCGCTCACTCAACAGACTGTGTATATATATATATATATATATATATATATATATATATATATATATATATATATATATATGCTATATCCCAAATAATGATTATTTATACTTGCTCAAGATGGCCCTCCCAGTACTCCGAGGTATCTTACTGGTTGGCCTTGTGAGCTGAACAGACAGTTTATGCATATTATGTCCAATAATTAGACTGCAAGCTCCTTTGCTTAGCGATTTGTGGCAGCCTAGACATTCCTTTGTGGTTGGACCATTCTTTACATGCAGTAAAATGCAGTTGTGCTTTAGTTGTTTCCATGATCCAAATAGTTGACTATGCTTGTATTTTATGGTGGAAGGGATGATTTGGACTGATCTTTGGCCACCCAGTCAGGCCTGGGAATCATTATAAGGGCAGCAGCAGCAGCAGCGTCCTGGTCTGAAAACAATTACAGGCAAATTCCTTCCTTGTAGAGCAGGAACAAGGACACTTCCGCTGTTGGAGAACTAGAAACTGCCAGCGTCCCTCTGTCGGCTTAGTTGCAGGAGGATGTGGGTGGTTTAGATGGGCAACAGCTGGGACCCCAAATGCTGCCTGCCCCTATCATAGTGGTTAGTAGCAGTGATCCATGTTATTGTCCTCCTGTCTACTATAATTCTTGAGAACCAAGATAATGGGTTAAAATGCCATAACAAAAAGTATCATATTCAGCGTACCCCAATTCACCAAAATGTTCTTTTACGTCCTGCGACTGGATGAAAGTGTTTAGGAACTATAGGGAATTGTTTGGTACTTCCATTCGCACAATGTTTCATACAAACTGCCGCTGCCTGTAGCTTGGACGAAAAAAAAAAAGCCATTCCATTTCTATTAGGTTAACTGCAGTACAGCTAATAATTCTAATTGCTGATATTTGTATCAGAATTAATTTTTTGGCCAGTAGGGGTCACTGTTGCAGTACAGTCCATATACATGATTCCCTCAGCCGAACAAGTATGGCTGCCTCCACTAATATGAATAAACACCAGGCCATGCCACTTAGGGACTGCTCCTGCTGAAATGTGCTTAGTATAGGGAATACCTATGCTGCCATAGTTTTATGGGATCTCTCTGTACAGACTATGAGCAAACTTAGGAGCTGTTCCTGCTGAATTGTGCTTAGTACAGGGAATACCTATGCTGCCATAGTTTTATGGGATCTCTCTGTACAGACTATGAGCAAACTTAGGGGACTGTTCCTGCTGAATTGTGCTTAGTACAGGGAATACCTATGCTGCCATAGTTTTATGGGATCTCTCTGTACAGACTATGAGCAAACTTAGGGACTGTTCCTGCTGAATTGTGCTTAGTTCAGGGAATACCTATGCTGCCATAGTTTTATGGGATCTCTCTGTACAGACTATGAGCAAACTTAGGGGGCTGTTCCTGCTGAATTGTGTTTAGTACAGGGGAATACCTATGCTGCCATAGTTTTATGGGATCTCTCTGTACAGACTATGAGCAAACTTAGGGGCTGTTCTTGCTGAATTGTGCTTAGTACAGGGGAATACCTATGCTGCCATAGTTTTATGGGATCTCTCTGTACAGACTATGAGCAAACTTAGGGGTTGTTCCTGCTGAATTGTGCTTAGTACAGGGAATACCTATGCTGCCATAGTTTTATGGGATCTCTCTGTACAGACTATGAGCAAACTTAGGGACTGTTCCTGCTGAATTGTACTTAGTACAGGGGAATACCTATGCTGCCATAGTTTTATGGGATCTCTCTGTACAGACTATGAGTAAACTAAGGGGACTGTTCCTGCTGAATTGTGCTTAGTACAGGGAATACCTATGCTGCCATAGTTTTATGTTATAAACTTGTGTCCAGTTTTAGAGACCATGACAGTTTAGGTAAAGCTAAGGGCAATGGCACATGGTAACCTAAAACTGCTAAGCCTATAAAATAGTTGTGGAACCTTGTTCTTCCTATCAATACTGGGAAGAGTTTCCTTTTCTAACTGGGACTCCTATTGCACGGCACCCCCCGATGCCAAGATAACTTGTGCAGCCTCAATGAAGCTTTTAGTGGCCCAGTCTCTAGAGGAAGATGAAGCGAGTTTTTGGCTTCATAAAGAATTTGGCTTAGCTTGTCCTTGCTGAACTCGGTGATAGAAGGGGGTAGGGCACCGGGTGATTTATCGGAAATAAACTGCCTGGTACAATAATCTGTCATCTTTATTCGCGCCGGCTCTTCCAGGAGGGAACAGGTGAGCGCAGAGCGGGGCTGGAAATGGATTTTTTTGTGGCGGCGCGGCGAGTTCAGGAGAAGGGCAGCGGAATAGGTTGCAGTATTGCTCATAACGGGCCACTTTTTCTTCTTTTTTTTTAAAAAAAAAAATAGTATTTGGAGCTTGTGTATCGTCGGGGCAGAATATAATTCGACTCACAGAGCGGCTCTTATCCGTCGCTGACCCCGGCGACGCAGGACACGCACCCTATTGCTTTTGCTTGCAATATTAATTTAGCCGGACAATAGAAAGCCGCCTGCGCTTCCACATTGCCTTTCAATAGGGACCCAGACACCGAGGAACCCTTGTGTCTCTTTAATTATGTATTAGGCTGGCAGCTGGGGCCTGCTCCGTGCACACAGCTCTGCTGCTTTTAATCCCTTTAAAAAGCAATGGATGCGTGACTGTCCTACCCTCCCTTCCCCCTACCCTCCTCCTCATCCTCCTCTCAACTCTTAAGCCTAGAGGTACGGCAGCCCCTTTGCTATTACTCAGCCTGTAGCGCCTTTAGAAAGGGACTAGAGAGAGAAAAAAAAAACCTGGTTGCCCGTAATGAGCTGCCTATGGCTGGGAAGCTGGTGGCCACGTAAATCATTAGCTCTGTTTAACAAAAGCCTCTCTGCCTGATTCTTAATTACTGCGTGAATCCTGCATGCCCGCAGCTGGATCCCTTGGCATGGCCTGGAGAGTCTGTGTTTAGTAAATAAATGCCAACCTCATGTTCTCTGAATTGTGTTCCTCAGCCCTTTATGCTGTAGGGTTTATCTTCCACTTGTGCTCCCTAAAACACACCATAAAATATCAAGGTGTAGCTTACTGTGTGCCCAGAACATTCCTTCTCTGTATATTTGTATTTATACATATAGGAGGAGGTGCCATATTGATTCCCTTAGACAGTACAGTATGAGGGTATAGCTTATTGTGTGCCCAGAACATTCCTTCTCTGTATATTTGTATTTATACATATGGGAGGAGGTGCCATATTGTTTCCTTTAGACAGTCAGTATGAGGGTATAGCTTATTGTGTGCCCAGAACATTCCTTCTCTGTATATTTGTATTTATACATATGGGAGGAGGGAGGTGCCATATTGATTCCCTTAGACAGTACAGTATGATGGTATAGCTTATTGTGTGCCCAGAACATTCCTTCTCTGTATATTTGTATTTATACATATGGGAGGAGGGAGGTGCCATATTGATTCCCTTAGACAGTACAGTATGAGGGTATAGCTTATTGTGTGCCCAGAACATTTCTTCTCTGTATATTTGTATTTATACATATGGGAGGAGGTGCCATATTGTTTCCCTTAGACAGTACAGTATGAGGGTATAGCTTATTGTGTGCCCAGAACATTCCTTCTCTGTATATTTGTATTTATACATATGGGAGGAGGAGGTGCCATATTGATTCTCTTAGACAGTACAGTATGAGGGTATAGCTTATTGTGTGCCCAGAACATTCCTTCTCTGTATATTTGTATTTATACATATGGGAGGAGGAGGTGCCATATTGATTCCCTTAGACAGTACAGTATGAGGGTATAGCTTATTGTGTGCCCAGAACATTCCTTCTCTGTATATTTGTATTTATACATATGGGAGGAGGGAGGTGCCATATTGATTCCCTTAGACAGTACAGTATGATGGTATAGCTTATTGTGTGCCCAGAACATTCCTTCTCTGTATATTTGTATTTATACATATGGGAGGAGGGAGGTGCCCTATTGATTCCCTTAGACAGTACAGTATGAGGGTATAGCTTATTGTGTGCCCAGAACATTCCTTCTCTGTATATTTGTATTTATACATATGGGAGGAGGTGCCATATTGTTTCCCTTAGACAGTACAGTATGAGGGTATAGCTTATTGTGTGCCCAGAACATTCCTTCTCTGTATATTTGTATTTATACATATGGGAGGAGGTGCCATATTGATTCCCTTAGACAGTACAGTATGAGGGTATAGCTTATTGTGTGCCCAGAACATTCCTTCTCTGTATATTTGTATTTATACATATGGGAGGAGGTGCCATATTGATTCCCTTAGACAGTACAGTATGAGGGTATAGCTTATTGTGTGCCCAGAACATTCCTTCTCTGTATATTTGTATTTATACATATGGGAGGAGGGAGGTGCCATATTGATTCCCTTAGACAGTACAGTATGAGGGTATAGCTTATTGTGTGCCCAGAACATTCCTTCTCTGTATATTTGTATTTATACATATGGGAGGAGGGAGGTGCCATATTGAGTCCCTTAGACAGTACAGTATGAGGGTATAGCTTATTGTGTGCCCAGAACATTCCTTCTCTGTATATTTGTATTTATACATATGGGAGGAGGTGCCATATTGTTTCCTTTAGACAGTACAGTATGAGGGTATAGCTTATTGTGTGCCCAGAACATTCCTTCTCTGTATATTTGTATTTATACATATGGGAGGAGGTGCCATATTGTTTCCATTAGACAGTACAGTATGAGGGTATAGCTTATTGTGTGCCCAGAACATTCCTTCTCTGTATATTTGTATTTATACATATGGGAGGAGGTGCCATATTGTTTCCTTTAGACAGTACCGCATGAGGGTATTAGCAGTTTTCTGCATAGAGGAGCACCAGCCCGGGTTTTATGTAAGTAACTAAAATTTGGCA